>JBBMOC010000037.1:398449-499819 GCA_037975185.1 Centropyge bicolor
CTGGTTCATGAATAAAATGTCTCTTCCTTAACTTTCGGTCGTAATTGAACCCTGTGTAAAGTAATATTTAGGCCTATAAGGTAACATTCACCCTTGTGTCACTTTGCTCCACAGCCACAAACAGCAGAGAGGTGTGCAACACATCAAATCAAGCAGTCACATTTGGTTCACAAACCAGTCCATGACATCATGTTAACAGGCTTTTAAACCTCAAATTCTTTTCCGCATGGCTTAAGAAGTCCACAGAGATCGGAGGGCATCGTAGTAAAACCCTCCTCGGTTGTTTTTTGTAGTTGTAGCGGCAGAGTGGTTGGGTTTCTGCACTGTTCTGTTAGTCGGAGCAGAGCATAAGACAAAGTTCATAGCCCCCGTTTCTATGGCTTGTTTCCAATATACGTGGTTATTGGTTTCAGTCTGACATGTGAGAGCAAAGGGGGGGGTGGGGGGGGGTGCAATTATATGAGGCACTCAGCGTTATTCAAAGGTGTAGTGAGAAATGTTCAGTTTGACTAACTTTACTTTTCATTTTTTTGGATTGGAGGTGACAATGAACAGCTGTGTCTGCTTTCCTGGGCAGATACTAATATGTGACAAAACATTTCCAGTTTTTGTTCACTCAAAAGCCAAATGCCAACCCTAACCCCAACCCTATACCAAGCACAGCTTTCCTAAATCAAACAACAGCATGATCGAATTTTTATCGTGTCAAGAAATTCTGCCGCTTCACCAGAACTGAAGCAGATGTCAGATTTCTAAATGTAGTGAGAACATAAAAATCAGAGGGCCGACGTCTCTCTCAGGTGACTGCGGTGTCTTTGAGTGGGGAGAAATGGAGTGAGGTCGAAATGATTTTCCTCAAAATGGGACATAATGTAATAAACAAAGATCACTGTTGTGAGTCACTCCTCCTTCATGGAGGTTGAACATAAGACAATGATTTGTCTTCCATTTATAAAAGATGCATTATGTTCAGCAAAACATTTTAAGACTCATCCAATATCGGCTGAAAGTTGCTCAGATAATGGAGTCCAAGCTCGTAAGTATATTAACAATGCATCGCTTGGTTTCACTCGAGTGAGTCGACCACGTGTCTAATGGCTTGCATTGCATTCTGTATTGCTTTCCAGTTCGCTTAAAGTGAGAGCGTTAGATCCGAGAATGATTCTGTTAAGCCTGAGAAACAGAGATCTAGCCACCGTATATCCATATTTCATCAAGTTAAATACATGACATATTGAATTTTGGGAGTTGCAAAGGGAGATGCTGAAAATTAGATTGTGCTGCAGAAACAGCATCCCCTTTGATGTGAGGGAGTGGGCTGACGTAGAGCAGAGCTCATCCAGTTTTAAAAAAGAGAAAAGGAGTGTGTGTGTCCTTCATGATCCCTCTTTTGTTTATGTGACGCCCCTTTGATGTGACAGGCTCCGGTCCAGGTAAGCCGAGCCTCATGCTCGGCTCCAGGCCTCCGAGCACAACCCTCCTGTAAAGATTGTCCTGATGCAGCTGAGCTAGGAGAGCTCGAAGCCTGTGTTCATACTGATAGCGTAGCGCAGCTTGTCGCGTAGGATGCTCTTCTTGCTGTAGTTGGGCAGCTTGAGCAGGTTGAAGCACGTCGATGAAGTGGGAAGTCGACCACCGGGCTCCTTCTTGCGGATAGTGAAAAAGCCCCTAAGAACACTGCCAAGTGTATCTCCAGTGTCCTAGGACCAGGAAATAGTCGGTTAGTACAAACACAACACCAGCTAGAACACAAAGAGAACTTGTAGGCAGCATCAGTTCCGTCCTTTTTTATTCCTACCTGATCATCTGAAACTTCCACACAGCGGATGGAGAAAGGTGGTTTGAGGTAAGCAAAGCCCAGAAGAGGTGGCCTTGAGCAGCTGGTAACAAACTGTAAAAACAAATTCCAAAGGCAATAAATGAGACAAGGATGAACGACCTCGGGGTGGAACTGAAAAGCATTTGGCTGTGTGTTAGAAAGAGGATCATTTACTTTAAGGAACATAGCCCTCTCTTCAGCATTGAAGTCACTGGACAGGATGTCCCACAGCCAGATGATGACTCGATGGCTGCTGTGAAAACCTCCATAGTAGACAGTGTGTTTCCTGAGAAAGAGAGAGGAAGATGACAAGGATGAGCTTCTCTGTGCACAGGAAGCACAGATGATGGAAACAGCCCGGACACGTTTCCTAGGGATACTTCCATTACAATCACTATAATTGCTGTGGTTGCACATCAGCATCACTAAGACGTCTGAAGTACGTACTTGAGGTCATCCAGATCAATCTCAGCATTGTCTCCTGAGACGAGACGTTGAACCTCAGGTGTGGAAAACATGTGCAGCCACTCTGGGTTAATGATGCTGCGGAAGCCCCGAATGAAAGCTGCCGTTTGCTCCTTAATCTGTGTGTGCATCCGGAAGTGAGCCATGAGGTGGATGTAGCTGATCCTGCAGGAAACAGTGACACAGTACACATCAATCAGCGAAAAGAAAAACATTAAACTTCCAGTGGGTCAGTGCCTATGGTTTTTCAGTCTGACATGTATTGACATACTTGTTTTCATTGGTGACTGGCATGGTTTTCCCCCCAGGTATCAACTCATGACAGACAAGCTGTAAGAACATACACAGCAGCTTTTAACTTGTGTATTTCATGAATTTCACTACACTATCATATCTCAAGTTTTCCATTCTTACCTGGCCCATGACATCCTCATCATAGGATAACGTCAGTCCCAGATCCCCTACATCTCCATCATAGCGCTGAAAAAACAAATAAAATGAAAGATATGAGATAAAGATGAAAATGTGACAAATCAGCAAAAAAACAAAATTATGCAAGTTTTACTGTAGCTGACTTTGATGGAGGTAAGGTTCTTGTAAAACTCAGAATCCAGCGAGGGCAGCTCGTCGATGGAGCTGTAGAAAGTGCTGTGGTGGTGTCCCAAGACTTGACTGAGGAAGAAGGAGGCAAAAGGGACGTCCACAACAATGCCCTGAATGTACAGAGGTTACAGTTACACATTGTCTGGAGATTCCTTAAATCAATGATACTCAGAGAAACAAAAGAGGGCATTTGCTCAGAGAGTAGAAATATACCTCGTATACAGCTTTCCCGAGCATCTTCCCCACAAACTCAAACAGCTGCAAATGGTTCTCATGGATGTACGATGTAGGTGAAGGATACAGCCTTTCATTTCCACTTGTAGTCTGAGGAAAATAAACATCATATCAAACAACAGTCAAAAGTGTCATGGCTGAAAAAACGGCTTTCCATTTGCCTGATTTACCTTGAACAGGTTGAGAGCAGGATTGAACACTTTCTTAATGATCTCCTCTAGAAACTCTTTGAAGACACCATCTTGATCGATACCGGCCTCGTCTACTCCCAGATCATTGACAAACTTCACACGAATGACTCCTTTTATAGAATTGGCTGGTAATCGGCGGAGCTGGTCATATCCATCCTTAGGACAGGAAAATAAAAGTGTTATTATGGAAGAACTGACTTTGGGTGGTAAGTCTATCTGATCTGTTGACTCCATACCTCTAACATTCGCGAGCGACGAATCGTAATATGGGTGACATGTGGTGAAGCAGAGCTCGTCTCAATCAATCCTAAATTTTCTTTTTCCTTTGTGACAATGTTCCTGAACAGCAGCACCCTCTGAAATAAAAGGGAAAGTAATTATGCAAAATGAAAATGACACACGTTTTATATACATATATATATATATATATATCAAAGGATCCAGTTTACTCACGTTTTTATGTGGAATCACATGTGGGATGTACTGCAGTAACAGCTGTGCTCTTTTCTTGCCTTTCTCCAGCTCTTGAAACAACAGGCTCGGCTTCAGGTCCCTGAACGCAACACCACAAACATATAAAGGTGAGTAGTCACAGACGCAGTGGATCCTGAAACATCAACAGCTATTCTGTGTTTTTACTTACTTGCGCAGCCAGTGGTCATCAGGGGTGAATCGTCGCCTGCAGTCCCGCTCATAAAGCACCATCAACCAGCCATGAACACTGTGGAACAACTCCAGTTTCTCCCCCTTAGCATTTTCTGTTCAACACAAAATACAAACAACTTATTACACACACACACATTAAACATATACATTTTCAATTAGTTGCCATCATCAGAACTTTCAACTTTCAGTGAGGCCACACACTCACCTAAGATGCCATCCCATATCATCTTATACACAAACGTGTTCAGAAATGAGGAGATAGTGATGAGTTCTTCTATTTTGAAAGATGTTTGTTCTTCATAGACTTCAATGTCATCCAGAATTCTGTAACATGAACAGCGTGTCATAAAATGCTGCAGACACACCGGGTCTCTAACGCACAACTTCAAAATGAGTGAGATTACGTGATAAGGTGCCGTGAGCAGTCACAGAAGAGCATGAGCATCGCCAGGAGCTGCTTGGACTCCTCAGTGTCATTGTTCAAACACTCCATGAAGAGCTTGAGGCCTCCCTGAGGACCGAGCTCACAGATGAAGGCCCACAGTTTGGGCAGAAGGTCATCAAGATGTGTCAGACCTGCAGGAACAGAGAATACAGAGTGACATACTCCAGGATGTTTCCACTATAAAAGAAGATAAGATAAGATAAGATAAGTCTTTATTCGTCCCACAGTGGGGAAATTCACAATATACTGTATGTTTGTGTAATATTAAAAAGATTCTAGTACTTACCAGTGAGTATTTGGAGTCGTATTTGCGTTAGTGTAGACAGAGCAGTCTGGTAGAGCACACAGATGCTGCACACCTTCTGAACCTCAGCTGAGTCGACTCGCTTCCCCCCGACCGGTTTCAGGATGTTCCGTACAGAAGCCGATTTCTGAAATGCTCGCTTGAAGAGGTCTGTCAAAACACATTCACACCAAGGATAAAGAGAACTTCCAAACCTGTTTTAAACTCAGCAGATTGTCCTTATTAAAATATTAGAATAGGTTTGGCTTTAAAACTCACTTTTAACTGGTAGATTGTTCTGTGATGTGCTCGGTTGTGGGGGTGGGGGAGTGGGCTCCTGACTTTCCAGCTTTTTTGAGAGGACGTCGCTGAAGAGCGTCCGAATGACAGAAACACCCCACAGGTACTGAAGCTGTTTAGTGACCAGTGGCATTGACTCATTCAGACTGCAGAGAACAGGAGACAGAAGAGGCAGAGGTGACATATTTGTAGATGTGTTTGTATATTTTGGGCCTCCTGAGAACTATGCAGTTTGATAGTTGTTGAATTCATTCAACTAAATCTAAATGATTTCACTGACCCGTAGTCTACAGTTTGGGAGAACCAGCCCAGGACAGGGTGCCAGTGGGTAAGGTTGGATTTCTTTTGGGATACATATCTCTGGCAGTAGGACAGCATGTCAGTCAGATCCTTAACAAAATGGTTGGCCTCTTCCTCAAGAACTTTCTCATTTAGGTAGCCCAAGTGAATCAGGTTGCCTATCGAACATGAGAAAGATGCAGTCACAATGGTAAGATGATGATGATTCTCTCATCCATACACAAGTAGATTGCATTGAAGTCCAAGCCCACATTCATCCAAACCACTATACCAAGTAAGCAGAGTGTGTGGCTCCCCTCGAGACACACACAGATGTCCAAACACTGTTCTTCTCGGCTGAGAAACAGGATGAACTTCCGCAGCAGGTCATGTGTCTGGATGGATGCCATACACTGTCAAGACAGAGGCGCTATTAAAAACCTACTCTCTAATGGATTAAATCATTATACACTGCACCACTAAGCAACAACAGTGTATGATATATGCCAAGGCTTTTACCTCTGGAGTAAGGACATGGAGGTGGGATACGACGGCTGGAACTGACATGATGTGAATGAGGAATGATCTTAGCAGGTTATCAGAGAAGTGAGCAGCAATGACTGGCCTGAAAAATATTCAGATTTAGTTAAAAAGACTGCCTGCAAATAAATTAAAAACAGAAAGCAAATTGGATATAACAGGATTAGTTATAACATGCCTCCTTCATTTCATGTATTAACTTCATGTATTTTTTATAGCGGCTATAGCCATTAAAAACAAGCTTCCTGCTCACCTTAATGACAAAGTGAAGATAGCTGTCAAAGTGCCTTTGGAGAGAGACGGTTTAGAGCGAGCCAAGCCATTGGTCAGCAAGATCTAAACAAGAAATTTTGATTAAAATGGCAGCTGGCACTGAAGAAGAAAATAGGTGTCACACGACTTGATTGAATCTCTTGATAAAACTGAAAAAATGTGGCTGTAATGCTGAACCTGTAGTATTGAATAGAATCCCTTTTGATTGAGATGGCCCATGATATTTTCACAAATCCTCGTCAAAGCAGGTCTGAGAGCTTCTCCTAAAATAATGAGTAGGAAATAATGTGTTATTCTTTGCAGAAAGCGTGTCCTGCAATAACATATCTAATGTTTATAATAGCAACCTCAGCTTGTCTTAAGACTTACCTTTCCCTCTGACTATTCGCCAGGTTGAAGTGTCTGTGAAGGTCACCAGCATGGTCAGGTATAGTGTTACCAGTTTATTATCTTGAAGTATGTCAGGCTGCAAACAAGAGAAGAATAAATAAGATATTCCTTTATTAGTCCCTATGTACTATTTATTAAGATAAATAATAAATAAATGAAAAAAAAAAAAAAAAAAAATTAAGGATTCAACTCAAGTAAAAAAAGGATCAACAATTTAACCAGAATAAAAAGTCAATGACTCAAATCAATGATTTAACTAGAGTAGAAAGTATTAAAAGTTTAAATATAATAAAAATTACAAAACAGACAGTGATATGTACAATTAAAGTTTGTTTTTTTTAAAGTATTTCCAGCTTCCAATCAAGACTAACCTTTAAATTTTTGAGCCTTTGACAGCAGATCCACAGCACATCTTTTATCTGTTTGAGCCAGGGAATGGTGAGGTCTTTGGAGAGAGCCAAGGAAACATACCAGACCTGAGGGCCAAATGCGAGAACAGTCACTGAGACAAAAGTCACATTTTAAAAATGATTGCTGTGTGAAGAGTATAAACATATTCACACTTACTTTAGTTTCATTTTCAACCTCCATACTGGCAAGGATAGCACGACAGAGCTTCTCGAACCTCTGTGTGATGTATGAAATTACAGTCATTTGAGTCACACACAAGTCAATGTATAAACTTCTACTTCAACTCTTCTTCTTTTTCTTTTTTCTTTTTTTTACAACAGTCTCTCAAAAGTCTCCACAAAGGTAAGAATTAATAAGGAACAGCATTAATATGATAAGTAAACAGACGTAGTGATCTGACATGTGCTTCTTGTGTACTCACCACCTTATCTTCTTGGCGATATATAAATAGTAATTTCCGAGCAATTTTGAAAATTGACAGTGCATTTCTTTTTGATGTCCCAGTTTCAGAAGCTTGAAAATAGTCATCAACCTCTTTTCTGGTGAAACAAAGAGTGAAAACATTGAGCAAACGCTTAAATGGAAATTAGTAATAAAGGTTCGATTTCATCTAATATTCAGTTGAAATCGAACCTTTATTACAAATACTAATACTAGTCTATTACTCAGGTTCATAGAAAACATAATGAACCCAAAGCTCTTCAAATCACAGGTGACTAGTAAATCAGCATAAATAAAATGGAAGACTACCTTATTTGTTTCTGGAGTCTGCAGCGACAGAGAAATCTCCTGACCAGAGCCTGGATGTGGGTTGCAGCTCTCTCCTTGTCCTTCTGTCCTTTCCTTTCCTCCCTGGCTTGCCTGGCTTTGTCCAGGAACTCGGACTTGGAGCTTTGAGGTACACTAAACATTGTGCACCCTGTGAAAAAAGTATTTAACCAGCTGTATCACAAAACTATACACGGGTGCTTGTATTGGTGCCATTTTAACAGTGGAGCTCAAATCATTATAAACATTCTAACCGTGGTAATACAGCATCCTTACAACTGCACATCATCACATTGTTTTGAGTGAGCATGAGTGAACTTACCTGTGATATTTCTCAAATTGAAGACTGTGTCTGGCCTTTAGGCTCACCTGGCGCTATACCCCCTCAGTCATTTGGTTGTCCTTGAGATCCAAGCGGCAGGAAGACCAAACGGAGGATGAAGACTAACTTGGCATCTCTGGAGCAGCGGGCGACTCAGTAAAGATGGAGCTGGGATAGTTAGCATACAGAGCTAGTTCGCTATTTGTCGGCTTGATACTGACTCAGGGAGAATATTTTCACACTAATTTAGCGATATTTGTCCTCAGTGCGGGGTTGGGTTTGATCTTGTATCGGTGACAGCCTAAAAAACACAGGGAACATACCGTTTCTAAATGTAAACAATGAGAGCAGATCCGTACATTGACTGCAGCCATTAATCCCCCTGTGTCGCATTAAATGATTCCGGGTAGTTTTTGCCTACATGTTTAAATGGTTATATGAGAGACTTTATAGATATAAGGCCTGAGAAAAACCAGACTGCTTCTGTCCGTGTTGTAACAAAAGCAACTTTATTTCTGGTGGTGGGTAAAGATATTGTCCGGTGTGTAGGTTGGGTGGTGTGGGGACTGTTATCACTGTTACACCATCAACAGCGGAAATGTGTAGTCTACGGCTAATGTAATTATTTTCTATTTTCATCAATATGTAAACTTAAAGTGTGGGGATCAAAAGTGGGATGAAGGGAGGTGTTGCATTGTTATGTATTTATTATTTGACCACATATTAAACACTCTATAACTCTTTGTAACGTTAAGCACAATAATGTTAAATGTCCCTTTAAATGGGGCACTGAAACGATGACGTCAATTTTTATAACTGCGCACTGTTGGACCGGAAGGAAGTGGGTGTTAGCTGACTGACGTTAGCAAGCTACAATTAATAAAGTCTGCTGCGGCTTCTATGGTAAATATTCTCATACTTTGTCGAAAACCAATTAGAATCGTGCTGCTAATGCCACGTAGAGAAAGTTGTTTAATAGTCCGTGTCGAATCTTCTGCCATATTTGTCATAATATAGGTAACATTAGTTAATGCTAACTAGCTAGTTTAGCCGTGTTGGCTAAAGTGGAATTTTACTTAGCTGTTGAATTTAAGGATGCTGTTCAGTGTTTTACTTTATAAAGCGGAAAAGGTGGCAGTTGACAGTCGTACAGACGTAATAACGATTGTTATTAGCTGTTTGGAAAATGATAAAATAGCCAAAGTGTGTAGGACTGACTGTGAATGGGCTCTGCCCTGTTTCAGCTTTTTCATAGCTGTATCATAGCTGTATCATGGAAACCCGAACCTGAAACTTTTCTCCTTAAACTGTACTAATAGTCTGAAAGATCCCAGGGCATAGACGGGTTTTTTTTGTTTGTTTTGCCATATTATGAATACACATATGTGAGTCAATGAAGAACATACGTTTTATAATAGTGATTATGTACATGTGTAATTATGGAAACGTTTAGCCCATTATTTTTAAAAAGACAGTTGAGCCAGCTTTTATGATGAGTTTTGAAATGACCTGTTGGTGTCATCAATAACATGCATGAGAAACTACATGTATTTATTTAACGTATTTTACGATTGAAATGGGGACATTCTACACTTTTTGTTCTTATTGTGAACAAATCTCATACCAATACCAATAATGAATTAATCTTACTAACTGCATTGCTAAGGCCTGCTATTGCTTTATTAGTCTGAGCTATTGACCTCCAATGTTAATGTATTTTTTCCAATCTGTGCCCTAAATCACATTAATCTGGTGACATACTTTATATTTTGTATTGTTCTGTCACAGGAAGAGATGTCAGGAGAGAGTGTGGTGAGCTCGGCAGTGCCGGCAGCTACAACCCGGACGACATCCTTCAAGGGCTCCAGCCCTAGCTCGAAGTATGTTAAGTTAAATGTGGGTGGGGCACTGTACTACACTACAATGCAGACACTAACCAAACAGGACACGATGCTCAAAGCCATGTTCAGTGGCAGGATGGAGGTCCTCACAGACAGTGAAGGTGAGCTGTTGATGGAAATGTTTAAATTATATCAAGGGTTTATATCATCCCTGCACTAGTTGCAATCTGTTACTAACTTATGTTTCACCATTTCATATCCATAGGTTGGATTTTGATTGATCGCTGTGGGAAGCATTTTGGAACAATCCTTAACTATCTTAGAGATGGGGCTGTGCCACTCCCAGACAGTCGACGGGAAACTGAGGAACTGCTCGCCGAGGCCAAGTATTACCTTGTCCAAGGACTAGCTGATGAATGCACAGCTGCCTTGCAGGTACCATCACCACAGAGAGCTGTCAGTTAGGCAGGGCAATATATTGATACTTCATCTGTCAACATATCGGCAGGCTTTTTTGTTCAGTTAACGCGGCAGAACCATTATTAGGTCATATTACTTTGATATGGTTTCTAACATGCTTTAGCATTCCACCTAAATGGCAATTACATTATTAATAAAGGTTTAAGTTTTCATTTCACTGTGTACTGTATATGACGTTACGTTTTTACTATGTGTGCCATCCTAATATTCGTAATGGATTTGTCATTTGTCATTAGTTTTTGGTCTTTTGTTTCTTAAAGACATTCTAAAAATTCCATTTGTCTTGTTATTTTGAATTTTAATAACTGAATCAATGATAAGTATAATGTACAAAAATACAGTTGAAAATTTGTCTGCTTTACTGTTCTTTTTAAATTATTTCTACTACTAGGAACATAAAATCTGTGCGAAAATCATTTATATTTAAAAAAGTCTCAGCATTTATTAGTGAAAGTTGGTAACTATAACAATGAGCCATCGTTCTTATTGAGCTGAGGGTTGCTTTCACTGTGGTACTTTGGTACTGTGTTCCACCAGGTGGCATCCTTCCCCTAATATGTTGCAGTTTTACAGGTGGAACTTTTTAATGGATAACCAATATTTCTCTTTTTCTTTAGAACAAAGAAACTTATGAACCCCTTTGTAAAGTGCCTCTGATGACATCATCGAAGGAAGAACAGAAGCTTATTGCAACCTCAAACAAGGTGGGATATGTTGCTTTTCTCCGTAATGAGCTGAATTTCTGGTGTTTGATAATCAGGAGACATTTGTCGTTAAAATTTTTCTTTTAAAATACAAACGTCTTTGTCATTGCAGCCTACTGTCAAACTGCTGTATAACAGAAGCAACAACAAATATTCATATACCAGGTGAGTCCTCCTCAACTGAAGCTAGCATGTCTAATTAAAGAAGGAAGGAAGAAAGTTATCTGAAGAAATGACCGTCCTGTAACTATTTTTTTCTCGCAGCAATTCTGATGACAACATGCTGAAAAATATTGAGCTGTTTGACAAGCTGTCATTGCGGTTCAATGGTCGGGTGCTCTTCATCAAAGATGTGATTGGGGATGAGATCTGTTGTTGGTCATTTTATGGCCAAGGGCGTAAGATTGCTGAAGTGTGCTGCACCTCCATTGTTTATGCCACAGAAAAGAAGCAGACAAAGGTACATGTGTATTTGTAATATGCCGACTCTGAAGAGTTCGTTATGAGCACAGAGCTACAATATGTTGTTTAAATTTCTTTCTAATGTCTTGTGTAACGCACTTTCTCCTAGGTTGAGTTCCCTGAGGCTCGAATCTATGAGGAGACCCTCAACATCCTTCTGTATGAGTCCCATGATGGGAGGGGTCCAGACAATGCCCTGCTGGAGGCCACAGGGGGCGCTGCAGGACGATCTCATCATCTGGATGAGGACGAGGAGCGAGAACGAATTGAGCGTGTTCGTAGGATTCATATTAAGCGACCTGATGACCGCACACACCACCACCAGTGACCTTTCTCCTTCGACCCGTCAGCCTGTGTCTCTGACCCCGGACAATCCTTGCACCACGCTTGTGCCTTACATCACCCAGCGCCTCTCTGTCTCACTTTTTCTCTTCTTTTACCAGCTCTTTCTCCAGGAGACTACAATGAGATGAGTGTCATAAAACAGTGTGTAGTGGTGAAGTGATTTTGTGAGTGTTTGTGTGTCCAATGGTTGTGTTTCTTGTGTGTTCTGACAGGCTGTAGTGTTTTGTTCTCTGTTCGTTAGTCATTATAACTTCTATCACTGTTTCTCTGCTAGCGTGCAGAAGCCCATAAACATGGGTGTTTGCATTCAGCACTGCAGGTGGCCAGTTTCACCTGAGTGTGTGGACAAAAAATATATAGTATTGTTGGTATAAATCTTGTTAATTGAGGTCCTAACTACATTAAATTCAGGAGAACAAGAA
The DNA here is from genome assembly GCA_037975185.1 of Centropyge bicolor. Lineage (NCBI taxonomy): Eukaryota > Metazoa > Chordata > Actinopteri > Pomacanthidae > Centropyge > Centropyge bicolor. The sequence continues at coordinate 410,693 of JBBMOC010000037.1, forward strand.
TTATTTCATTTAAGCAGCTAAAAATCAATGTACATAATTTTTGCCTCTCCTTACCACGGTTCTGACGGGTCCACTGGAAGGTCATCAGTGGAATAACTAGGTGTTGTACACAATGGGGCCACATGGTGGCACTGTTTTACTCTTAGAAGATGTTACCAAGGCTATTTTGTAGCCCACTGTTCAGAGCAATTAAAGCTTTTTAAAATTTATTAATTTTTGATACTGTTAAGATATCGCAGGCGGATGCAACATTTCACTGTAGTGCTTCTGCCATATTTAGTTTTAACATTTACGCATTGCCCCTTCACTCCACTAAATGATCATTATTTTCAGTGGAGGGAACTTGAGCTGTGACCTGAGGTGTTAAATGTACTGGGGTGATTGAATGATGGACGCTGAGGTTGAAGTGAATGACTGTAACCAGAGATCTCCCTGGCAGGAAGGGAATCCTGTCTACAAGCTTTTAACAGGGAGAGAAATTAGACCTGTCCTTCATCACCACATTCATCAGAGAATGTACTGTTTGCACACAATAGGTTTGAGTTGAAATATGTCTAACAATCACAGTACTTGTAGGTCTGTTGTACAGAAGTGAACATATATGTATGTTTTATATTTATACATACTTTATCACAAATAAATTTCTACAAACATTCTTTTATGCTGTTTTTAATTCACATATTCCCATTATCAAAATTATGATACATATGGCTTCATTGTCAGAAATCTGAATTACACATTCTTTGAAGCAGTTTGTGAGTAATGTTGACTGTTTTGTAGCATAAATGTACCATGTAGATTTAAAGGTTTGACTTAAAGTCCAGTGTGAGTTGCAGGATGTTAAAACTTGAACCTTGTGTGAGTTTCATTATTTTTGGTGGAAACATAAAAATCGTTATTGAGTAGAATGCAGTAAGCTCATCCATGGTTTCTAAAGTGCTGCCATGTTTCAGCTCAGGTGTGTTTCCTGTAGACATGTTGATCTCCCCTCAGGGGTCTCCTGATGAAATATGCAGGGACGTCTTGTGTGTCTTCTCACCCCCACACATGTTACCGTGTCCTGGCTCGAGTGGCAACCTGCAGTGACAAACAGCTTGATTCATGTTGTGTCCCTTTGTGTGCAGATTCATTTTAAACACGCTCTTTTTCATAACTGCACTCTTCTTACCACCATGAGGTGTCCGTTCTTGGCTTTGTACACCATTGGTTCCTGTCCAGTGGTGAAGTCCACCGCGCTCTCTTTACCTGCCTGGATTTCAATCTTGATGCTTGGAATCAATATAAACACGCAGTGTTTGAGATCAAAGCACAAATCCATCACATCAAATCCATCTTCAATTCATTCTTAACACAGACTCACCTGCCCTGAACCACTTTGATTACATTCTGTTTGTTAGCAATGACACCGAGTTTGGTCAAAAACTCAAACAAGTGGTCGCACTGCATTACAAGGTCCCCCTGAAACCATCATGATATACAATGAACAGATGAAACCTGCATCACGTAAATATCATTTTGTATGTGGCTTTAAGGTGATTTAACAATTTACTCAACATTTTCTTTTGTCAGGAATGTTTTATTTCAATTATGAATGAATGAATTTGTACTAAAAACAGAACATCAAACATTTCTAATGGTTCATTTTGTTCCACAATGTCTGATCATTTACATTTACATAACAAATCAACTTTTTTCAGTGTCCTCAGTGAGAAAAAGAACCAGTTCTGACCTGAGCGACATCCACATACCTTCTGTTTCGGGTCCTCACATGTTATGTGGAAGACAATGATGCCATCAGTCAAGCTGCTGACTGAAATACCTGAAATGAGCAGATTACGGACAGTGTTAGTCCAACACAGAAACATCCCTGATGGCAGGTGACATACACATGAACCACGCTGTCCTGACCTTTGAGGGAGGTGTACAGCACTCTCTGTTTGATCTTGGCTTCCTCTATCACATAGGCAGCTGTCTGGGTGAGGATGAGCTGTCGTGGCCTGGGTTTGAAACCGTTCCTATCATATTTGATGACTGGGACGCTGTACTGCAGAGACACAGAAGACAGCACAGTCAGTTGTGTTTGATGCGACGCTTCATCTCCGCTGGCTGCATAATGACATTTTGTTACCTTAATGTGCTCATTGCGAATCATCTGAAGAACCCTCATGTTTATGTCTTGTTCACCTGGAGATTAAAAAATATGAAATATAATTGTTCAAAAGAAAATGGCAGAGGAAATATCTGCATGTCTCATATACTCACTGATTCTGGTGTCCACAAAAGGTTGAGCGACACTCTGTGCATAGCTGTCCTTTTTGCCCTTGAAGATGTTGCTGGTAATAAGCTTAAGCTGAAGCTAAAGGGATGAAAAATGTAAAGTTGATGAGTACAAAAAGAACATGTGATGATGCAATCTTAAATAATTCATGTACATGAGTGTTACCTGTGCTTTTCTCTGGGGTGTGATCCCTCTCACATACTTCCTCACCATGAGACGATAGTGAAGCTTACGCAGAATCTCTGATGTCTGGCACAAATAAAAAAATGCACTAAGCCAAAATAAAATGTTAGCCTGTATTTTAAGTGTTTTCCACAGAAGTGGAGAGATGGTTGTACCTCGGTGAGCACAGCAGGTGGAGTTTGCCAAGTGGTTTTGTCCAGAACGGTCTTTGGCAGATTGTTCTTCAGCCTGTTCAGGTAGTTTTGTCTCACGAAGGCCAGGTACTCGGAGTTATCGGTGCACTTCGCCTGCCCTCTGTTCATGTAACCTTTGATGAATCTAACATTGATCGGAAAATATTATATTTGTGAAAATGTGGCGGTAAAGTTGAGACGAGCTGCGTAATGACACATGACCTTTGTCTTCTTTCTTACTTCTTGATGACTTTCACAGCCCATGCTCTCTTCTCTCTCTCCTTCCTGGCCTGAACTCCTCTCCAGCAAGTTTCGATCTTCGTGGCTGAGGATGTCAAGAATATAATAGAGGTTGTGTAATTGTCCTTTACTCACATAATAAAACATCACACATCCTGTCTACACCATGTATTTACCAGCTTCTTTCTGTTTTCTGAATTCACCCTTCGCTCTGTATCCTTTGTATTTGGCCTGGAGCCTCGTTGCTGCAAATTCAGAGCGTAACGTTAAATCTCTGGTAATGACTGAGAATTCATGATCAACAGTTGATTTGCACTCACCCAGTTCATGTTTGCATTTCTCATAAGCGTCCTCTGTGGCGTAAAGTGTCCTCGGATGGCGGATGAATATTTTGGTGCTACACAAAAAGAAAAAAGAAAATTCGGGGTTGCTCCCAGCTTGAAGTGCATTTGCTGTGTTGTGTCTAGGAAGCTCTGTACCCACCGTCCCATTTTGTACTCATTTGGCAAATAGCCCAGATGTTGAACCAGCACTTCCACTCCATCGGCAGGCAGTCCTCTCCAGTGAGGCCAGGTGGCTGGACACAGGGGTTTATATCTGGAACATGCAGCAAACAATCCAGCCAGCCTATTTAAATGCACGGGCAGAAGGAATTACTCAAAAGGTTTTTTTGGCTCTGTAGTCCTTCATACCTCTTTAGGAAGACGTCGTATTTGCGTCTGTATGCAAAACCAGCTCGTCTGACCCTGAGGTGCTCCATCAGGCCCAGGTACTTCACCTGGTGCCTGATCAGCCCTTCATCAAACTGACCTGTGTTTGTGCGAGAGAGGATCAGATTCAAACGTCTCCATCCTGTTATTAAAATATCTACATGTGTCTCAATTAGATACCTGGCTGCTTGGATTCATTGGATTTTAGGCAGCGTATGTACCAGGCCTCTTTAGCCATGAGGATCTCTGTCAGCTTCAGCAGGCTGCTCTTAAACTGGGTGGCCACCTACAGACACAACACGGGGTCATAATCCCCAACAGTTCATCTGTCAGATACATATGGCTTAATGATGACAGTCAGGCTGCCAGTGACACAGAGAAAAAATGACTTGTCTTTGTCCTGGTGGTCACTTTATCTGGAGCACTTACTGGTTTGTTGCCTCTCATTTGTGTGCATTTTAAATTATGCATTGAAAGAAATGTGGATTACATACGTCCTGTATGAGCTACAGTCCTATCTTCAGTACATCATATGCTCTTTTATATGCATAGTAAATTGTTAGGGGAAAATGGTTGCTGGTTTGTTTTATGTGATCTTCTAAGTTTTGCTGATGAATAATTATGAAGTTGAAATATTGCATCAATCAAAAATGACCCTTCCACTCTAGATAATGGCAGAAAAGGAAAATTGTGTGATGCTTATATACGGCTTGTAACTCACAGCACATTCCTACTGATGATATACAACATGAGCTTCGTTAGTGACACAGTTGAAACAAATGGACGGTCAAACACGAAGAGTACTCACTGTTTCAGGTCTTCGCCTGCAGCCTGGATCGATTGTGGCGAAGGACTCTCTCACTATGGCATTTTTAGACTGACAAATCAGCTATGAGGAGGTGAGATAACACATACAGATCATACAGCACTAATTTATCATAATGTTTGAAACACTGTTTTCCAAATATCCTGCATTAGAGCAGTGGTTTCCTCATAGCCAGAGTGGACGTGGAGTGATACTAAACAGACATTCTGACTCGTCAAACACAGATGTAACTACACTGTTAATTGCTGCATTGCGTTAACTGATGGAACAGGGTGATCATTAATGTACATGTTCTGCTATGACAACTCAAACTGTTTGCTGTGATCTACGAGTATAATTCATTTTGGAATAATTGCCTCACATAATATAAAATGTAAATTTGCAGACTTACATCTTTTATGTTTCTATATAACAGGTCATTGTTTTTGTCCAGGAAACCTAGAAAGTTACACAGAATGTTGGTCAGTTGAGAATTAATAAAAAAGAGGTTCAGATTTGAGTAACATGGCCTGACATTGTGGTTGCTTTTACCCACAACACAGTAGGTGACCTCCCCGGCATAATGCAGGAGACGGAAATCTCCTCTCTCCAGAGTCTTACGTGTCATTTTGTCAGCCAGTTTGTGCCTGCAGTCAAAGAGGTGGAGAGAGACACAGGGATGAAGAGTGAGAGGCTTTACAGGCCAATCCTAATCCTCCATCTCTATCGGCTCGCTGTCGGCTCGCTCACAACACACCAGCCAGCAGAGCGCTGATGAGTGGAGCTCAGTGTTGAAGAGAAGCTTTGAATGGTGTAATATTGTTTGTATTTAATTAAAACAAATCGTTAATGTGCAACTCAAATGATTTTTAAAAGCAGGTGTGATTAGTGTCTGATTGCAATGATCAGCTTTTGTAATTTCTAAACTGCTTCTCAACATCTGTTTAAGCAGGTTTCGACTCAACTCATATTGTAAAATATTCATGTGTGTGTGTCCAGTAAATTCAGGAAGGTTCACTCACGTGACAAAGTGAGGGTGATTTCCCATCTTTTCTTCCAGTCTCTCCAGGAAGGTGAGGTCTGTAGCGTCTCCTGGCCTCAGACACTCCTCATCCTGCAGGATTATCATTAACGCATGATTCAGCTTCATATATTCAAATATTAGCAGTGTAGTGCTGTTCCAGTAAATACACACCAGTATCGATATGATTCCCCTGTGTTTCTCCTCAACCAGGTCACAGATGATCTTGTTGTTGAAGAACTGAACCGGCTCCCACTGAGGACAAATTATCAAGCAGAATGTGACTAGTCAATGTAAACTAAATAAATACTCTGAATACTCTGTCATAGTCATTGATTGATTGAGTTTTTGTTTACAAGATTACCTCGATATCCTCGGCTTCATACTCATCCTGCTCAGCCTTCAGCGTCAACTGGATAAAGAGCTGCTGCAGCTTCTCATTGCAGTAGTTTATACAGAACTGCTCAAAACTGAGGAGCAACAGGCGAGGTCAGTAAATATCATCATCCATCAATCAATCATAAAGACATGAAACTCTCCATGAAGCATACTGAGGCCTTCACTAGGAACAGGAAATATGTCTGCCTACCTGTTTACATAGAAAACCTCAAACCCATATATGTCCAAAAGCCCTATTACAGTCTTCCTTGCAGGGTCCTGATGAAAGTATAAGATCAGTTCATGCTCTTCATCACTGTCTGGGATTTGCCATTTGTCTCACACTCTTCTCCTCACCTTGTTCTCCATGGACTCGTTGATCCTGTTGACCAGCCAGGTGAAGGTCTGCCCATAGATGGCTTTGGCCAGAGCATCTCTGGCATAGATGGCATGGTCGATTGTGAATGGGCTGAGGACCTTAACAGGGAGACAAAATCAGAGCTAATCTTCAAACACTACACAGAAAGTTTAAGTAGAAACACAGCTTTTTCATAAATAAACTGAAGCTGCACCTGATCTTTCCTGGCTTCAATCTTCCTGTAGGTCAGGCCCTCCTGGAGTCCATGAGCATCGACTCCAAGTAGCTGCACAGAAACATAACATGCAGTGAGTTTATTCTTTGACTTTTTGTAAAAATCCCACATATGAAGATATTGTCTGACTGTTTTCTTACATTTGAGACCCAGCGCAGCTCTGCATTGTTGTTCAGGAGGGCATGGCCTTTACTGTCAGAGTCAAACTTAACATTCCCCAAGTGCAGAACGCTTGCAACGATCCCAAACAAGTGCTGCACAGAATGAAAATAAGTAAGTCAATGCAAAAAAAAAACAAAAACAAGGAGGAGTGAGTGATTTAAATCAGAGCATCAGCAACAGCATTTTACTCACATTAGTGTTGATCTCATCAATGTTGATGATCTGCAGAGCATTTTTGACTGTTTTCCAGTCATTTCTGTCATTGATGGAAGAAACAATGGCACACTCTCCCTGTCAGGAACAGCACATGTAGTTTACTGTTCTCTCAGAAATGTATTTTAGTGAAAGCAGGGTCACCAGGTTGTACATACTTGGGTCAGATAGTTGTACTGCTGGGCGTCTCTCTCCAGGCCCAGCTGCTGCAGCAGCTCCTCCTCTCCTCCCTCCACCAGCTGGTAGAAGATGTGGAAGTTTCTCTCCCCGTGATTCTGATGTACGACCCTCGACTTCTCCAGCAGGTAGTTCAGGATATGGCCTCCGACAGCATCCCCCTATGGGCATCATGATCCTAAAGACAGCAGCTCTACAACTTGCAGAAAAAACACAGCCTCTGGTCCAGTGGACGGATTTTAAAAATCTTCTTAAGATCCAATATCTTCATATTCAAAGATATTTTTTTGTATGTATTATGAAAAGATTGTTAATATTCATCAAGTATTTTCCTGAAATCACTGTAATATTAATGTTTTTGGATGAACAAATTCATCCTGGAGCACAGTTCTAAATTTTAACATACTTATTGAACTTGATTCCCAAAAAAAGTTGACGCTATGTAAAACCTCTCTTGGAATCATTTCTGTGAATCTATCCCTTGATTCTTACCTGGCTGTCAAACTGAATGTCCATATACTTCCCAAAGCGACTTGAGTTGTCGTTTTTCAGTGTTTTGGCATTGCCGAAAGCCTGTGGGGAAACACACATCATACAGAATCACTCATGTTAGCATGGCCTGCCTCCTGGTGTGTCACTGCCATGATGTAACAGAAGACGCCATCAGACCTCGAGGACAGGGTTGGACATGAGCATTTTGTCCCTGACGGTGTTCAGCAAGGTGGTGCTCGGACAGCTGACAGCGTAATACTGCAGAATCTTCTTGGAGGCCTCCGTCTTCCCTGCTCCACTCTCACCAGAGATGAGGATGAAGTGGTTGTTGAACTCTGTCAGCATGGTTTGGTAGGCGCTGTCTGCCAGGGCGTAGCTGTGGGGATGCAGAGAAATCACCTGTTTCACCTGTGAACCCACCTGACTAAGATTTATTTGAAGGTATTTTCTAGAACATTTAAAAGTTTCCGTCCAGTGTGTGAATGCTCACACATGTTTTCATTCAGACTCACATGTGAGGCGGAAGCTCGAAGAAGTTGACACCCATGTACGTTTCCATCTGTTTCTTGGTGTAGATGTCCAGTTCTTTGTAGGGATTGACAGACACAAGCAATGTGCCAATGTAGGTCTGAAAGAACGAGCTCAAATCATCAAACTCATTTTTAAACATGCATTTGTTGACAGCAGGGATCAAAGTCTCTTCCTTCACTCACATAGATGAGGTCTTTGCTGAAGCGTTTCTTCAGGTTGCTGAGGAAGGCCGCCTCTGTGGTTTCATCCAGAAGGACAAAGTCCTGGATTCCAACCCGGTCCCTGGCAGTGAGGGCCCCCTCCATGTCCAGCTGGCCCTGTGCAACAGGTCGTATCAATCATAAGCTGAAGATTAATCCAGTTCTAAAATATATGTCACATTAAACACTTTACTGTATTTCATAAATTAGAGTTTGTTTGGGTTAACAACTTTATAAATGAGTGTCTTCAAAAGTCAGATTCTAAACTTTCGAGGAAGCAAATTGCCAAAGTAACAAAAACATGTGAGACACATTTTGCATGCGTGACAATGATATCCAGAATTCTCAGCCATGTATTTTGACAAATGCGGCTGGATGAATGAATGTTGGAGTAAATGGCTCCATGGGGGAGGACAGAGCTGAAAAAAGCACCAGAAAAAGCACAAACATGCTCCCTGTTAGTTCTATTGAAATAGGAGGTCTAGAGGTCCTATGTGTCTTTGAAGCAAAGCTGTGTGATTGTGCAGACGAACAGACAGAAGCTAATGATGGCTACACAGCACACAGGGACGTTGGCCGGCAGCCCGCCGCTCACTGGAGCTGACGCACCAACCAAACACAACACACTGTGCAAATGGACCGGGGAGCCCAAAACAGCGGCACATTTTAGAGGCATAGTGGGAAAAATTCCACCAATCTGTTTTGCATTCTCAGCACCAACACTTAGACCAAAGGTTTTCACAGCTTTTGTTGGTTTTGTGTTTTTTTTCTCTCCTTTGGAAGCAGAAGTCCTTTGATTCTCAACTCTCTCTGTAAAAACATTAAAAAAGATAATCCATTGGATCTAATTGACACAAAGCCCTCCGCCCCCCCTCCCCCCGCCTCTATCCTCCGCCTATGGCCCTCATTTCTTCTGAGAAAGGCCGAGTGTTTTTTGTCCTGTAAATACCACGGAGCAGAGACAAAAAAGACGTCTTTAAAATGCAGTCTACAATCCATTACACAAATTCCCCCTGCATATCCATTCAGTAATTATTCATTAGAAAACATTTAACGTCACAGTGAATTTCACACTAGGCAGTCGAAACACAATGGAGGAGATTTGGCCTATTTTGGGGTGAGGAGTTGGGGAGGGGTTGGCTGTACAGAGGAAGGGTGAAGGCGAAGGGGGGGCGAGGAGGGGAGCAGTATTTGTCTGATCTGAGAACCTCTGAAACGGGGCCGTCTTGAGACAACGGGACAGACTAAATAGTGCAGTAACGGTCTGTGCCCCGCTGCTTGCTGTGACACTCATTTAGTGTGCCCCGAGGGCGAACAATAGAGGCTTGTTCTTAGCAATCCTGTGCTGTAATTTGGACTTCATTACTTTGCTCACACGGGGCCCCATGGAAGGAGAGAGGAGGCTAGTCAGATGAGAGTGTTTTTCTCCACCTGTCAGCCCCGCACCCCCAATGCTCTCACCCCTCTCCTCAACAATACCCCTCACCCGGTGTCCCCACCAATAACCCTCACCCGACCCCCTTCCCATCGCCGCCCTCCTCCCTCCTCCCTCCCTCCCTCCCAGCCACCCACTTTAAGCCAATGAGACAGGTGAACAATATCATTGAAGGAAGCCTTTTTTGGACGTCAGAATCAATCTGGCGATGTGATGGTGGTGGTGCTGCTGTGGGGTATCTGTGACACCCCCTTTCTTCATGGGAACAAACTTCTCTCAGGGCAGCACAAGCAGACAATGTGCTGGGACAGCGTGACTTAGGGATCTGCCATACAGTATTACAAGTGATAACATGAACAGATAAGCTCCTGTCAAGGCGAGGATTCATGAATTCACTGCTGACAGAATCTAAAGGTTTGTTGTTTTCCATTCAGGTCTCCTCTGGTGTCCTGCAGGTATTTCTTTTTAAGAGAGCTGTTTCTGAAGACACTGTGCCAGAAAGGCTGAACACTGAGTGGGCGTTCTCGGTGCAGGGGGACAAGAAAGTGTGAGTTGAAGAAAGCACCTGACTCTACAAACAAAGTTCTCCTCGTGCATGTGTTATTTGTAGCCTCATATAATAGAAACCAAATGCAGCGGATTGTGATTCCAGTTATAATTAAAAAGCCCAATCTGATGCACAGCAGAAAGCATGATTACATAATGAGTCCACTCAGCCAGTGTCAGATCAGGTGAATTGTCTTGCTACCTCAGAGCACAAGCAATTGTATTTTAATTAAGAGATGGTCCCTGGTCTTGGTCTAGAGTGTCAGTGTTGCCTGAGACGGAGTGACCTCATCTTGCTTTAGAGACGGAGGGAGGGGGAAGCTGCTGCTACCACAGCAATTTACAAAGCAAGTAACAGGAAGGTTTATCTCCCTCTCCAAGAGGACCCTGTTCGATTATCTCTTGATTGTGTTGCTCATATCTTCTCTTCACCAGAAAGGTCCTTTTAAGTCACTACAACACTGTGTTTAGTTTTGGTTCAGCACAGGAGGCCAGAGACCTGTTTCCCAAAAGTATCTCAAAGGAATAGTTCAACATTTTAGGAAGATGGACACCTTCATATCTGTCCATTAAATGTGAGGCTTCCGTCTGCAGCAGGCTGATTTAAACAGGGCCTTATTTAACCATGTATGATGATGTTATCAATCGTCTCACCTGACTCATCTAAGAAGCATATCTACCAAAATGTCAAACTATTTTTTGAGATGATGATCAGCCAGCTTAGCCCACAGACGTACAATGACACTAAGATCATTTTTGCCTTTAGATCCTTTGCTAAACAAAACCCAGGTCTGGACAACTGTCGAGCTTCCTGTGCCAACTCTGAAATTCTTTGACAGCACCTGCAGTTTATATACTATATATACTGTACATATATACTATATATGCTATATATATATATACATATAGTATATATACTGTATATAAATGGAGGGGGAAAAAGATGACAAATTTTTACAACACAAAAGAAAACTCAAACCTGCATTTCTGAAGCTGTATTATTCTGCTGTCAGATGCAGAATCTCAATGAGGATCCAAAGTGGAGAGAAAAATCTCTTCTCTCCAGAGAAGTTAGACAAGAAGAGCGTGTCCTCCTGTGTCTGCCTGCATGGAGACAATCAGTGAACCTGTAAACACTGGATGGTTGACAGTTAGTTGGCAAAGGTCCAGAATGTGAAATACTAATTCTAAAAAAAAAAACACATTTACTGTCCTCTCCCCTGGTTTGTCTAGCAGCTCATTCATCCAGTTTGCTGTAGCAGGAATGTTGCTGCGTGGAGGCCTGTGTGCACATATGCTGCTCCACATCATCCCGACCCAGGATCAGGGCACTGTGGGCCGGGTGCTTAATCATTCATGCCGTGGGAGGTGGAGGGACAGAGAGATCTTATTCAGTGCTTACCTGGGTATCTACTGCTCTACTGAGTGTAACATAACGATAGAGAAACCAGATCCAAACCACACCAATCCAACCATCCCCCTTTCCCTCTCTCCTTCTTCTCTGTTTCTCCCTCTCTCTCTCAGCTCCATGACATCACTACCCACAGTCTCCCTGCTGCTGGCACGGCCTAGGTCTGGTTACTGATCTTTGATTAGATGGATACATTACAGACTAATCACCAACTGCTTTATTATGTTATGGGTGTAACAATGCTGGTCAGGGGAGCGCCATTGTTTTGAGCGACGGTCTGAGCTGCCAATGCTCAGTGCTTGAATAAAATGCTACTGGGTTGATGCCCAAATGCAATTACCTCATTTTTTGCTTGGGTGAAAACAATCATCAGATAACCTTCATATGATACTGTTGAAATGTCAGAAGTGTGAGTATTGTGGGAGCATTAGAGAGTTGACAGTGTAGACATGAAAATAATAGACAGGGAATGAGGGCAAAGAAAGATGAGGAATTATAAAGGACAACAAAGGTCCCTGGATGGACTTTCCCCTGAAGTCTAAGATCAGCCTTCTACTTCATTTTCAAACTTAACTTTATTGTACCCAAGGAATAATTTACCAGTTGTCACCAGGTGACACGCAAACAGTCTCCAATATAAAACATAATAAACTAGGTAAAACATATAATACAAGTTATGCAAAACATTGAAGTCATAAATGAACATAACAGTTAAGAAGCAGGAAGAGATAAATGTAAAGAACAGACAGAACCATCTTTAACATTAGTATGTGGAAAATATATATAAGTTACTGTATTAAGCACCAGTGACCCACAACATAAATGTACAGAGGTCAGGTGTTGTTCTCGTAGACACCCATTAACCCAACCAAACATAAAACACTGAAACACTGTCCATCGTATCAAAGTCATTAATTCCACTAAATGCTTGACAGAAATGCATGCACATCATAATGTTGGCAATCCAACAGGCAGTCCATTCAATATTTGTTGAGGAAATAAAAAACACAAATTCAATCTGTTGGTGACCCTAAAGGAAAAGTCAGAGGATCTCATGAGTATTTATCCTCTGGGAACCATGTGCATCTGCACTGAGTGAATCTGCAATACTACATTTAACTGGAGGCTTAATCACTTGCTGACTCACAAATTGTTGGGTCTGGACTTTGTGTAAAAACTAAAGAAAAGCAATCAGTAAACTGAAGAATTTGGTACAAGAATTCTAATTTCTTGTGAATGTTTTTCGATGCTCTTTCTTTTGTGTATAAAAAAAATGACGTTGCCTTGAAATAGCTGCCCCTTGAGGGGAGACACTGGGCGTGACCTGGTAACCACGAGGAAACACACAGCCTCCAACACAGGTAACACAGGTGTCCATTTTCTCTGCTCTGATGACCTAAATGTGAGAGAGGATCAGGTTCCAGCCAATTAATGGAGTGATTAATGTTTGGAAAGCTCTCAGTCAATTATGTGTGATGGGCAACCACTCGAGTGCTCAACATATTTGAATTATTCACTCTCCACTCCAGAAAAGTTGTCAAGGTTACCTCTGCCGTCGCCCCACCTCTCCCCCGGCCCAGCGGCCCAGCAATGCTTGTCCAATCTTAACAAGCTTTGTGCTACCCACTGGGCTCTGATTCAGCACGAGACCCGGCAAATCCAATTACACAGGAGTCAGAGAGGTTGATTTTCCCATTATAGATTCCATGCTGAGAATGAGAGCTGATGATAACACTCACATCACACCACTACTGCCCCCTCTCTCTTCTCTCCTTCTTATTTTGTCTCCATTTCACTGTTTCCCTCCCTTTATGTCTCCCTCTCTTCCTATCTAATTCCTCTTTTCCCAAAAGACCTTCTTTCTTCCCCTGTCCCTTTCTTTGGATCGCTCCCTCTTTCATAGTCCATTATTCTAATTTTTCAGAGCAGCGTAACGAAGCCTGGGCCCCGTCATCATCTCAGTACCAGAATGCTGGGTCAGGGAGGTTACTTCATATCCCACACTGGACATTTCTCCACTTAGATATTGTCTTTGTCTTCAGACACAAGATACAGACCATCTTCATGTCCATGAGATTTCTTATTCTGTCTCATTTTTGATGCACTGTACCTGAAATGCTCTGTTGTATTACACTTGATTTGGCAGTTTTTGATATGTAATACCCAATTTTACACAGTAGGAATAAAATATTTGTCAGCTTGGCTAACCTGTGAAAGGTCATTGCAAAATCTAAATGCACAGTAATTCAGACAACTTGACTTATAGGGGTGTCTGAGTGCGATCCTTAGGGGACACCGTGTGCCTGCTGTGACACATAAAAAAGTTACTGAGAGCTCTTTTGGAAAGGAGGCTCTTTTACACTCAATCGCCTGTGAAAAAGAAGAGGACTTTTGCTCCATCTTTACCCTTCAAGGCACTGAAAAGGACTGACCTCCCATCAGACCAGAGGCTTTGGTGTTGACACAGGTCACTCAAAGGTCAACACCATTGACCTCTCTAAACCTTCATGACGGGGTTTTCTGTGATCTTTCAGGACAATGGGTCTGTGAAGTCCAGCGGTCTGTCCGGAGAAGTTCTCCACAGTGTAGGAGAGGCAATGGCATGATGGGACCTGCAGGGGCATTTTTCCTTGACCACGACTGACCAATACTCTGTAAGTGCTTCAGCTTCTAGGCCAAATGTAAACGAGAAACAGACTTCAACTTCTGACAGTCAAACTGTCAGAAAGAAATATTCAGATCCTAAAACTAGCAACACTGTGAAAATACTTCATTACAAGTAAAAATCCTACATCACTGAAGTTGAATATTAAAAATAAAGGTAACCATTTTTTCAGAAAAGTGGCCCCTGTGACTCTTATACTATCAAACATTCTGTGTATATTTATACTTAGAAATATTTCAATTATTTCATATATTGTCTGAACAATGCCGTATATTGTAAAAAAAAAAAAAAAAAAAAAAAAAAAAGATCAAGTTTTGTTTATATATCTTAATCTCTAATGTAACCACTAATGACAATTGTTATTTAAATGTAGAGGTTCAAAAAGAACTTATTCCTGTTCACCAGTTACATTTGGTCAGTTCACCAAATCACATCAAAAACAAAACTTATCCCTTGTGCTATTGAGCCAACCAGATCATTCTTGGTTTCATTTGACTTTTTTGGTTTAAGGTTTTAGGTTTTGAAATCTCCATTACTGAGACCCTGATAACTACACTGTAGGTCTTTTTCACTGAAGACATTTTGTCACAACAGAAAAAGCACAGGTGTTAATGATAAAGTTAATGAGGTCAATTAATGAGTTCCATGTAGCTGCTTCAGTTTCAGGCTCCTGGTGTTGTTCATGCTGCTGTTAGCTGATGGGTCACTGTCAAACTGTCATGATTCACTGGGACACAGTCATGTTATTGGTATCACCTGTCTTTTTCCGACTTTGACAAGTCCAAATTTCTGCTGCGCAAAAAGGTTTTCACATGTTCACCTCCATAGCAATGCAGTGGCATGAGAGTATATGATGCATTGCAATGCATTGCATTTAATGTCAAAAGTCTCAGAGTTGGACATCTGAAAGTCTGTGTGTGTGTGTGTGTGTGTGTGTGTGTGTGTGTGTGTGAGAGAGAGAGAGACAGACAGAGAGAGAGAGAGAGGGAGGGAGAGAGAGAGAGACAGAGAGAGAGACAGAGAGAAAGAGAGACAGAGAGAGAGACAGAGACAGAGAGAGAGACAGACAGACAGAGAGAAAGAGAGACAGAGAGAGAGACAGAGAGAGAGACAGAGAGAGAGACAGAGAGAGAGACAGAGAGAGAGAAAGAGAGACAGAGAGAAAGAGAGACAGAGACAGAGAGAGAGACAGAGAGAAAGAGAGACAGAGAGAGAGAGAGAGAGAGAGAGAGAGAAAGAGAGACAGAGAGAGAGACAGAGAGAGAAAGAGACAGAGAGAGAGACAGACAGACAGAGAGAAAGAGAGACAGAGAGAGAGAGAGAGAGAGAGAGACAGAGAGACAGACAGACACTCAGAGAGAAAGAGACAGAGAGAGAGAGAGACAGAGAGAGAGAAACAGACAGTCACAGAGAAAGAGACAGAGAGAGACAGAGACAGAGAGACAGAGAGAGAGACAGACAGACAGACAGTCAGAGAGAAAGAGACTGAAGGAGAGAGAGAGAGAGAGAGATTATCATATCATAACATCATGCAAATTTCCCCACTTTGCAAATTTCCCCGCTGAGGGACGAATAAAGGTTTATCTTATCTTTATCTTAACACTGCAGACTTGGAAGGTTTAACTGTTCACTTTCAAACTTCTGTTCACACACTATTATAATATTGTATAGAACAATTCCAGTTGCTCAGTGACTATTAAGATGTGAAGGACACATATTAATGAGCAGACGATGTAACTTTAAACGAACACCTTCCTGCTGATGTTGTGAAATTCAATCATTGTTTTGTCTCCTGTTCCCTCTGTGAAGGTGTAACTACACTGAAACCTGTTGTAAGGCGCCTCTGACTGACTGACCTTTGACAGGGCAACCTGAGGCCTGACAGTCTGGACACGTCCACGTTGGAGCTTCAGAGAAAACCAAGTGTTTGGCATGGACTCTGATGCTGTGCCTTGGCTGAGCATGGCTGACAGCAGCTTCCTCTGTGTGGCCAGAGGGTCACTCTGGGTGACGTGTTGTTCTGGGGGGACACTGTGTCTCTGCCTGCAGAGGAGATTAGAGGGGTGAGCTGACCTCGTTCTCAGAGGGGCTCATGTGTTTTGAGTAAACACTTAGTGCAAGACAAAAACGCAGGCTACAAACACAGGCCAACCCTCAGGCGGCGATCCCATTGTTTCCCCATTACTCCTGAACAGGCATGAGAAGGGAGAGCCGTCCCTCTGTCCCTGAGCTGCAGGGAGTCCTCGTGCTCTCCCCTGAATGCACCACAGTCGGCCAGGTCAAGCTCCCAGAGCGGCCGCAGGTCACTGCCATCAACTTGATACTGAACATGTGACTACCTGACCTTAAATACCTGCAGTGTATATTGGACAGCTGTGACTCTGGAGGTAGAGCAGGTTGTTCAGTCTCCAGCTCCTCCTGTCCACATGTCCAACAGTCAGCGCTGAGACCCAGTGTTTTCAGTAATTTACCATTTAATACCACCGTTACACTGATGTTGTAGAGGGACAGAATAATAAAAACACCTTACAATAAGAACTGTTAGAGTAGATCAGTGTTTTCAGAGGATCATAATGTTGCTTTCCACTGTAATTATGCAATGTTGCAAGAAAGCTTCACTGGCGAAGAGAAGGAGTCCTAACAGGTACAGGTAGATCCTCATCAACTTTAACTGCAAGACCCTTAAATGAACTACAAAATCTGAAACTGCAGCTGAAGTGACCACTGACCTGAATCAACAGCTCCAGAACTTTTTTCTCATTTAAAAGCAACACCCTGTTCTTCTGCTATCTATTTTATTCTTTAATGATCAGGTGTGTCAGTTAATGTGTCCCTCCAGCTGTTCACAGCTGCATTCAATGCCGACATGATGGTACACAGATATTTTACAGCAGGAGGGGGAGAATGTTAGAACGACCAGTAAGGTTGTACTGTCTGAGGTCTTGCAGTTAATGTTGACGTGGATCCATTCGTGATCAGGATTCTTCTGTACTAACACAGGTTTTCCACTTGATATCATGCATTTTGAGACACTCCCTTTTCTACACTACATCATTTTCAAACAGTCCAAACAGCTGCTGCCCGAGCTAGCAGATTTATCTAATCAACCCCTTATCTTAAAATACAATAGACTTACACCAGACTTAAAAACATGCAACATATTTGCTGAGCCCGAGGGTCCCCCAATTGGGGGACCCAGTAAATTGCACTTATCATGAGAGAATATAGTAATGCTGCACATCAAATTAAACAGCAGAAGCTAGGCTACAAGAACATATAAGCCATTTTTACATGCACCAAACACAGCTCAAACGCCAGCTAAATCAATTATCAAATATAGAAATTAATACAGCGCCACCAAGTCAACCCACTCGCCATATTTCTGGCTATAGCGCTGTGGTACTGTATGCAAAACGGACAAACAACCCCTCAAACGAAAGCAGACAGTCCACTGATTCAAACCATATCCATCAAAGCTCTCTTAAACCAAAGCAACAGCCACAAACAACACAAAAAACAGCAAAAACACAAATCGCTTTGTCAAACTATAGTCGTAAAATTTCTCTTACCTTAGCTGTTTCGCCATCAAAAGTTTGTTTTATCGGTAAATCCACACCGCAAACAGTTAGCGCTACTTCCTTAGCCACAATGCAAACAACCCGGATGTCTCTGGGAGGCTTCCCTCGCATACGGTGGGGGGGGAGGGATTCGCTGGAGCGCAAGGCAAGCTACGCCCTAGTTGCCTTCTGGGGCTTCTAATTGGCTAACGGTGTTGTCAATTTCACGTTGGTGACTATCCCTGTATCTATTGGCTCGAACGCTTCAAAGGAGGTGTCACTGGAATCAACCAATCCATGACGGAGATACAGCCTCACGTATCCACATACAGCTCCATACTAGTCTTGTGGGCTTTGCGCATGTGCAGAATACGCACAACGAGGCCGTTGTTTTGAATAATACGAAGCTTTTTTGTGAGCAACTGTGTTCCTAGAATACCGGGAAAGAAGTAAATTCACGTAGCACAGCGACTTTCACGCATGGCGCTAGGATAACCATGATGTCACAAGCTGTGTCAAGATGTTCCCCAGGCCAACCTGAACTTTTTCATTTGTGCTGTGTGCCATCTTCATTTACTCTTACCCAGTAACATATATACAGATATTTACACATCTGAACAAAACTTACAAGTGTTCCCTTTATTATGACACGGGAATTATTCAAATAGACCTTGTGGTTGCAGAGATACACTCATTTTATTATGGGTATGTAATTTTCGAGCAGAGGCCTGAAAAATAGCTTAGGGCTCAAAGGGTTAACTGCAAAAATCAAGTTGAATGAAAATCACCTAAAAGTCTCCACAAATACAGTAACAGTAAAACAGTGAATCCAAATTTGTGCAGTAGTGTTACAATGTTGCACAAAATGAGAAGGATGCAACTAACAATTATTTCAATTACTGATCAATTGTCTGACTATTGTCTCCATTAATCAATTAATCCTGTGCCATTAAATTACATATTACTAAACCAGTGGTGGAAGAAGTATTCAAATCATTTGCTTAAGTAAAAGTGGCAATAAAACAGTACAAAAATACTAATATTACAAGTGAAAGTTGTGTATTCAAGTTCAGTAAAAGTATTATTAGCAGCAAAATGCACATAACATATCAAAAATAAAAATACTTGTAATTCAGAGTAACTGCAGTCTTTTACTATTGGGTAATTATTATTAATGTATAGATATTTAAGCAGTACTTTAATGTTGTCTTTGGTCAAGGCTAACTCTTTAATAAATGCAGTGGTAAGTATAATATTTCTCTCTGAAATGTAGAGGAGCAGAAGAAATACTGAAGTAAGTAAAAGTACAAAAATTGTACTTGAGTTATTGTACTTTTCTTCCACCACTATCCTAAAGCCAAACATACTCAGTTCACTAGCAAATCAATTGTGACGTTTTGACTGTAGGGAATGATTAAATCACTCAAATAATTAATCAATAATAAAAACATTATTTTTCTTTTGAATCAACTCTGGGAAGATGTTTCTGTTTTTGTGCCACAGCACCTGGAACTAATGCAGATTAATTTATGAATGAGCAGTTCAGGGACACCTTGTCTTAGTGAACCTGTTGCATTAATTTGCAGTGATCATCCTTCAGCTCAAATCCTCATCCTCACCAACTCTTGACCCGCAGTCTGTCCCACAGTGACTCCCCCTGCTTCCAGATCACAACCCTGCGGGCTTTAGGACCTGCAGGCCCTGCTCTCTGAGGATGGCCTTGTTTTTGTCCGTTACGTTCATGCATGTAATCATTGATTGTGTCTATTGTGACAGGGCCGATTTACCATCTGCAGGCTCCCAGGGGCCTGGTGCTGCTGTCACTGCAGCCTCCCTGCACACTGTCAGGAAGCCCCCTTTAATTTCCGACCGCAGACTTTAATCTCCAACAGGTTGCACATTGAAGTCACACCTGCTTGTTAGAATATCTCAGGCGTTTCCGCTCATATCAACCTCTTCAGGGAGCTTTTTTTATTCTTGTTGTCATTCGAAAACAGGTTCAAATGAGAGGTGTTGTTTGGATGCAAATTAATTTTTGGTTAATAAAATAATGGTGAAATGTAACTTCCTTTGTAATAAAGACCACCTTGGGGTCAGATGTGATCATTTTTCTGCAATATCTGCATTTCAATACTTCTCATCCTTTTTTATGCAAATTTGAGGATTAAGTCTCCTCAGATCTTCAGACATGAGAAAAAGTTATATGCGGAGACATATTTTCTTCTTATAGGCAAAGGAAGTATTTTTCATGCGTAAATTAGAATGTGACATGCGCCAACTTCTCAGTCAAACGTATGCTTACAACACAAAATGCCACTTGGAAGAAGGTTGTTTTTCTATGACACAGTAATTTCTTTTTTTTGCGGATTGGTGGGTGCACTGTAATGCATGCTGTGTGTGTGGTGGAGGGGTGGAGGAGTGTGTGTGTTTGCCGCCCCCCGGCCCCCCCGGCCCTCCCTGCGCGCCTCCCCGGCTCCTTTTCCCACTGCTGAGAGGAGCAGGACGCGGCCACAGCGGCGGGAAGCAAATTATCTACAAGCACTTCCCTTAAAAAAAAAAAGAAAAAGAAAAAAGTTCACACTCACATACACAGATGCCACCACAAGTAGAGACTCACAGCGTCTTAGAGCTGGTGGAGGGAGCTGATGGGAATAAACCTGACAGCAGCAGAAAGTGGAGCCACGTGGATATTTCATTTTTTTATTATTTAATTTTTTATTTTCATTTAGTTTGATTTAACTTTTTTTTTTTTTTTTAAATAAATTTCTTGCCATACTAATGTAAATAGCTTTAAAGGGATTTAGACCAGAGCTCATGTGTTTTGATTTTTACGCACAATTTGGCACCGGAGGGGGGAAAAGCGCACAGGACACCGACACAAACAGGGACTTTTTCCTTTAAATGCACCATCTTATCTCTTTAATAATCAGTCAATAAGAGGACTACAATGTCTGGATGGAGTATGGTCTGATTTTTGACCACTTGTTTTTGGCTGGATCCACTGGATGCGCGCACCAGCAGAACCAACGTGGCTCCCAGAAAAGTGAGAGAAAACTCACATCCGAGCATCATCTGCTGGTAGGAAGTGTGGATGAGCCCGGGACTGTTAACAGACACTGCATTAACAGCAGCTGTCAAACTCATGGGACCCTCCTGCCCCTCCGGCGGCTGCTGAAGTCTCCACTGCGCATGTCCGAGCGCTGGACAGCTCCAGAGAGGGAAATTTAAAAAAGGGGCTTTTTGGAGACTGAAGTGCAGCACAGAGAAATACAGTACAGGAGCTCACAACAGGCTCACTTATTCTGCAATAGCATCCGAAACAGGTGAGTTTTCTTTTAGGATTTCTCTCTTTATGCATCATAGTCTGATTGTTGTTTCAATTTATGAGAATATTGACCTAATGATTTTTATAATAAACCATGATTTCTCTGTGGGCATGTTCAATGATGAGACATTTAAACCTGATACGGTTATGTAAACATTTGATCTTGATGTTTATTGTGTAGAAGCTATATTATTTATTTATATGTTTTTTATGAAATTAAATCAGTGAGAGTTAAGGGGAACAAAAAGCATTCAAACAGTAAGATGGGCTTCGGCTACAACAAAGACACACTGATGGCAAATAGAAATGTTACTATCATTTTAATATTGACTTTGTTTATTCTTGTATTAAATGTTCACTGAACATTAAATGTCATTTTAAAAACCTTTCCTTTTATGGAGCATATTATATTCTCAGAAATAGCACATGCTGCTCCACCATGTTTATTTACAAAGAAGAAGAAGAAGCAGTATTATTAGTATTTCTTCTGCATGGCTTGATCATTTCAGTTTGAAGACTCACTGGGGGCTGACGGTGTGTTAATTTCAGTTTCAATGTATTTCACTGCAGACACATCCCAGGAAATGATAGAAGGTGGAATTACATCCAGGATGTCAGGAATAATTGAGAACGCTGGGCATCATCCGTCTCCACAGGACTACAGGTAATACTTCTGATTTCATAAATATATCAGGACGAATAGCTGCAAAATCCTCTGGCACTAAACAATGTGTTATTTTCTTTTATTGCTTATTGTTAAAACTCTACATCTGATGCCTCAAAAGATAAAAGCATATTTTATATTAATCAAACCCTTGAAGGTGTTTCCTAAATGGTCATGGAACAAACTGTCTAACCCCACTATGTTTCATCTAAAGGTAGATGGACAGCTCTTTTTGTGCATGGGGGGTTTCATGAAAAAGGAGAGAGAGCAAAAAAAAATCCTGAAGAATAAATGATTTTCAGTCTGAATGGATCTGTCAGAAACCATCAGCTCTGTTTACACTCCCGCTGTCGGCGCACGGAGAGCCTGAGCCTCTTGGCCTGCCAGCTCAGGGGGAGACGGGGCGCTCCGGGTCACCAGTATGCACAAGTGGCTCCCAATTAGAAAAGGAGGGAGGGAGGGAGGGAGGGAGGAGGAGGAGGAGGTGCAATATTTAGTGTTGTTGAACCTGTGGGAAGGCCGGGATGATACATGGAGACACCAGCTCAACATGTTGTGCATCAGTGAACAATTTCTATGCTGCTGGTAGAGAGAGAGGAGGGGGGTGGGAATAATCCCCAATGTTTCATTTATTCTACACTTTCATACAGGATCTATTGGGCATTTATAATAGATCATTTCCAAGTAAATCAAAAGACCTGCTACAGGGAATAGCTTTGTTCACTTTGAGGAAGTGCAAACCTACTTTTGTGCTTTTTTAACAGAAAATAAAAATTAAAAAGTCCCTGCAATTTTACCTTTATATCACATTATTTCTTCATTTTGTTAGAAGAGAAAGAAAGTTCACAACATGAAGGCAGAAGTAAAAGAAAAGACTATATCTTTGCAGGGTTCTCATTGCCACCTGCTTCAAAAAGGCTGACAGCTCCAAATCATTTACAGGCGCATGCGAGGTGTTAGGACGTGTGCTGCTGATTCCTGGCCGTCCTGACGTCGCTCGTTCAGACGGCAGACACAGAGCCCTGACCTCAAACTACATGTGCAACCCCTCTGGCCTGAGGCTCCGTTGATTTCCCCGTGTAGGGAGGACGGGGTGGGGGGGTTGAGGGGGCGGCAGTGAGGAGGATAGAGGCTGGAAAGGGACAGGGAAGCAGATGGCATCCTATTTGTCCCTCTTATGTGAGGGCTGTCATTCCAACAGATTAATGCAGGGGTCGGGTGAAGAAAAGAAACGACAGAGACAATCAAGGAAGGGTCTGGGGAAGACAATAGAGCCACGTGCCACTGGGCAGATTTGTCGTTTGGGACACAATAGGTGATCATTTTTCAATAGACAAGGCCAACTGTTGCAGGCAACATGTGCTGCTGTCCCATGTTTCAAACGATCTCGTGCGTTGTTTACTTATGATTCAGCCAATGGTTAAGGCCAGAGCGTGGTCACCTGACACAGGCTTGATTTTTTATTAGGAGATTTGGTGTGTGTGTGTTGGGGGGTGGGGGGCAACTGAATAGTATGTGTTGTCAAGGCGACCCCAATTACTAAACCCTTGCACAGAAAGTGTGTGTGTGCAGAAGACTGGAGAGGATTCAAGAGGATTCCTCTCTTTTCTCTCTTTCTCTCCGAGACTCGCCACAGACGAGACGTGACGACTGAAAGCTGGTTGGAGCTGGCAGTGCAATGGTTAAACAGAGATGCTACTTTTAATCCAGTTTCTAACATTTATACAATTATGGGTTGAAAAATGTTCTTAGGTGCAACATCCATAAAATAACATTCAATTTTGGATTTTATTTTTTGAGTTTGTATTCGTCATCAAAAAAACAGATAAGTAAAAACTATGAGAAAAACAAAGATCACTCCTCAAAAAAAACAAATCTCAACAGATGATTTACTCTGAATGAAAAGCTTGTTTAACTCCCTCATTGTTGATGAAAACTGCCAGTGCTAAATAACACTTAGTAGTTAATCTCCTTATGGTAAATCCTGGATGGCAAACACACGGCTTGGCCGAGCAGCTTTCATCTCTGTTTCCCCACATTCACACTCATTACTGTGCTTCTGACTTTGAAGGACAAAATGTTCCATCGAGTGTTTACATTTAAATTCCACTTCTGCTCTACGTGTGTCTGCACCGACAGCCGTGTTAACCCCCCACCCCTCCTCCTCTTTTTCCCTTGAAGGCTTCTGACCACGGACCCCTCCCAGCTGAGGGAGGAGGACCTCCCTGGGGACCTGCAGTCTCTGTCATGGCTCACCTCTGTGGATGTGCCCCGGCTGCAGCAGATGGCTGATGGCCGGGGCCACAGTAACGGGCCCTCCCAGGGCAGCTTGCTGGAGCAACAGACAGGTGAGGTGACGGGGAGGGGACGGTTCAACGTTCAAAAACAGTATCATCTCTCTGATTGGATGAATCAGGATTGATGGATTTCTGGCCTCTGCAGATATGAACACAGTTTTAATATAAGACCATCCAGAAAAATGAAGACAAGTGAAAATTGTTCTCCACCAAAAACATAGAGACAGTTAACCTGAGAGATTAATCACGCTGTGGTGGCATTTCCCCTTAATACTGTCATCAAAAATTATATGAAAATCTCACCAGTGGCTCACATTTCCAAACATAATGATGGTTATTTAAAAGATCAATCCACAGACATTAAATGGATCCAACTGCAAACTGTGCCGAAGGAAGAAGCTTGAAAAAGTTATAAGAAGCTATATCATTCTGTTTCTATAGAGAAGCTGCTGCTGAGCTTCTTATGTGTGGTATTTTATGGTGCTATGAGCATCACAAACCAATGGCCATCACCTTCAAACCTCAGACATCACACCATCACTATCAGGATGAATCCAACAACAGTCTCTCTCTCTCTTCCTTCTCACAGCTCAGCTGAGCAACATGTCAATGACAGCGGCTCAAGGCTCCATGCTCCACCTCCAGAGCAACATGCAGCACAGCCCTCTGGGAATCAGCATCATCAACACCCACAGCGGAAGTGTGAGTTTCAAAAGCACTACAGGAAAAACATCTCTATGTGTTATTTTTTTAATGATGCTTATGAGGTTGACTGAGAGATAATCCCTGTATCTGTTTCCCAGATGTCTCCATTCTCCATGAATGGGCTGCCCTCCCCAGGATACCAGTGCCCTACCTCAGTCTACCAGCCTGCACCCCAGCAGGTCTACTCTCTCGCCCAAACTGGACAACAGGTACCTCACTGTAAACGAACGAAGAGCGTGATTTGATCATCAGTGAAACGATGCTTTGACCAGATTAATCCTGACTGTCTAACACTGCCCACCTTTTTCATAGTTGCTCATTTCTCAGTTTGTCTTTGCGTCTGGAGTGGATTACATAGACAGACCTCTGTCGTCAGTGCAACTCGAGAAAAACAGTCAATGATTAAGTTCCCCGTTATTCTCTCCTTTTCCTCGTAGTGCTCAGCTGGTGGGCTTTATAGCAATGTATCTTTCAACAACCAAAGTCTATTCACACAACCTCGCCTGGCTCCACAAGACCAGGATCTGCAGCCCAAGTCTTTCCCCAAGCCAATTTATTCCTACAGGTCAGACACCATTTACTTAGCTCACAACATAACATCCACCAAACCTCTTGGATTTGAACGATGTAAAAATAATGATTTTTTTATGGTGTTTTTTTTTTCCAGCTGTTTGATTGCCATGGCTCTGAAGAACAGCAAAACTGGCAGCCTCCCAGTCAGTGAGATCTATAGCTTTATGAAGGAACACTTTCCTTATTTCAAGGTATGACATTAGTATTAGAGAACAGGACTAACAGAGAAGCTGCGTGTCCATAAAGAATGTGACTGACTGTACACCATGTCTCCCTCTGCAGACTGCACCTGATGGATGGAAGAACTCAGTCAGACACAACCTGTCCTTAAACAAATGCTTTGAGAAAGTGGAGAACAAGACGAGCAGCTCATCCCGTAAGGGCTGTCTATGGGCACTGAACCCTGCCAAAATTGACAAGATGGAGGAAGAGATGCAGAAGTGGAAACGCAAGGACCTCCCAGCGATCCGCCGCAGCATGGCTAACCCTGGTCAGACATTGAGTTTGTTAAATGTAAAAGGTGTCCTGCCCAACCAGGCCCTGACTCATCAACTGTCTGATCATGTGTCTAATGTGTTTTTCCTGCAGATGAGTTGGACAAGCTGATCACAGACCGCCCGGAGAACTGCAGACGTAAGGCTCTAGAGCCCGGCATGACCCGGCTCCCCAGCTGTCCCACCGGCCTCCCGCTGCCCGTTTCGGCCCAGATGCAGCCTCAGCCCATCGTCACGCTGTCCCTGCCCTGTCTGCCCATGCACCAGCACCACCAGCTGCAGGCCCAGCTCCAGGCTCAGGCCCGCCTGGCCCCCATGTCCCCTGCCCCGGCCCAGACGCCTCCCCTCCACACGGTGCCTGACCTTTCCCACAGTCCACTCACCCAGCAGTCCAGCAAGCCGCCAGACGATTTCTACAGCGTGCACGGCGACACACACACAGAGGTGGACGCACTGGACCCCAGCATCATGGACTTTGCCCTTCAAGGTAAATACATTCTTTGTGTTTGCTGGATAATGAAGTGTTATTGCATCAGTAGACTAACCGCTCTGTCTGTGTGCTCAGGGAATCTGTGGGAGGAAATGAAGGACGACAGCTTTAACCTGGATGCTTTGGGTACCTTCAGTAACTCCCCCCTCCGACTATCAGACTGTGACTTGGGAACAGCCAGCCTCCCCCCCGTCTCCACTGGAGCGAACCTGCCGCTGTCAGACTTGCAAGTGACGGGCCTCTACAGCTCGTACGCCTCCCAGGATCCCCTGTCCTCCCAGTATATGGTCACACCAGCCAGCAGCAAGCCCATCCCCCTGTTATAAAGCAGCCGGACTGTCTCTGACAGAGTCAGCCACATTCGCTCAACTGTCTGTGGATATCTGTGGACGCCGTCTGAGGTCAAAGTCTGAATTTCTTGTGTGCTGCTGAAAACACACAGATCACATTGCTTTCCCTCAGTCAGCCGGGATCTACTTGGAGAAGGATGTTTTAAAACCAGTTAACATACAGTCCACAAGAAAACTGCTCATAAAGAACTAAAACTGCTGATCAAGAGATGGCCATAAAAACAAGTGTGGAAGACTTATCCAGCTTTGCCAAGCAAAGACTCAAAGCCTGTATGAGTGCAAAGACTCTATGTGGAGATGTGTGTGTTCGTTAGCATCCGCCAGTTTTTCTACGGCTCACTCTGCGTTTTCAAGCCCTATCATACTGTAGCTCCTTGTCTCTTCTCTGTTGTATTGTGCTAGACATTATTGCTGTGATGTTTTATTTATATTTATAAAAGGCAGCTGGAGAAAGTGATGACTCTATCAATCTTTTGCTGTATATATTTGAATGTTTCAAACTGCTATCGCCACAGAAAAGCTTTCTTTCGACTGTATTTACCCACTTGGTTCCAAAACGCCGACCTGTGCCAACACTTCCAGTAATCCAGATTTTACACATCGTTCCTCTGCACACTGTGATTAACGTGACTCAAATTCAGATGTACATTATGTTCATTAACTTGATCATAATAAAAAAATCAAATGGGTAAATAAAAGAAGTTTCTTTTGCCAAAAATATCTCAGTGACATTTATTAACAGTCTTTGGCAGAATACAAAACACAGGAAATAGATTCAATACATTCAAATGAAATGTCGTGGCTGATAGTTTGATCGGAGACGAGGCCAGTTAAGCCTTGAAATTGATCACTTGGGGTCCACTTTGGCAATTATTGTTCAACCTGAGCCTTAAGAATTACTGCATTATACTGGACACACACACACACACACACACACACACACACACACACACACACACACACACACACACACACACACACACACAAAGCTCAGAAATATCACATTCAGTGTGAGTCTGCTCTCATTCATAACATTGTCTCAGCACACAAAACACTACAGCATAGACACACATAAATAGACTGAATGTGACAAAGATGGACAACTGAGTCCAACGTCAACAGTGAAATGACAAGTGCACTCGTGATACATGCTACTTAAAAAAACAAAAACAAACTGCTTGTTCATTTGCATTTCTACATTACAATCCTGGCAGAAGATTCATCATTTTTATCATTGCAGAAATTAAATAGAATTGAGTGAGGTCATGATTTTTTTTGGTTTAATTTGAAGACTGATCAAAGAATTGATCAGTTGTCTGAGTTACATTCAAAGATGAGCACAAGCTATTTAATACCTTCAGTGAACAGCACCTAAATGAAGTCTCGAGTCTCGTCATGAAGCTTGTATAAGGCTGGCCTCAACAGACTGTGTAGAGCCTGTGAAGGCCTATTTAACACTGATATACCATTATGTACAAATACAAGAAGTGAAATGTGCATTGCAGTCATACTTTGTGAACCAGAGAGTTCGTGGACTGAGCAGCTGAAATGACTGTCAAATGTAAAAGACAAACTCCCTGCCTGTCGATCAACAGTGGAACGGATTATGACGCCTTTCAGCGCCAGTGTTTACAATGGACAGAACACTGTGTGGGTGATCACTGAACCAATAAGTCACTTTGTGCACCTGTGATTTTTTTTCTTCCTCTTCAACTATACAGTACAATCAATAAGCTTCTAGTTCATTTAAATAATAAAACCTGATAAAGCCCCTCAGCTTAACTGGTGCTGCTGTTGTCCATAGTGGTGAGCAGATGTGAGAGCTTGGCCCTCTGGGATGGAGTGATGTTCTGGCTCATGTGGATGATGCAGTCCATGGCTACGTCAGGGTTGGCCTGCACCAGGCTGGAACAGAAGAGGAAAATTATTCTGAAATTACTATAGAACTGATGGCCAGCACTCGGGCTGAGTCATTCATTCATGTCTTCAATGTAGTGCTGTAATGTATAAGATAACTTTTAAAATTTACTTGGCATTAAAACAATAATGACAATGAAAATAAGTCCAAATTAAAAGGTCACAAAATTTGTACCTGCGAATGTGTTTCAAAGTGTTTTCTCTTTTCAAGTACTTGATGTTCTCTCGGATGGCCGATCGAGTGCCACCCTCCTTGGACAAATGCTTCTCAAGCCACTCAACTACTGCCTGGTTAACGTCCCAGAGGTAGGCCTGCAGAAGAAGACACACACCTTTAAATCTCTCATCAGTCTTAACATTGAAATGCTCAAAAAAAGGAACCACATGATCTGACAGTTGATTTATTAGACATTCAACAACTTGGTTTCTATTATTATTATAATAGATCATGTTCACAGTAATTGACATTAATAGAGTTTACAGACATATATTCACAATGTTTACATTACATTTAGTGCATTAGTAGAGGCAGCAATCTCTGTCTGGCTGTCTGTCACAACATACCTTGACTGTTCCCTCTGTTTCAACAAACCAGCGTCTCAGCATGGACTGCATGTGCCCGTCACTGAGGTCCTTGTTGGCCTGCAGAATCTCACACTTCACCACCTGCTCCAACAGGAGGCGACGCAGACGCCAGTAGAAGAAAGTCCGCACATTCTTCCACTCCAGAATATCCTGTCAGGAGTATCAGAAGGCACGGCAAAGTATATTTAAAAAGCCTGAAGGTCTAAATACAGTGGTTATTTTCTGGCAGTTATAACATCTGAGTGATTATGAAGCGCTCACTCACAGTGATGACCCCCTTCTCCTGCATCCTTCCTGGAGTATCATGGAGCTCCACAAACTGCACTGCCACCTGGTGGTAGATGGGCAGCAGGAATTCCTCCCTTGCTTTGAGCTTTGACTCCAGCTCTCTGCACTGTTTGTCAGACAGCTCTGGGGAAGCTGATGCCAACAGGAGACTTGTCAGTAAGGTTATGAACATTCAGTCGCTTTACATTTAAAAAGGAACATAAAGTGAGTGGTGTGTGAGTTTAGAGAGAAATAGTCTTTACCAAGCTGTTCAACTAGACCAGCATACACTGAATCAAGTCTTCTCATGGTCTTGAGCAGGTCTTTCCTCCTGAATTTGATCTCCACTGTACCCTCAGCCTCCAGCACGCCACCTCTGAACACAGAAAGCAGCAGCAGCAACAAGAACACAAAAAGGCAGAGGTTATGCTGACACACACTTGTGGTGCAGGTTTTTGAACTAAATAGGGTAACCATTAAAAAAACATGGCTGCTTTATGTACCTGCTCTCCCGGTCTGCATAGAGCTCCATACACAATGGGTTGATGGTGGGGTCTATCACCACCCATGAGCCTCCTCTCAGCTCAGCGTGTGGTGGGATGTACACCAGCACTGGCTGACGGAAACCACGCAGAGCGTCCACGATGTAAGCCCCAAACTTCAGTATCTGGTCATACATGTCTGTGGGATGGGAATGGACAGAAACATATATATAATAACACAAGCTTTTGCATATAACACAGTCTCTCTGCAGAGTTCGGTGTTCATCATATACCTTTCATTCCACCAGAGAAGCCCCTCCAGTTGGCAAACACCATGAGAGGCAGACGTTCACGGTTAAAGTCACAAATGGCCTGCGCAGTTTTAAAGGCAGAATCTGGAAACCACACCTGGCCAGCCTGCTGCAGAACCTGTCACCAACACACAAACACATGGACAAAGGTGAAATGCTACATCATCATAGATGATCTGTTTAAATCCTGAACATGGTGATGAAATGTACTCACTTTAGACTCTGAATCCAGATTTGCTGGATCTGCTGGGACTGTGAGCTCAACGGTGCGTGTTTCAACAGCGATGACACCAAGGGGAATTCCTCCCAACCTGTTTTCATTCAACAGGGTAATTAATCAATTAAAAAACCCACTGAACACACACAAGTGTGTACATTGAGTGTAAACAGATTTACCGTGCTCTGCCCACTACCACTGTCTGAGCCCAGGACTCCATGATCTCCATGAAAGAGCCATGGTCAAAGAATCCGCTCTGCCAGGCACCTCTCATCGCTACAGACACAAAAGCAGGCAAAAAGGAAATGAATTAGGCTGAATACTGAGCTAGAAAACTTTCAGAGTTTAAATCTCATCCTGACACTCACTGGGGTGGGGTCTCCCAGCCAGCATCCAGCGGGGGTCATACGGTGCTTTAGTAGGAATAAATTCTATCTCTCTGTCCACTGGATCAGTCGTTGATAGAACAGGCACGGGGGAGTGTTTGTGCTGTAAAGAGGAGAAGAACTATATGAAGTGATCTGAAGTGTTGTTTAGCTACTTCAATAGACCTAAATGTCACATACATGAATTCTGACATATTCAGGCAAACCTTTGGCATGTAAGAGAGCCACTGAAGGATGGTGAAGACGCCATCAAAGTCATCTGGCACAGTGGTGTGTGTCACTCCATTATTGTGCATGATCTGGATCCCCCCCAGCTGGTTGTTGGAGGTATAGACCTCCCTGCCCAAAACCTGCACAGAAACCAGAAACAGGGACTTCAATGACCAAGGCCTTTTTTTGACTGATTACATAATGGGCAAATTTACATCTCACTGAACATTTCATTTCATACTGAAGTGAAGCGACAATATGCAGCTGCAGTTTAGTATTATCTGGTCCTCCTCTCTCTTCTGAGTTCACCACTTCAATACTCCCAACTGATGACATGCAAAGCAAAATGTACCTAGGCCAGTTTCTAAGCAACAGACATTTACAACCAGGTCTGATAGAACAAGTGTGTTTACCTTATAGACTTCAATGAATATTGTGTATTCAGCAATAACAATGACATTGATTAAACCAACAAACCTTGTTTAGAGCACCTGCTCCAGTGAGGATGATGTGAGAGTTTTCAACCTGGATCACTCTCTGTCCCAAACGGACCAGATAGGCTCCAATTCCAATAGCACGACATGTCACCTGCAAGGTCATAAAATGTGAATCAGGAATCATGCTCCAGAGGTTTTCATGGGCTCTTGTTGCTCAGAGACATCAGATCCACATTCTCACCATACTGATTGTAATAATCTCCTCATAGGCCTGAGAGGATTCTCCAGCAATGGTGCCAGAACCCCGCAGGTTCTCAACCCCAAGACCATCATCCTTCCCGATGATGTCAGTAATGATGTACCTGTAATAGATGTGCACAGTGATGAAGATCAACAAAGAACAAATCTATAATTATCCCACAAACTCAAGTAAAGAGTGTCAAATCTTTGGTCTAGCTGAACTTGTTATCTTATGAGAGGAAACAACCAATGACTTATTGTACCTGGACTCTCCACCTTCCTCTACATGGTGACAGTGAACAGCATTGGTGGAGCTGATACGTGTGTAGTCCTGTGGTGTCAGGTAAAGGTACTTGAAGCCCTAAAGAGCAAAGGGAAGAATTTAATAAGAAGAAGTAACCAAACACACAAGCCATTAAACAACTTTCACAGTCTTCTGTTGCTCCAGTCCCAACTTGTTTGAAATGTGTCGTCAAATTCAGAATAAGGAGATATTTACAAAAATCTATGAAATTGATGAGGTAAAACATTAAATATATTGTACTGTTTTCAGTTGAGTATATGTCAGAGTTTTGTAAATGATCACTCTCTGTTTTTGCTTTTCATCCTAATTTCTTTGGAATCAGGATTGTAGATAATGTTTCAGTATTCTTTGTGGTAATTTCCTCCAGTGGTGCACGATGGAAATAGTAGGAGAAACACATTTAGGAGGTCACCTTATAGGGGTCAGCGGGATCAATCCAGGCCACCTGGAACATGTGTTTGAGCTCTTCAGCGAGGCCGATGCGAGCTCCACTGTTGGCTGCAATGTAAATACGGGGGATGCCCTCAGCCCGAGCCAACTCAGACGCCTTAAGGAACAGCTCATCCTCTTGAGGACCAAATGAGCCAATCATGTGCGTGATGTCATTACAGATGACGATGATGTCTCTGCCCTCTGGATACTCTGGAGTCTTCATCTTCATCCTGAATGCTACCATTCCCACCTGGTGAAGAGAACAGTGACAGTGTTCAGTATCAGTATCATCACACCGAGAAGGCATGAACTGACATAAATGCTCTAAAAAGCCTCCTACATCATTGTCACCAGGCAGGCGGTTCATATGTACGAGTCGCCCTTGAGGGTCCAGAACCAGCTCGGTGCACATCAGCACGTCTGTGGGGTGTTTGTCCCCTGAGCCCCACAGTTTAAATAGTGCCTACAGGAAGATTTACAGTATAGGTCAGACATCCTTGGAACCATAAAAAAGAAACAGACCTAATTCAGTGAGTTAGCAGTACCTGTCTGAACATCTCAGGGAAGTCATAGACGTATGTAGTCCCCAGAGTTTGAGCCTGGAAGCGCTTGGCCTGCAGCAGGTCTTTGGTGACATACGGCGTGTTGATCAGCATTCCATGCAGAGGACCCTGCTTGTCTCCATATGACTGAAACATGATCTGAAAAAGGAAAAAACTATAAAACAACAACATGGAACAAATCCTCTGCCACACTCCATGACTTTGGCCTCACATTTAATTTCACAAAATGCTTGCAGGGGGCTACTTCAGTCCACTGTCCTCACCTGTCCAGAACTTGGGTCAGTGACCTCCTTGTAAAGACTAATGTCCAAGTAATAGCCTGACTCATTAGTGAGAAACAGGCGGATAGGAATGGCATGGCCAGTTGGTGTCAGACGGATGTTGATCTTCAGCTCCGCCTGCAGGACCCTCAGCTTCCAAAGACGGCTGCCGTAGCGCATCACCATTGAGCGAACAGACTCCTCTATCTGAAGGTCCAAAGAAGAGGAACAGGATGTTAAAAAGACCAATGAGAAATAAATCTGGAATATACGCAGCAATCTACACAGTGTAATGTGCTGGACACTGACTTTAGAGGGGTCCATAATGACAGTGGGGACAAAGTTGAGGAAGATGTGGTTGCAGTCTGTGCGGACACTGGTGTTACTGAAGGCCACCTCCAGTTCATCCATGGCCTCCAACAGAAGACGCTCTCCCTCATTTTGAAGGTATTCAAAGGAGGCTTCCTGGGTGTGTACGAAAAGATATTTAACCATTTAACGATCAACATTCTCTTTGATCAGGTGATTATATGCCTTTCACCTTAGGAAAACAGACAATCTTAAAAGCATAACAAGTACTAATGATGTCTACTTTAATCTATAATTTCCAGTTGCTCTGCTTACCTTTGTAATGAGATCTGAGTGGCGGATAATAGCACGTATGAAGAAGCGGTAGTCTGTGACCTCTGCTCCCTCCTGCACACGAGCAGCACCGAGGTAGAGGTGCATCTTGTGGTTGGCACAGGGGACAGCTGTCAGGTCAAAGTTCCTCATGCGGTTCAGCTCCAGCTGAAATGCTAAAGCTGGTTCCAGATTACGGTAAATACGATCCTCCTGGAACTGAAGAGAGGCATAGATAAGAGGGATCATCGTGTACTCAGACAGCAGCATATAAGTGCAGTGACTGTTTATGAATTCTACAATAACACAATCTATTAAGTTTTATTAAGAAAAACTTACCCCATCTCTAGCTCTGAAAGTAAAGAACTTTGGAAACTCCCTCTGTTTAAATGATAGATCAGAACAGTAACAGTCAGATATGCAAGATTATTTCAAAGTTATTATTACGATATAAAATGAGTGCAGTTAGGGTGAGATAATAATTAAATCATATATTAGTATTAAAAGGTATGATCCCCATTCTACGCTGGGTCACCTCTAGCTTACAGGCAACACAAGGATGTGACTGGGGTTTGAAGCATCTCACAAGAGAAGCCAACAGAGTTATAAATGCAATGAAGATAACACCATATACAGATCATATAAAAAAGACAAGCTGAACTTTGGTCAAAAACGGTGAAGAGTCGGGAGCAATTTATGGCCTTATCCATGTACTTAAAAAAATATATATATGGCCTAATGCAAATACTGTAATGCTGAGATTGTTGTTATTACCTTCTGTGCAATCAAGAATGTGATTCTCCTGATTCCGTACTCAAAGAGGACAGCTTTCTGTAAAAAATACATTTCAAAATAAATAATAACTACTTGAAACAATATCTCACATCCATAAGAATCAATCATGTGATAAGAAGAATTAGTCATGTGCTGACCTTTGACTGGGCAAAGGCAGTGAAGTCTGTAACCAAACAATCGTCATCTTCTGTGTCTGCTGTTTTTATGGACACATTGATGATGTGGATTGGGTTCTCCCTTGTATTCTAAAACCAAAACAAAAAGCAGTTGCAGTGACACAGATGAAAAACAGTCTTTTTATTGATAAGCCTGTGACCCTGACACACCCGCAGCGCTCACCTTGAAGTTCTCCTCCTCATACAGACTGGAGCAGGACTCCGAGAACGGCACACTCTCCAAGAGTGGCTCTGCAAAGCTGGAGAGAACTTCATCAAAGTTCCTGCAGAACAAAAAGAGACATCAACAGGCAATACCTTATTTTTGCTTTGATGTACATATCTTTGCCATAACTTAAAAGTGACCTTTTGAAGTCATCAAAACACTGGAAAGCCACCATGGCACCCATGCGCTGGCAGGGTGGAGACAAGGCTCCCTCCAGGAAGAGCTCACTGCTCTGCCGCCTCATTTTAAACTGGCCGGACCCACTGACTGGCACAGGAAGCCTGAAAATGAGATGCACACAGACAGTGACAGCAAAGACAGGAGCACTGAATGATCCCATGTAGAGGTTTGTTGAAGCAGAAAACAATGAACAGCCAAAGGTACAATATTCATACAGAGAGCAATGAAAGCAGTGTATTTTTAAAAAGGAAGTATTACCACCCTCATGTCCAATTATAATTACATACAGTCCATAGGTACATTTCATGGATTGAATTGAAAGGGATTATGAATTGTTGTTGTCAAGAGCAATTGTTACTGTATCTGATTGAGACTTGCAAATCAAGAATCAAAGTCTGATGCAGGCTCCCCATTCGGTAGCAGTCAACAAAATCACAGGCATGAAGTTTTTAAGAGGAACATGGAATAAATAAAAGTCTGACCTCTCAAAAAGCTCAGTATTGCTTTACATGTTGAGAGAAGCGACAACAAAAACATATGGAGAAGCTCAGATAAAAAGTGAATTAAGAAGGACTTGTTAGAGGAGTCCTTAAGCAAATGTTTCTGGTTTCACAGGAGAGAAGGAAAAAAAGCAACACGGTGCATTGGACATGCATTGCTGTGAGACATACACACGATCGGGTGGTTTGGCTGGTTGGGGAGGAGCTTTACTCTACCTGCTCAGAGTAGGGCTGCTCCCTCTGAAATAAGATGATTGACAGGTGAATATCAGCAGTGGATGATCAAAATGCACCTCTACCTCAACGTATTATGATTAGACTACAGCTCTTTAATAGAAGCTATGCACATTGACATTAATGTCCAGTGGGTGAAGTCATTCTGCATTCAAAGTTAGCAAGAAGTAGTCACAGCAGACGTTTATAGGCTGCTCTCCAGTGGTGCAGAACAACCATTTTATCAGTTCATCTTTATTGATCTATGAGGCAAATGTCGTGTTTGGAAGTAGTAGTTATTCACCAGCAACTCAATATTTAGGCAATATTGTGTTATTCATCTGTGGCTAATAGAGATTTTGCAGCAGAGTGTAGTGAGGGAAACTTGTTACCTGTTTGGATGAGATGATGGCAGCATGAACTGGAAGTCAACAGCACACGTTCCGTCCTGCAGCTGGTGATGCTGGATGCTGTTCAGCTCATAGGCGATGTAAGCTCTGCGCACATACACCTGGAGGCCGAGACAGTAGAAGGAATTATGACTTATTAAGAGATAAAAATGCACAAGAGAGAAACTCCTCAGTGCCAATCCACTGACTGTACCTCCAAGGCAGCCATGCAGACGACTTGATTGGAGTGATAGAAGAAATTGGGCAAAACATCAAAAATGGAGGTTTCAGAGAGAATGAGTTTCTGTGCAAAAAAACAAACAAATAGATTATTCATTTCATATTCCAGCTGCTAAAAATTCATGATTACCAACTTCACACAAAGCTAACCTTCAAGTTTTCTGGACAAAACTGGTGTCCGTACATGTCGATGGCTGACAGGAAGATGGACTCCACCTGGTTGTGCCTCAGCTCATATGATGGTAAATGGGAGGCAATCAAGACCTACGACACAGTTACAAACATGATATTGATGCAGATGGAATAGCTGGATAGTAAAAAAAAGGTGCATAGATTCTTGAAATTTGAGAAATAATACATTTCAGTGACTGATGGTCACCTGAATCCAATCCTTGATTAACATTATGATCAAAACTGACACAACAGTCTGTAACAGAGATGCAGGCTGCCTTTGAAGTTACCTGTCTGGCTCTCAAGGCCACCTTTGAGTTCTCCATCTTGCTTAGCTGTGTGAGCTCATTCAGAATGGCCATCAGCTCATCTGCTAGCGTTGGATCTCTCCCACACAGTTGGTCCTACACAGTGCACAAGTGTCTTTCATTAAAACTGAAGCGTTGGAGGATTGTGTTATTAATGCATGCCAGTGTCAAGGCCAACGAATGCCTTACAATGAGCATCGTGACCAGGACGTTCTTCTTGAAGACCTGAGCATGAGAGAAGATGTACTCCAGCACAGGGCTCATGTCAGGCTTGTGCTGCTCTCTCAGGTTGATGACACACTTGTCATAGTGAGCTGTTTGGTAGAACAAGAGTGTAACAATGTTAGTAATGACAAACAAACTACAGTACGGGTTAAAGAAAGGGGTTTTCATTTAAACTTCAGTGCACTGATGTCACCTTGCTGAAACTGCATCTCTACTTGTAGGTATCGCTTCAGCAGATCCAGAACCACAGACTTCATATAGCCACGAATTCCACTGCGATACCTGAACCAGACAGATTCAAACTTGAACAACATAGTTCTATTTGTAGTATATTACTGATGTACAAGACAGAAACTAACCTCTGTACGAGCTGAACAATACTCTGAGTGTTCATGAAGAACACCTCTCTGTCAGCTTTCCTCTGCAGGGTTGCTGCGTGGCTGTCCAGAACATTTGCAATCTGGAATAAATGAAGGGAAACATCATTACATATAACAACGACACCAGTGATTATTTGTATTAAAAGAACTTCAACCAGCATCTCTCACCCTTTGGCTGGGGAACTGGCAGAGGACAGAGGTGATGTTGCTGGCGTACTGGGCCATGACTTTACGGATATCTTTCTCCACAGCAGGAGGAATGCGACCCGCCACGCTCGTCATGATCTCCTGGAGTTCCAACAGTGGCAGGGAGGGATCCCTTAAAGTCTTCATCAGGGTAGCCACCCACTGTTTCAGCTGCAGACAAGAACATACACAGATAATCAATAGAACTGATGATATGTTTTAACATCTGTAGTGGCAGAAAGCCTGCATAGCAGATATACCTTGCTGCTAAAGTAGGGCTCTTCAAGGCAGTAGCCATCCATGACTTTAACCAAGTTTTCCAGCACGCTGTGAAACACCTGGTGAAGCTTCTCCCCAACAATGGGCAGCGGTTGCTGGGGAGGCAGTATGGCTGTGTTGAGCTCTACCTAAAGTAGGAGGCGAAATAAAACAGATCCAGACATAACTTAAACAACCAACAGTAAATAACTGTAATATAATATTTCAATGAGTAAATCTGAACAAACACAAAATTTAGTGATTTTCGATTCACCTACCCTAAGTATACTGCTGGGGTCATCCAGGTCTATATGTGCCATCACACAGCCAGGCTCCAGAACAGCTCCAGGTCTCTTGACAAAGTGGATTAAACCAGATTGCTGCACGGTCAACGTCATCACCATCTTCATCACCTAGAACCGCAGCCCAAACAGCCAGTCAATAAAAATTCAAAAGGACACAGCATGACAGACACCTTAAAAAAAATCTGTTTTATCCCCTTCACCTCAATCTCTGCATAGGTGTCTCCTGCACAAACGTGACTTCCATCATCAAACAAGTACTGCAGCAGTTTACCCGCGGAGGGCGACCTCAGCACCGTGGGGTCCTTCTCCTTCTCAAACACACAAGTCTTGTTGCCAACAGTGATGCGGTAGCTGTGGGGGGTGAAGTCAGAAAAAATGAGTAATACGAACAAACAGAGCAATCCAGATGTACAGACTCAAGAGCTCTTGCCTGTCCACTTCCTCCTTCATGTAGGTGGTGTGGCTGCTGCCGTCGTAGGACAGCAGGAGGCCTCCATCGCTCAGCCTGTGGACATCTATCTCAATGTTGGAGCCGTTCATCATGATCACATAAGTTGTTGGGGATTGGCGAGCCACCTGCAGGCCACAGTAATGATAATTTATTGATTAAAAAAAGAGAAGGGGTTGAGTCAAACAAAGACAGAGTGAAGTGAAAGAAGCAGATACCTTGAGGCAGTACTTGACTCCTTCATATATCAGGTCGACGTTGACAGAATTGAGGAGACTGGCTGCAGGAAGTACTTGGCCTCTGCAGCAGATGTTTTTATAAGTTAATTATATGAACATACAGTAGGAGACATTAATGAGAAGGGCTTGTGTCTACTGACCTTTCCAGTGAATGAAGGTAGTCAGACATGCTCTTTCGGAAGCTCGCATCAGCAACATGCAAAGCCCCACAAACAATACCGAGCATGGTATCTGGTCTCTCTGCCTATAGGAAGAACATGTGGCTTCAGGAAACAAAGAGACTACACACAACAATTCAGTGGCCAAGTACCTGGCCGTGTCATGACTTATGAGTGGTCTTCAGTCCCCTACCTGCACTTTCTCTGCAATGAGATGATCCAGCCAGCCAGTGTCGATGTCATTGTTTCTGAAGCTTTCTGTCTCCAGTAACTTAATGAGATATTCAACGGTGGTCCTGAAGTCACCTCTGATAGACAGCTCCTTCATAGCCACCACCATGTTCCTGAAGCACGTGGAAAATATGGCACCTCATAAACACATGCATCCTCATGTTTTAACTTCATAATATATTACACACTCTACATTATTATAGAGTTCAACCTACAATTGTTAGAGATAAAGTAGTTGTAAAAGTATATTGCGTAATTGTCTTCTAGGAATTTGTTCAATTATTGTCAGGCCACTGAATTTTCCACATTGTTGTATTACATCATGGGCAGTTACAACATTAGAGCAGATATTGTGTTGGTGGCTGTTACCTGAGCATCAACACCTAAAGGCCTTGACTGTTAAAGATCTGATATATAAAAAAAGAGGCTCACGAAATGGCTTCTTCACGGTTCTCGCCCCAGGAGAAACAGTGTCCGAACTGGGAGTCCGCAAATTCATGCAGGCCACCAGTTGCCCCCACGCTGAAATAGCCCCAGACATTTTTACTGCTGCGGAAGTTCAGCTCCTGCACGGTGCCCGAGCTGGGCTTGAACCCCTGTGGGTGAGGACAATGAGTCAGTGTGGAGTTTAAAGGTAAGTAACAGAACAGTGCGTTTTGAGGATTGATGAAACTGAGCTCCACCTCATCAGGGTTCTCACTGGTGATCCGAGCAGCTATGACATGTCCTCTTGGACTTGGCATGCAGTCTGGAGTCTCAAAGTTAATGAAGGTGTCTCCCCAAGGAGTTTCTCCATAAAGCAGGCGAATGTCCTTAATTCTATGAAGGGGGATGCCCATCGCAATCTGTCAGAGATCAAACACGGAGTTAAAATGGAGGGGTTGGATCTGTCGTTATAATTAGCTGTGGTATCATTCTTCTTCTACGTGTGACAGAGGCTTACCTGAAGCTGTGCAGCTGGTAGGTTTACATCTCCGATCATCTCTGTACAGGGATGTTCCACCTGGAGGCGAGGGTTCAGCTCCAGGAAGTGGAAACTTCCATCCTCAGAGAAGAGATATTCCACAGTACCTGCACTCACGTAGCCCACCATCTTAGCCAGTCGTACGGCATACTGGGACAGGAAGAGGAGACAAAATGTCAGGTGTCAACCAGAGTTCATCAGGGTGGGAATATAAACACATGCAGCAGCGTAAAGTGACCTGTTCCATTTGCTCAAATGTTGACGGAGCAGCTATGGTGGCAGGAGCCTCCTCTATGATCTTCTGGTGCCTTCTCTGGATTGAGCAGTCTCGTCCAAACAGAGAGATGGCATTTCCGTACTCATCAGCCAGGATCTGAACCTCAAGGTGTCGAGCATGCTGAGCCAGCTGCATGATGAAGATAGGCGAGCCCGGTACCTCGGTCTGAACCTGCACTCAAAACAGTATGTACGAATAAAAAAAGACTTAAGAATTAGGTGAAAATCAAAAGTATAAAGTGGGGTTTAAATCATAAACAAATCAAGCATAATAATAACACAAACCTGTCTGAAGGAGCCCGGAAAATCCTCAGAGCTTTCTACTTTACGAATGCCCTTTCCACCTCCACCCTCAGAGGCCTTGATAACAACTGGATAACCAATTCTCTCAGCCCCCTGCAAAGAAACGCCACATAAAGCACAAGTCACCTAAAGATACTTGAATAAAGTGACTCATTTTGGGGAAAACCAAGCAAATGTGTAGATATTATCATGACTTGGCTGATTATGCATTATGCTTACTGTGAGCCCATCATCCACATCCTGGACACAGCCCTGCGTGTAGATCTCTGGAGGAACACTGACTACATTGCCCAGTCTTTGGTCCTCCTCTGCCCAGTCCACTCTCAGACCTGTAGCACCATCACACACCAAGTCAGAAGATAAAGGATTCACAGATAGGAACTTTAAAATGAACAGTCCAGCTTGTGTTACTATACATTAGGTGAACGGAGACAGTGTGGGAGGTAAAGCATCACCTGATCCGCTCCATGGGAGTGTGGGAATGTCAGCACTCTGGGCCACAATGGAAGAAGCCACCTTATCCCCTAGAGCCCACATGGCCTTGCTGGATGGCCCTGAGACAAGAGTAGTCAGTTAACAATGCATCTGTACAAATAAACCAAACAGAAACCAAGTGAGCATTCTCTGGCTCCAAACTGGATTTTACCTAAGAATGATATTCCTGCTTTGTTCAACAGCTCAGGCAGTTTGGGATTTTCTGAGGCATGACCCCATCCAGCCCACACAGCCTGTGAACAGTGACACAAACAGAAATGGAATCATTTATCACAGCTTGTTTATCAACACAAAACACAGTTGTTTCGATGAATGAAAAGTACCTGCACTGGGATTCTTTTAGCAATGTCCACTATGAGCTCTACGTTGGCGTAGTTGTTATTGTTGGGCCCACCGGGTACAGGAACATAATGATCTGCCATTTTAATGTATTCTACAGGGGAAAAGAGCAACAGATAATATTGTATTCACTACAAGCTTTCAGGGAATCACTTTCAACAACACTCTGGTCAAAACAGCGGACTTAGAGTAAGGACAGAGTTCCATGTGTTTTTCTCTCACTCTCCCTCAGATAACTGTTGGGTGATAACTGCTGGGCAGTAAAAAATGATAAGTAGTCGAGCTCACAATGACCTGCATTAGCTTTCAAGTCTTCAGGGGTGACCATGACCACAAAACGGATGGTCCTTTCATTGCGAAACATTTCATAGGACCAGCGACGGATAGAGCGCATGCATTTGACCGCAGCTATGCCGTTGTTAGCGATCAGCACCTGCAACAGAAACAGAACGAAGGCAGACATTTGAAAATGCTGCAAAGTCGTTATATAACAAAAAAATAGAGGTTCATAAATATGGCAGGGGTTCTTCATTCTTACCTTTTCAATGACACGGTTGCCACCAAATCGAGTGACAAACTCAGCAGGAGAGGCCACAGTGAAGTCCCTCTGCAGATCCATCTTTCTGTGTTCACGGCCTTTTTTCACCAAGTGAAGACCAGACATGCTAGGCCTGCAGAGGAAAGCTCACGGTCAGCCGTCCTGTCCAATAACACAACAAGGCACAAATACCTGGCTGTATCTGTTCTGTGTATTAGCAGGAAACTGCAGCTGCACATCATCCTCCAAAATGTCAAGACACAACAACTGACTGCAGAGCTTCTCCACAGTCATGGTGGCAAAAAGCAACAGAACAAACTATATACAGTAACTACAGCAAAGGAACAACGTCACTGAAAATCAAAAAGTCAAAGTTCACTCTCTCTCCTCAGATAGACTGTGGACCAGCCCATTTATTTCTGACCTTATCTTCAAAATTGCACGTAACCACTTCACTTCGCAGAAAACAACTGACAGAAAAGTGCAATCTCAACAAACACTGAAATCAGGTCTACGCTATCAATCTCCGTGTCCCTTTTTATCGGATGTTCACCGCAGGAAGGACAATAAAAGGTAAATGTGTCGTCAGCACGATGCATTCATGCATGTTTTTATTAACCTTTGTCACCAGGTGTACAAGCTTGTGTCCAACAGTAGTAAGATTTTATATGCACCAGCTCAGCGTGTATTAGTAATACCAGACCTTTCTATGCTTCAGTTTTGTATCTGAACTCTTTATTACTTTGGTCTTTAAATGTCTGAGTATTTGTGATTAACACTGTGAAGCCCAAACTCATGATCATCTTTAATTTGAGATTATATTCAGACATGTGGGATCGACAGTCTTCATGTTTACTGTGGATTTAACAGATAACTATATTCATACAGAACTGTTTTTTCTACATGGTAGTAAGAGATAATACTTACTTATAGAGTTTGCTAGAGTCAACAAACTTTACTCTAACAATCAATAATTGGGTCAATGAAATGTGCCACTTGTTGTCCATTATCTAATCACATTTAAGAACAGCTAAATTGGCTACATTTTTATGTTAAAGAAATCATCTCGTCTGGTTGACTGACTACAGATTCTTGCAGGATTAAAAATGGTTGTGAAGTGATTCAATGAAAAAGAGTAAAACTGAACCTTACCGTTGCAGTAATCTCTACTGTTTGAAATCCTTTATAATCCAAATACCACCAGCATTACAACACATACAACACAATATATTTGAAACACTGTTAACATTAATAGGACAAACACAAAGCAACGTTTTACAATTTGAAT
Source organism: Centropyge bicolor (assembly GCA_037975185.1). Taxonomy (NCBI): domain Eukaryota; kingdom Metazoa; phylum Chordata; class Actinopteri; family Pomacanthidae; genus Centropyge; species Centropyge bicolor. The sequence goes on from JBBMOC010000037.1 coordinate 454,403, forward strand.
AAAAACTGCAGCGACTTTAGATAATTTTACATACCATGACAATCCGCTGGCTCACACCTTGTTCATCCAGGTGCACCCCAGCCCACTTCACAGAAGTGCTCTCACATGTTAAGATATGACAGAGAAACACCTGTGTTGCACCACTGAGCTGTGTCTGAGCAGATATGAACTTTAAACTCCTTGCACCGTTCACTCAGGAAACACAGACTGAACTCTGTATTTGAGTTAGTTTTTGATAACCTTTCCACTGTCATGCACTCATGATCCACTTTCTGATCTTTTCCAGGACCTGAGGCATTACAGTGCAGGGTCATATTTAACTAACAAACTAACATGACTTAGAGACTAAGTGAACTGAGTACAACAACATGCTAGCTTATTACTGTACTGCATCATAAGGACAAAGTTATTCTGGTCTGTTTAACACTTCCCTCCTCTAGAGGGTACATGCCGTTTTTTTTTATTTCCTCAAACTTACATGAGCCAAACAAACTCTGTTCAGTTACATAACAAAAGTATGGCCACACGAGTGATCCTTCCTGTTCACAAACATGTTTGCACAAGTTGCTTCATTATCTATTCTATTTTCCTAAAAGTCTTTTTGCATGTTTTCATTAATTCTGCTGCTGCAATACAAAGCATGTGTCGACAGAACAAACACTGCAAGAGAAGTATCAAATTACAGAGAATGGTATCCAACTTTTGATTTACCTCCGAAGATATGGGAACAAGCCATCTTCCTCCATTGTACAGCCTGTTCTATTGTCCTGCAGACCTTAGCATTGAAACTAGATTTAAAAACCAGACAAAAACAAAGAGACCTCCACAATTTGTCCCTGTCAGACGCTTCCTCCCTCTCCCCTCCCACATCTGCAGCAAAATAATCAACAGATCCCTCCTGACGGTCACAGGCTGTTCCTGACAAATATACACAGAGCAGGGCCGACAGAAGGAGTGCATTCTATCCATTTATAAAAGAACGCAACAAGTAGCCAGGTAAAATCTGTAGTGAACACAAACATGAAAAAGTTTTATTTTGCACTAAACATTTTTCAGAAGGACATGACTCTCTATTCATCTGCACTGCAGGAGGATGCTTCTAAAGTTGAGATTTAATAGAGGAAAATTTCTTACCATTCCTCCCTTCATGATGCTTTCCACAAGTCCGGCTAGCACACACAGCTGAACGCATTTGGATAAACAGAACATATAGCTGTGTGCACCAAACAACCCCTCTGATCCACGATCATATCATATGCCATCGCTGGGTATAAAAATAACTCTCTACTATGCAGGGTGTAAAAAAAAAAGAGACATAAAAATGTATATTAGCGGAGGATTTAAAAGTGATTCTGTTCGCTGTGATGTGACCTAGAGTCACACCACAGTTCTCAAAGTCGTTTGGTTCAAGCTCTTGTTCCAATAATAGAGCTGGGATGTTTGGCATGCGCCAATAACACAGGTCAGCTCGATGCAGTCAGGTGATAACGCACAGCTTGTGTAGATAGGGCAAGTTGGAGCACAACAGCACGTCGCCAACATGGCTGCACAAAACAACCAGTTTACATTCTGACTAACATTTGGCGTGAGTGAGATGTTTCCATGTCACAAACCAGAGTTACAACTTCCAGACAAGGCTTTTCACCTGTGTGTAGTCACATGACTGATTGATGAAAACATGTCTGACCCTAAACATTTAATTCACTTCAGGAGCAACAGGGACTTACTTGATGCCTAAGGAGCTGGACTGTGGCTCTGTAGAGGACGTCAGCTGGGGAGAGGATTTGTGGCTGGAGGTCAGTGGCTGTGACACGCCACTTGGTGGTTTGGTGACCAGAGGTTCCTCATCTGAAGAGTTGTCCTCAGATGCCCCGAGAATGAACTTGAGGCGTTCCCTCGCCTCGGGTCCTGAGCTGAGCATTGGCACCTTGGCTTTGGAAGGTTTCTGGGTAGTCGGTGGCAATGATGGCTTTTCTGAATTAGCCTCAGAGGACGCCTGCACAGTCTCACTGTCCGTGGTTTGGACTTGAAGACAAGCAGACGCACTGCTGACCTGAGGACTGTTATCTTCATTGTATTTTGAGGTAGTAGGAATTGTTGATGGGATGCGTTCGCCTGGATGAGGGGGTTGTGTAGCAGACACATCCTCCTCTGCTGCAGGCGGACTGCAGCCAGACGGAGATTCCTCTCCTTTCACGGGCATTGTTACTGTCTTGGTATTAATCCTCCACAGTAGCAACAATATCCATAGGATTAATCCCAAAACTGCAAATGGGAGCATTCACAGACATCCTCCTGCGACTGCAACAACAGAATGAAGCGATGGAGTTAAAATCCTACAAGACATGAGACATCATAAGTGAGACAGCTTCAAAAGATTATCATGGGATATCTCTTCCATCCCACAAAAAAATAAACTGTTTTTGTTGTACTGAAATGGGACATTGATTGATTCATAAATCTAATCTGGGCTTTTGTTTTCCCAAATGGACCAGTCATGTAATGCTATGTTTTTGAGAGAATTTTAATAAAATAAAAGTTAAAAAAAAAACTGTCAAATGTCTCAATCAGTATATGTGTTTTATTAAATTCCTTAATGACCAACTTTAAGGAATCCATTCCAAAAAAGCTTTGTTTACATTAAGTGTTGATGTGAAAAATTGATTATCTGTTAATACATAATTCATCAGATTGTTTAAACTGCCAGTTATTGATATTGGCCTTAAAAACGTATTAACTGAACAATAATCAAGAGACTTTTTGTCCTAAGTCAAAAGCAAATGATGACGACTTGATGCTACATAGCACTGCTGTCTGTGTACTATTCTAGTCCGAAGACATTTCTCTTGTGCTCATCAGAGGTCAAAAGTCCTCTCAGGACAGGGGCATGCTGGGTAATTTGAGATAAACCCGTCGGTAGGCTCAGCTTTAAAAGACAAGTGAGAAAACAGGTAGAAAGCTTATTTTCATGCCAGCTCACCCCTTACACAAAAAAATTTATACTGATAAATGTGTTTTCTATTAATTAAATAATTTAAATAATGTCATGCACAATCATCAAAAGTTACACAGTCATACACACTCTTCTTGACCTTCAGTTCTTTAAATCAATAAATCAAAGATATCTATGTGGTTTACTATGCCAGCAGGGCCTGGCAGGCTTCATTTCCCCGCCAGTGTCTGGTGAACTGGAGTCTGTGACAGCTGACAAGTGAGCCAAGTGTAGCTGCTTCATTTGGGCTAAAGGTCAACGCTGAAGGAATGGACGGTGAGGAGGAGGAGGAGGAGGAGGAGGAGGAGGCACAAACATCCACACAAACAACATCCATGAGGATCTGAAGGCACCATAATAAATAATTTAAAATGAAGGATATAGTGATATGGAAGTAATATAAAGCAATTGTGGGTTCTTCATGTCAGTCACAGTCTGTATTTCAAAAAATTAGGGATATGTTAATATTCAGTCCATGTGAAAGAGGCATTCAATGCAGAGACGAGGAGGCGTTTGTCCTCTGGAGCCACCTTGACTTTAGCAGAAGAAAAGGCTGAACCATCACTTTCCAGGTGAAATACAATACTTGAGACAACATCTAATAGTTATCTCACGTGTTATATTTTGAAAAACACTTTCAAAGTTTCTTCTTGCAGCCATCAGTTTTTCCAATGCTAAGAATTTAAATTAGAAGGAAGTTAATTCACTAAATAATAGAAGTGGGGTAATGTGTGTTGACCTCAGCTGACTCTCAAATGTACACAAAATATCACTGATTTAACCTGACTTATCACATATAAACTGAACTAGACACCTGGTGATATATTATATTTGTCTCATTAAATAATTATTAACTTATGTAACAGAAAAACGACTCAAAGGCGTTAAAGCGAGTCACAAAAACATGTTAATATTTACCTGCATATTTATCTACATTAGAGGAAAATTAACCTCCTTAAATCAGGAAGTCAGTTTGTGTCAGTGAGAAAAATCTGAGGTTTAGATAGTTAAAGTGTCTAATAGAGGAATTAAATAGTGAAAACATATAATGAAAACTCACCACTACAGATGAGGGACATCACAGCTCAGCCGCTGTTGTTGCTAATGTTGCTTCAGGTCACATCAGGCTAACGAGCTAGCTAAAAACAAACCGCTCGTTATTTTTCATAACTCACAAAACTCACAGAAAACTACTGTCCTCACTGATTGTTTATCTGCACAAACACCTCAAACTGAGCCCAAAGTCTGTTTCTGCTTTTATTTTCCTGACAGCAGAAGTGAATGTCAGTTGCACCTACCAGCCGTCCAGTGCTGCCTCTCTGAACCCCCGACAGCCGCCCCGCACCTCCTGCCTGCTGGGGTGTAAACATGTGCAGGAGGGGGTTCAGGCTCCGCCCAGGAAGACGGGGGACATCTCAAGATCGTCTATATTAAGATGTCTCTGTATGTGGCTGAAAATATGTCATTTTCATGCCACAATATTTCCGGGTTTCCGCTTCTCAAATGTGAGAATTTGCTGCTCAACAGCTCAACCATAACCAACTACCAGGAAAATTGTGTTTTATATAATGCATGAGTAATAATAATCTATTGACATAAATAATAATATATCGGGAATAGATGAAAAGCTCTGCCGTGCTCATAAATTGGTTTGAGTGAATCTTCAGTTTTAATAAACGATCTTTGTTCTTCTTCCTCTCTGCGCTGTTCTCGCGGGAACTGCAGGAACGCGCCAAAGTAAGAAAACACAAGTCGTGTCAGTGACAGTGACAGAAAAAAACTGGAGGATAAATCTGTGAAATAACTTCCAAATCATTTTCAAATTATATGACTTATTACAACCAAGTGGGATTTTAACTTGTTTCTCTGCGTTGTTGCCGGAAGACGACGATAGAAGATGGTTCTGCAGAACAGTGGAAGATTCAAAGCGGATCGAGGACAAAGTGGAGGAGACCAAGAAAACCAGTGAGTCACTCTTGATTTACTCTTATTGACAGAATGTAAATATCATATGTTAGCATGAACTTAATGTGGCTTATATGTGTGTGTGAACCAGGGACGATGGCTCCTCCATGTCCGCGCTCAAGCGGCTGGAGCGCAGTCAGTTCACCGACGAGATGGACGCTCGCTTCGGCTTCGACAGGATGAAGGAGCCCGGAGAGAAAACAGGCTGGTTGATCAACATGCATCCTGTAAGTATACACGGTGTTTTCTAAATGGCCCGAGGAGAAAAGGTGACAGTGTAAGTGACACTGTGCTTCTTTTCTGCTTGTAGACAGAGATCTTGGATGAAGACAAGAGGATGATCAGTGCTGTGGATTATTATTTCATACAGGAAGATGGAAGCAGGTTTAAGGTGGGATTCAAACTAGTTACCAGCTTTATACACTAACTAATATGTAATAACACACTTGAAATCTGTGCATCCATTTGCTCTAACATGTCTCTCCTGATGTTCGTGCTCTCTGTAGGTGGCCCTCCCTTTTAAGCCCTATTTTTACATTGCAACGAAAAAGGTAATTGTCATTTGGTTCATATGTCATGTAAACATGTGCAAAAACCTTTTTGCTTAAAGACTAAACTTTATTTTCAGAACTGCGAGAGAGAGGTTATCTCGTACTTATCGAAGAAGTTCCAAGGAAAGGTGGCAAAGCTGGAAATTATCCCGAAAGAGGATCTAGACCTGGTGAGGGTTTTGGGTTTTTTTTAAATGTCCTCTGGCAGCTTAAAATGTTTCATATTATAGAAGAAAAAGATGCCAAAGTGAAGTTAGATTTTAACATGACATACAAAACACATTATTGTACTATGTCTTCTACAGCAACATTAAACATGTTAATCTGTGCTTGCTTGTTGTCTCCAGCCGAACCATCTAGTTGGACTTAAGAGAAGCTACATCAAGCTGTCATTCAACACTGTGGACGACCTGATTAAGGTGAAGCGTGAGATCTCGCCGGCGGTACGAAAGAACAGAGAGCGAGAGCAGTCCAATGATGCCTACACCTCCATGTTATCAAGGTACCCACCAATCCCATTAGTTCATGATAAGCTTTCCCCTGTTAGTTCCAGCTTACTGTTGGTGTGTTGACACCTTTGTTTGTTCTTACAGTGCCTTATCAGGTGGCAATGTGACCTCAGCAGATGAAGATGGGATGTTAAAGAGCATTTCAGACCAGTTAGACAACATAGTGGACATGAGAGAATATGACGTGCCCTATCATGTCCGATTGTCCATCGACCTCAAGATCCACGTGGTAAAGATAGATATCTGTCAGTGTTTTATAAAATCCTCACACATACACGTTTGCTGTTCTAATCTTTACTGACTCTGTTTCTCAGGCTCACTGGTATAATGTTCGATACCGAGGCAGCGCTTTCCCACCAGAGATTGTGCGGAGAGATGACCTTGTGGAGCGACCAGTATGAGAATTTTATTGATTCTGCTGCAACATGGGATCTGTCATTTATTCAGTTTCAGGTTTGACTGCAATGAAGCATCATTTCTTTCTTTCTAGGACCCTGTTGTTCTGGCTTTTGACATAGAGACCACCAAACTGCCACTGAAATTCCCAGACGCAGAGACCGATCAGATTATGATGATCTCCTACATGATTGATGGACAGGTGAGCTGTACTCCCTTCACACATTTATATTATTCTGTTTTTCATATATGTGTCCATTTAACTAACTTTTTTCTTTCTTTTAAAGGGATTTCTAATCACAAACAGAGAGATTGTGTCTGAGAACATTGAAGATTTTGAGTTCACTCCCAAACCTGAATATGAAGGGCCTTTCACTGTGTTCAATGAGGATGATGAGGTACATGAATGCATTGTAGTAGCAGACATACTGTGGTGTAAATTAAAATGGAAGCATTTGAAAATATCAGTGTATAATTGTAAAGCTCTGTGATTGCATCAGTGTAATAATATGTGGTAACTTGACTTTGACTGCAGGCGGCCCTCATTCAGAGATGGTTTGATCACGTTCAAGAAACCAAGCCAAACATCTTTGTGACCTACAATGGAGACTTCTTTGACTGGTGAGCTGCTGCTGTTTATAGAGCATGATTACATTATTGCTCATATACTGTCATGTCTACCTTTCATCTCTCTCTTGTTTCAACTCCCTCAAGGCCTTTCGTTGAGACTCGAGCCTCCCTCCACGGACTGAGCATGCACAGAGAGATTGGTTTCCAGAAGGATAACCAGGGAGAGTACAAGTCCAGTCAAGCTATCCACATGGACTGCTTAAGGTGAGCACACTGACACAGTAAGAATGATTCTTGTGTGGTTTTTTGTAAGCATATACTCAGTGTTTGGGGTTAATTTTTCCAACCTGTTCTCGTCTGCGTCAGGTGGGTAAAGAGAGACAGCTACCTGCCGGTGGGAAGTCATAATCTGAAGGCAGCAGCAAAGGCTAAATTGGGCTACGACCCGGTGGAGCTGGACCCAGAGGAGATGTGCCGCATGGCAACTGAGGAGCCACAGGTACAGAAATACACTTATAATAAAATAAAGAATTGTTCTGAAGGAGCATTAGCAATTTCATTTATATTTCTTTTCTCTGTTTTTCTCTTAGACTTTAGCCACCTACTCTGTGTCTGATGCCGTGGCCACGTATTACCTGTACATGAAATATGTTCACCCCTTCATCTTTGCCCTGTGCACCATCATCCCCATGGAGCCTGATGAGGTTCGTGAAAGAAGAATGAAATCAAATTAAAAATAACATGCACTTTGAAAATTATTCATTTGTTTTCTTGGATTGTCCGTCTGTCATTAGGTGCTGCGTAAGGGTTCTGGGACTCTGTGTGAAGCTTTGCTCATGGTGCAGGCCTTCCACGCAAACATCATCTTCCCCAACAAGCAGGAGCAGGTCTTCAACAAGCTGACAGACGATGGCCACGTCATGGACTCTGAGACCTACGTGGGCGGCCACGTGGAGGCGCTGGAGTCAGGAGTGTTTCGCAGTGACATCCCCTGCCGTTTCAAAATGGTACATCTCAGTTCAGTTTACATCTGGTTCTGTGCTATACTACTTTTTATGGTTTTTAGCATGACAGTTTGGTGTGTATTGACAGAATCCAGCTGCATTTGACTTCCTGATGCAAAGAGTTGAAAGAACGATGCGTCACGCCATCGAGGAAGAGGAGAAAATCCCTTTGGAGCAAGTCACCAACTTTAATGAGGTGTGTTGGCTTTTACTTTTTTCTTTTCTTTCTTTTTCTTTGTCCCCAAGCATTCTTGGCTTAAATCCTATAAAACTTATTTTCTCAGGTTTGTGATGAGATCAAGAAGAAACTGACGTCCCTGAAGGAGGTTCCGAACAGGATCGAATGCCCCCTCATCTACCATCTGGACGTTGGGGCAATGTACCCCAATATCATCCTCACCAACCGCCTGCAGGTAAAGGAGAAGTCAAAAGAAAAATGCATGCCATAAAACAAAGAGAAATGCATGTGACTCAGTACTTTACTTTCTACTTTTACAGCCTTCCGCTATGGTTGATGAGGCCACTTGTGCTGCCTGCGACTTTAACAAGCCTGGTGCCACCTGCCAGAGGAGGATGGCCTGGCAATGGAGAGGGGAAATCAGTACGTTAATGTGTTCTTGTGTTCTTGTGAACAGTGCTTCTGCGTGTGGGGTTGAACACATTAAAAGTTAAATTTTTTTTACAGTGCCCGCCAGCCGTAGTGAGTTTCACCGCATCCAGCAGCAACTTGAGTCTGAGAAGTTCCCGCCGTTTTTCCCCAACGGTCCTCCTCGAGCCTTCCACACTCTGAGCAGGGAGGAGCAGGCCAAACATGAGAAGAAACGTCTGGCAGGTACTTTTTTGTTTGGCTCCCTAGATTTTATATGCATTCCTAGTTACTGGTTGCCAAAGCATAGTCTGACTGGTCTTTTCTCTGTCTCAGACTACTGTAAGAAGGCCTATAAGAAGATACACGTCACCAGGCTGGAGGAGCGAGTCACAACCATCTGTCAGAGAGAAAACTCCTTCTACGTCGATACCGTGAGAGCTTTCAGAGATCGGCGTTATGAATTCAAAGGACTCCACAAGGTATGTTTTGGTATTGAATAAATCATCCTTTTATTTTACACAGTTTTTAATCCATTTCATTTTTCTTTATATCTATGTTCTCCACTTGAAGTCTTGACCATCAAAAGGACTTCTTCTAAACTTCTCTTGCTTTTGGTGCGACCTTTGCTTCAGGTGTGGAAGAAGAAACTGTCAGCAGCTCAGGACAGCGGAGACGCTGCAGAGGTGAAGCGCTGCAAAAACATGGAGATCCTGTACGAGTCTCTTCAGCTGGCTCACAAGTGTATTCTCAACTCTTTCTACGGCTACGTCATGAGGAAAGGGTAGGAGTCGACCACAGTTGTCATCATTCAGATCATCAAATATCTTCTTCTCTGCATTGAGCTCTTAGGCCTTTCGTGTTGGTGGAATCGGTGATGAATGTCTATCTGCTGTAGATGTGATGTTGTCTGCTCTGTCTCTGTGCTTCCGTCAGGGCGCGCTGGTACTCCATGGAGATGGCTGGCATTGTGTGCTACACTGGAGCCAACATCATCACTCAGGCGAGAGAGCTCATCGAACAAATAGGGTGAGCATCATGTTGATAATGTGATACCTAATTACAGGAATTACCTTTTCTCTCCAACCCAGGAAAGATGGAGCTGGCAGGGATCCACAGCCTCGTTTAACATCATTTCATCAGCACATCCTTGCCAACATTTAGCCTTGAATCCAGCTTCTGCAGTCGTGTTTTTATCTTACTCTGACACCGTGTATTGTAGTAGCAGATATTGTTTATATTGCTGGTCAAAGTACTAAAACCCTGATTCCAAAATAGATGGGACGCTAGAAACATAAATTAAATGGAATGTGATCATTTGCTAATCCTTTTGACTTATACTCTTTTGAAAACAGTACAATATATTTAATGTTTGACCTCATCAAAACACATTTTATAAATATCTGCTTATTCTGAATTTGGTGCCAGCAACTCGATTCAAACAACTCAGGACAGGAGCAACAAAGAACTGTGAACGTTGTGGACTGATCCAAAAACACCTGTTTGGAGCATTCCACAGGTAAACAGGTTCATGGGGTTTCATTTTCATGTGCGTCCCGTTTTTCTGCTTCTTTGTGCCTTAGGAGGCCCCTTGAGTTGGACACTGACGGTATCTGGTGTGTCCTCCCCAACACCTTCCCTGAGAACTTTGTGGTGAAAACCTGTAATGAGAAGAAGCCCAAGGTGACCATTTCTTACCCAGGGGCTATGCTGAACATCTTGGTGAAGGAGGGATTCACCAACGATCAGTACCACGAGCTGGTCGACCCAACGTCTCTCATGTACAACATCAGGTCAGAGAACAGCATCTTCTTCGAGGTGGATGGACCATACCTGGCCATGATCCTGCCTGCCTCAAAAGAGGAAGGGAAGAAACTGAAGAAAAGGTAAAGCAATGGTGGAGTTTAGACCTCTGCCACTGGTCAGAGTGGGTGGTTTTTTTTACCAACATCACTAAATAGGCTGCCAAGCAAAGTTCATATTAAAATGTACCATGATTGGGACAACGATTTCTGGTTCCTCTGTTCGTTTTAGGTACGCTGTGTTTAATGAGGACGGCTCTCTGGCTGAGCTGAAGGGTTTTGAAGTGAAGAGACGGGGAGAGCTCCAGCTCATTAAGATCTTTCAGTCGTCAGTGTTCGAGGCTTTCCTCAAAGGCACCACTCTGGAGGAGGTGTACGCCTCTGTGGCCAAAGTGGCCGACTACTGGCTGGATGTTCTGTACAGCAAGGTAGAAAATCTGTGATCAAGACGGCCCCACAGCTCAGTGGAAACCTTGATTTCAGTCCTCACCGTCTTCACAAAAGCTAATTGATTATTTCACCGGTCTTCCAGGCTGCCAACATGCCGGACGCCGAGCTGTTTGAACTGATTTCAGAGAATCGTTCAATGTCCAGAAAGCTGGAGGACTACGGAGAGCAGAAGTCCACTTCTATCAGCACAGCTAGGAGACTGGCAGAGTTCCTGGGAGACCAAATGGTTAAAGATGCTGGTCTGAGCTGTCGCTACGTCATCTCCCGAAAACCAGATGGTTCACCTGTCACAGAAAGGTGACACACACAAACATTTATCACTATGGGACAGTGAGAGGGACCTGATCAAGCAATGTTTTAAGCATTTGACCATACTTGAAGTTGACCTAGAACATATTACTGCTAAGTGTCTAAGTGGTCTCCAGAGGTCTTTTTTGCAGTAGACATTTAGCTTCAGTTGATTTCTAGAACATAATCAATCCTTAAACATTTCTAACTATGGATGAGATTGCTACACATGAAATATTGGCCTTGATGTATGTCATGCCTGCATGTCATTCGTCTCTCCATTGCCATTGCCCTTTTCCATCTATGTCTACTCTGTTACTTGTCCAATGAGAGCACAAAATGCCAAAACAAACAAATAACAGCTGGTTTGGAAAACCTGACTACCATTATGATTGATGTGACAGATTTTCTGGTGTTGGCAGGATCAAATAAAATGATGTCAGAGTTGCTTTGCCAATGTTAAATGTTTGTGGAGAGCAAGCACTTTATAATGTAACCATTAGTGGAAGCCTTGAGTGTGACACTGACTGATTGGTGCTTCTCTCCCATCAGAGCCATTCCTCTGGCCATCTTCCAGGCAGAGCCCAGTGTGAAGAAACATTTCCTTCGCAAGTGGTTGAAGATGCCCAGTCTGCATGACTTGGACATCCGCTCTGTGAGTTTTTAAACAAGCAGATTATATGTTTTGATGAGAGCCTTTTTTTTCTTTGTGCTCCCTCTCACATCGACATTTTCGTTTTGGGCCTTTCCAGATTCTCGATTGGAGTTATTACATTGAGAGGTTGGGTAGTGCCATTCAGAAAATCATCACCATTCCTGCAGCTCTTCAACAGGTAAAAATTAAATATGTTGGTCGCTTTATGTTACTGGAGAAAAGCTTTCTTATGGAAAGCTCTTTCTTAGGTTGATATACAAATAAAAAAAATGAATTATTTATAATCAGGTGAAGAATCCGGTACCCAGAGTGAGGCATCCTGACTGGCTTCACAAGAAACTCCTGGAGAAAAATGATATCTACAAACAAAAGAAAATCAGTGAGCTGTTCACCAGTGAGGGCAAAAGACAGGTTTGTTCACCTCATATCAAAATGTCAAAGTAGCAACAAAGACTGTTTCCTCTGCCCTCATTAGTCAATTCATTGTGTGGTTTACAGATTCAGAAACCTTAGGATGTTTACAATCTTTGTTTCCTCTGGTTAAAGGACAGAGTCTTCAAACATTTACCAAGCCTGCTGCCCCTGATTTTCCTCTTCTCTCTCAGGTGGCCCATCAGCCTCTCTCAGCAGGCCAAGCCCCTGACATAGAGGACTTCGGGAGACCAGCCAGACCTCTGCAGCCAGCCATCCCCATCACCACCAAGCGGAAACGGGCCTCCCAGGGAGAGGACAGTCAGGTGGAGTCTCAGGATGTGGAGCTCACTCAGTCCTGGAGAGAGATCTTGGGACCACCCCCACCTGCGGGAAAGACACGGGTAAAGTAGCAGTAACAAGCACAAAGTGTTAACCTGTTGTGACAGTGTAATGATTCCTGGTCTTTTCAGGCCATTTCCTGATGCCTTCTTAATATGTTGAAAATCAGGAGGAACGTCTAGTGTGGCTGCGTTACCATAAGAAGAAGTGGGAGCTGCAGCTGAGGCAGAGGAAGGAGAGAAAGAAGAGGAGGAGACTCCTGGATGGTGAAGCCCAACCTGTGGGGGGTGGAGTGATCAGAGATGGCCCCATCACCGGGCTGGGAAGCTTCCTCCGCCGAACAGCACGCAGCATCCTGGACATGCCATGGCAAATTGTGCAGGTGGGGCAAAGTCACTGACATTTTCATCCTCAAGAGAGTTAACAACTAAAGTCCAAAGAAAATCATCTCATCCTGTCTCGTGTGATGTCCTGTTCCCGGCTCCTCCCAGATTGCAGAGACCAGCCATCCTGGTCTGTACAAGCTGTGGGCTGTGATTGGAAATGACCTTCACTGCATGAAGCTCAACATCCCTCGTGTCTTCTACGTCAATCAGAAGGTCCCAAAACAGGAGGAGGGACCCACATACAAAAAGGCAGGCAAAAAAGCCAACGCTGGTTCAAAAGCATGGTTGACATAATTAGTTAACCAAATAAAATTTAACACACTGTTTTTGCTTTCAGGTGAACCGCATGCTGCCTCGCTCCAACATGGTCTACTACCTTTATGAGTACTGTGTACCAGAGGACATGTATCAGGAGCACATCAATGAGATCAACGCTGACCTCTCGGCACCGGACATCGAAGGGGTCTATGAAACACAGGTATGCTGTGTTTTCATCTTCTCACTCATGATGTGTCTCTGAGTCCAGCATGACAGTGTCAACAGAACGCAGCGTTAATGTGATCTCTCTCAGGTCCCGTTGCTGTTTCGGGCACTGGTGCAGCTTGGATGTGTGTGTATGGTGAACAAACATGTGGTGAGGGATCTGGCCGGCAGGGAGGCCGACACGTTTGACCTGGAGCATCTGGAGATGAGGTCTCTGGCCCAGTTCAGCTACCTGGAACCTGGTAAGACCCGTCTGCTCACACACATGGTCATGAACAGATGTCAGAATGATCGTGTATGGGTCATTGTTCTGTTTGTTTTCTTTACCATTTGCTTTCCTTCAACCTATTATTTGGCCTGATATCGTGACATCCTGTCTGTGAACTTTGTTATATGTAACAAGTTTTACATCGCTGTGTTGTCAGGGAGTGTTCGCCACATGTACCTGTATCATCACTGCCAGGGTCACAAGGCTCTGTTTGGTCTGTTCATCCCCTCTCAGCGCAAAGCCAGCATCTTTGTCCTGGACACAGTAAGAACAATACAACTCTGTCCTTCTTCCACTGCCGTAGTGTCAGTGCTTTGACTCATGTTTTGTAGAGCTGCAACAATTAGTTGATTTATCGCCAGCTGTTCTGATAATCCATCAATGGTTCCAGTCATTTTTCAGGCCAGGGGTTTTTGATTCTTTGTCATTATTTGATCTCCTAAGGTCAGAAGCAACCAGATGCCCAACCTGAGTAACCTCTACACAGCTGAACGCACTGCTCTCCTGGAGAAGACGACCGAGGAGCTGCTGCCTCCAGAGAAACACAACTTTGAGGTCCGAGCTGAAAATGACGTGAAGGCTATTTACCGTGCGCTGCAACGCATCCTGCTAAACTACAAGGTAAAATGCTAACCTAGCATAACAAATTGTCTTGTGCTGATTGCATACAGGAGTATCAATGATGATGCTCATGTGACTAAATTGGTGATAATCAAGCGTCCGCTGCTGTTTCCAGGAGGAGCGTCGTGGGCCCACGCTCATCGCGATGCAGTCCAACTGGGAGTTTCGGCGCTTGGCAGCAGGAATGCCGGTGCTTGAGGAGTTTCCAGTCGTTCCAGTACATGTGGTGGATGAGATCAGTTATAACGTGTTGGACTGGCAACGCCATGGAGCCCGGCGCATGATCCGCCACTACCTGAACCTGGATAGCTGCCTCTCACAGGCTTTCGACATGGCCAGGTACAAAACACACTCTGCTCACTCTGAGGATTTCATATTCCCACTGCAGAGAGGCCTGACCCACAGAGGATGGCTTTTTTTTTTTTATTGGCCTGGACCGATTCACTGACATGCTTGCTTTGTTGCCAGAGTGTAATTACATAATTTTTGTTGACAGCTTTCAGATTGAGTTTAAAGAAACTTAAACTTTTACACCACTTCTAATGCCTCTCATTTTCAGGTATTACCACTTACCTGTGGGGAACTTGCCTCAGGATGTGTCCATCTTCGGCTCAGACTTGTTCCTGGCAAGACATCTACGGAAACACAACCACCTGCTGTGGCTGTCACCCACAGCCAGGCCCGACCTCGGAGGAAAAGAGGCTGATGACAGTCGGCTGGTCATGGAAAGTGATGACAGGGGCTCTATGGAGATCAATGCTTCAGGATGCTACTCCACAGGTTCCCGCACATGTCATTCATTCTTTTATTCAGCCTTTATTTAAAGTGTGAAGAATGACTGAGGGCATGGCATTAATCTCTAATGATGTCGAGAGTACAGTTAAAACAGAGTATTTCACACAAAAATAGTTAATGGAGCCACAGTCACATTCAATAGCCAGGTAGTTTGTAATCATGGTTTTAAATTGGCCTGTAAGTACAACTGTGTTAAGTGTTCATGTGTATTGTAAACTACTGCATGTGTTTGTAGCACAAAAACTAAAAGCAGTCCAGTGGGCCAAATTCATTGTGTGTACATGGGACTTCAAGCATCAGCCAATTAAGTGATGGCGTGTTGCCATTAAAGCTGCCACTGTTTCTTTCAGTGTGTGTGGAGTTGGACCTGCAGAGCCTGGCGGTGAACACCATCCTCCAGTCACAGCATGTCAATGACATGGAGGGCGGAGCCAGTCTGGGTGTCAGTTTTGATGTGATCCAGCAGGCCTCGTTGGAGGACATGATGTCAGGAAACCAGGGAGCCAGCGCTCTGGCTAGCTATGATGAGACGGCTCTCTGCTCTAACACCTTCAGGTGAGTAAATGTGTGCGTGGCAGTGTGGGCTTCCAGCTGTTTCCTTTCGGTATTTTGCTGACCTTGGTGTTTGCTCTGTGTTGTATGAGCAGGATCTTGAAGAGCATGGTGGTTGGATGGGTCAGAGAGATCACACAGTACCACAATGTGTATGCAGACAACCAGGTGATGCACTTCTACCGCTGGCTGCGCTCCCCCAGCTCTCTGCTCTACGACCCCGCGCTGCACCGCACCCTGCACAACATGATGAAGAAGGTCTTTCTGCAGTGAGTGCCACATCATCCTCGACACCATCTGTCTCAACGATGTAGTCTCATATTTAGTTTGTTTGAAGTGACGGTAAAATCTGCCACTTGTTTTGAAATGTTTCAATGTGGCCTCTCCAAACACTTTTTATAAGTAGAGCCAGTGTTGGTCATTTTTTACATTAATCTCTCATCATGATGCTGCTGTATTTCTACCTTCTTACATGCATATCAGCTCCAGTGTCATCCTCTTTGAGCAGTCCTTCTCTCATTCTGCTCTCAGGTTAATTTCAGAGTTCAAGCGTCTCGGCTCCAGTGTGGTGTACGGAAACTTCAACAGGATCATCTTGTGTACAAAAAAACGGAGGATAGATGACGCCATCGGCTACGTGGAATACATCACCAACAGGTCAGACATTTCCACTCTGCAGGTGACACCTGTAGAGAGAGTTTAAATAAATCTGTCTTCATTTGTGAAGTAAAATGGTCACTCAATTTATGCAGTTAAATGTGATAATATTATTAATAAACACATAATTCTGGACAAACGTAACTTAATATTTGCATCCATGCACAAATAGATATAGAACAAATGCACCTGTTTTTGTAAAAACTGTATCTGAACAGAGTGCTGAGCCAATAAAAGACTATTTCTATCTGTTTGACTTTAGTGGTCTGAAGAACCAGAATGGTAAAATCAGAAGAAAAAAACAACGCAATTACCCATTAGAGCAGTTAGATGTCAGAGATGGTCTTGTGGTCTCCATCCTGGGAAGTGAATTCAAATGAATCAAGCTTTAAAGAGGAGAACTGCTCATTAGTCTAATGGAAGGAAGAATGAAAGTTCAGCCAATATATCAATACTGTAACATGGCATGAAATATCGTGATGGGTTTTGGTTGTAAACCCCCCCCCCCCCAAATGTTATTCTGGCCCTCAAGGCAGCATGTCATTACTAATGATCATCTCTGAGCATCTCCCTGATTTAGATATCCTTTAGTTTAGTAGTTCCAAAATATCACTTTATCAACTTCAGGGTACAACTTTGATTCCCCAAAAATTAAGATGCATGTTCAATATGTATAAAACAGAATGTGATCATTTGTTTATCCTTTTTGACATTGAAAACAGTACAAAGACAATATATTTAATGTTTGACTTCATTAACTTCATTGATTTTTGTAAATATCTGCTTCTTCTGAATTTGATGGAAGCAACATGTTTCAAACAAGTTGGGACAGGAGCAACAACAGACAGTGAAAGTTGTGGACTGATTGAAAACACCTGTTTGGATCAGTCCACAGGTAAACAGGTTTGTATGAGACTATATGGACTGTATGATCTTGGTGGTAGCAAACACTTCAGTGTGTCGGTTAGGGCACATGAGCAGGTTGGTGGAGAAGGAGGAAAGGAGTCCAATAATGGGTTCAACCTGTTATATAATTTTCCTGAATGAACAACATGCACGTGTGTGTGTGGTCTTGCTGGTAGACGCACACACTCAGTGTCACTCGGCTAGATGTCCGTATGGCCGTCTGCGGTGCGTTCAAGGACCGTGGCAGTGTGGTAATTCACATGTATAGTGATTTGCTGAACAGTCTTAAAGAAACAGTATTTAGAGACGACCTTTTGTACAAGGTTCATTGGTGACAGGTGAGAGGATCATGATTGGGTATGAAAGGTTCATCCTGGAAAGACTCACAAGCGAGGATGAAGAGAGGTTTTACACTTTGTCAAACACATGATTGTATAAAGGAGGTTACTACATGGGCTCAGGAAGACTTCGTCTGTAAACACAGGTCATTTGCAAATCATCACATTCTGTTTTTATTTATGCTTTACACAACATCCCAGCTATTTTGGAGACAGGGTTGTATTTTATTATGTGATAAATGTGTCTTTTCACTCTCTCCTATCACATTCAAAACCTGAAAAATCACGTTTCCTAACTCTCTCTCTTCCAGTATCCACTCCAGAGAAATCTTCCACTCTCTGTCCATCTCCTTCTCCCGATGCTGGGAGTTCCTGCTGTGGATGGATCCGGCCAACTGTGGGGGCGTGAAGGGCAAACTGCCTTCCAGCATCTTGTATGGGGAGGTGATTCAAATTTCTGCCTCCCAATTCATTTGCTTGTATTAAAATATCAGAATAAAACTCCACCTCATGCCTCCTAAATGGTCGTTTTTAGGAAGCAGCCAAACAGAAGAAAAACAGACGAGAGGAGGGAGATGAGGAGGGCAGTGAGGATGAAGATGAGGAAGAAGTGGAGGAAGATGATGGTGATGGAGAGACAGATGAGGTGGAGGAGCTGATTGAGAGCAACTGGAACATCATGCAGTATCTGCCCCAAACGGCCTCCTGTCAGAAATACTTCCTCATGATTGTCTCCGGTAAAAATTGGAATCAATACACTGTAGAATTTTCTTCCTTGTTTTTCCCTCTACACCAACTCTTACATGCACTTTCCACCACAGCCTACATTGCAGCAGTCTACCACAGCATGAAAGAGGAGCTGAGACGTAACGCTCCAGGGGCAACGCCAATCAAGAGACGAGGAGGCAGCCAAGCTTCCCAGCAGGCAGTGGGGGACTTGAGTGCTCTTCCTGGTAAGATGCTGTTTGGGAAGCTGCTTCAGTTACTACAGACTTCCCTCCTGTGTCTTGAGAACTTCACATTAGCCTCAAGCTAGCCTCCATTACACTTAAGCCTACTGTATGATGGACAGCTTTGAATTGTATTCAGACAGATTTCCTCTCACGTGTGATGTCTCCCACAGGAATGATCTCCTTCTCGCAGGAATACGTTTCCAGCGAGCTGACACAGAACTTTTTCACCATCACTCAAAAAATCCAGAAGAAGGTGACGGGCACCAGGAGTGTGACCCAGCCTTCAGAGATGTTCCCTGTGCTGCCTGGATCCCACCTGCCCCTCAACAACCCGGCGCTGGAGTTTATCAAATATGTCTGCCAGGTATAGTACGACCGACTTACAAAGCTCTGTCCATGATTTGCATGTGGTCAAGATTTTCCTCTCACCACACCATTGCAACTGATGCAGCAGTTCCATTCTTTTCTGTTCAGGTGCTCTCACTGGATGCCAACATAGTGAACCAGGTGAACAAGCTGAAAAGAGACCTCCTGCGTCTTGTGGACGTCGGAGAGTTTTCAGAGGAAGCCCAGTTCCGTGACCCCTGTAACTCCTACATCCTGCCAGAGGTCATCTGCCACCACTGCAATTTCTGTCGCGACCTCGACCTCTGCAAGGACCCGTCTGTGGCACAGGTGAGAGGAGGAGCATTTATGGGCATAATAATTAGGGTTGTCCCGATCCAACCATGTGTTGGGAAATCAGGGCCGATCATGTGACTGCGGACTCGAGCGGGACTCAGTCATTATGTCCCGATCAGGTATCGGATAAATAATATATATACGTGTGTGTGTGTGTTTATTTATATATATATGTATGTGTGTGTATATATATACACACACATACATATATATATATAGTTATTATTTTTAATCACATTTACAATATATGGTCTATTAGTGATTAAAAATAAATGAGAATCAAATAGTATTTATTAACTACCAACGTTTACAGGCCGGGTCTGTGTCTGACAGACGCCACTGAGCAGGGCATGTGCAGAACACGGCAGCATGCAGCAGTTTGTTTTGAAGCAGAGGCGCTATTTGTTTAAGTAGTAGACTATACTATATACTACCAGTATTTTATTTCTGTGTTCTGTTCTGACTTGAGATTATAATTCAAGCTACCTCATAGACGTTTACAATACAGTGCCCTGCATGCATGCACAATTGTGCATAAGTGTTACATGTTAATATAAGAGCCACTGGTTAAAAAAATAAAATGAATAAGGAACATCCTGGATCTTATTCTTTGCTCTTAGTTTGTTTCATAATGTTTTACAGAAGTCTCAGATTGGGATTCGGTATCAGCAGATACTCAAAATCAAATGACTCAGACTCGGGGGGGGCAAAAAACCGTGATCGGGACATCCCTGATAATAATGAAGCTGTTCATGTTCTTATACTCTTGTTTATTAGATTGTGTCAAACTGTGTCTTCCTCTCATCAGGATGGATCAGTTCTGCCTCAGTGGTTCTGCTCCAACTGCCAGGCGCAGTATGAGACGGAGTCTGTTGAGATGGCGCTGGTGGAGGCTCTGCAGAAGAAACTGATGAGCTACACGCTGCAGGACCTGGTGAGGGGAAAATGTTGATTTATGTTTTATTTAAACACTGATTAGATAAACACATTTTGGTAGAAGAACACTTTCGCTCTCTCTTTGTGTTTCCTGTCTGTCTCTCTTGTGTCACTATCAAATGAAGGAAAAAACAATCTAACCAACAATATTGTTTTGGTAAAGTGTGAGCATCATTTGTGTTTCCCTGAAGCTGCCTCAGTGCTGTAAACTCTTGTGTGACTTTAGGTGTGTACGAAATGTAAAGGAGTGAAGGAAGCCAACATGCCCCTGTACTGCAGATGTGCTGGAGACTTCGACCTGACTTTCCCAGCCAAGGTTTCTGCTCTCGAGCACAGTGATAAAAGCATATGATCATTCTGATTTAACATTGTTCTCACACCTGCTTTTTTTTCTCTCTTTTCCTCCATTTGAAGAGCTTCTCTGAGCAGATCACAGTGTTTCGGAACATAGCGTCTCACTACAACATGGGCTTCCTGGAGGAGACCATCGACTGGCTGCTTGTTATGAGCCCACACATCAGCCAGAGCTCTCACTGAACGTGACATGTGCCCTCCAACAGTCGCTCCGCTGCGTCTGTGGCAGCAGCTTTTAAACCTGGGAATCACTGTCCCGGTCGATGCCTTGATGTCTGATGATGCCATGTCATCAGGACACTCGTTCAAAGTGTGGACTGTACATATATTTGAAGTCTTTGTGTCATAATAAAATCATGTATGTTTGTGAATTTTGGATTTTGGCTGTTAATAAAATAAGTGTTTTAACTTTGAGCCTAAATGTCGTTGTCGTTGTTGTTGTTGTTGTTGTTATTAGTCAGTGCTGCGGCAGAGACTGTCACTTCTACCAAAAAAGGAAAGAAGCCTGAACATCCTGAGTGCTGTCTTCTCTTGGGACCTTTCATCATCAGCAGTCACACTTTATCTGAGCTTCCTCCTCACTCGGCTGCTAATGTGTCTGTTGTAGCACAAGTTGAGATATGAACTGCTCCCACTCCATTTGTTCCATCAGCTCACAGTGAAAGGCTGCTGCCCATTTATTACAAATTCACTAACCATGGAGCTTTTATTTAGCGTGGATACATTTGGGTTGTTTTCTGTTTTTGATGTGTTGTGAATCTTTTTTTCATATATTTTGTTACTGAATGTGAAAATCCTTTGGTGGTCAGCACGTCTGCATCACAGTGATCTTAACCTGCACCTCCATCACTTTAACTTCATTGCCCTGCAGATGACTCACTTTGCTGCTGATGGCTGTCTCCCAGACAAGTGATCACATTTCAGACTCTGAGGCACAATTAGATTGGCTCCTCTGTACTTCTCACTGGCTCACACTGGACAAGTACGGATGAAGGAAGGAATCAGACGACACTTCTTGAGCTTAGTGAAATGGATTAACATGAGCACAACCTTTTAATGTCTAATATGAATTCTGAGCTCTTTATGTCACAAACACAACATCCACATTGACTGTGACTGTCCACCGAGCGCCTTCGTCCATCATGACACATATCGATCCATCAGACTTCAGAGTCTCAAGTAGTTCCTCACCGCTGACCTCTGTACTGCTCTCAGGCGTCCAGATGGATTCACACTTCCCCACAATCTCATTAGAGAAACCATTTTATGGGAAATGTCAGAGTTATTTGATTACTGCTCATCGCTCTCCCCATGCGCCTCCTGGCTGCTTCCTCCTGGATCCTCCAGTAATGCCCAACACATCAGGCTGAGAGAGGAAGGAAATGAATGAGAACATGTAGATTCTTCAGACATGGTGTGTGTTTTTATGATTGTAATCATTCAGATTTATAGAGCAAAGGTCAGTGTTTCATCTGCATGTCTGAAACTTGAGTTGACAGAAGACATTTATTCCAATACATAGACAGAGATCGGCAAAGTTTGTAATGTTTCTCACGACTGTGTACTCAAATATGTTTCTGCTATGAAAGGGTTTAGTTTCTTTTTTTATATACTGAGAAAATAAACACATTTTGTAATTGGTGTCACATCAAGTGAGAGAGACACACGAGAGACACGTTGTTGTACAGTCGGGGTTCATCGAGGTTTGAGATGATGTAAGAGCTGAGTCTTTCAGGAGACGCTCTCTGTCTCTGTGCTTCTCTGTCAGTCTGTACTCGTTCCACACCGGCAGTCCATCAGCTGAGACCTGCCACAGTCAGCTGACAGAGTCCACACTCACACCCCCCAGGCCGGCCATGATGGAGGCAGCGGTGATGGCGTTACAGCGCTACGCCCTCTGACAGGTCCGAATGGTCGGAGCCGTAGCTGTTGATGTAGCTGAGCTCTGTGGACATGGGCTCCGTGGGCTCCTTGATAATCTGCGAAGGACAGATAATCCTTCACTTGCAGAGCAACTTTCAAAATAAAAGCTCAATACATTTTCATGTGACATGATCTAAAGCAGTGATTCTGCAGAGAGAGTCAGAGACAGACAGATGACGGAGCACGCAGCTGCAGACTGCTGGGGGTCATTTGAATCTTTTTACTCACTTCATCAAACTTTCTCTCACTGTAGACCTCATTCTTGTCAATAAAGGTCAGCATGATCCAGTCACAGATAATGGTACACTGGAGGGTGGAGATCAAGGGAAAGACAGTTTGTGGTGGAGAGAGCGATAGCCGTTACTTCAAAGCCTCACCATAACAGAGGAATGTAGTAATTACTCACAATCCCCACTGAAGTCATGGCGGTCACCGTGCTGATGATGGTTGGGATGGGACTGAATTTACCAGCCTGGAATAGAAATGCCAATAATAGAATGAACGTCACCACAATGAGGTGAAAGTGAAACACAGTGACGATGGAGTATCCACGTACATGTCCGTGAACTATGATGTCCAGACGGATGCCGTAGGCTTTGATCAGAGTCCGACTCTCTACTCCATCCTTTCTGTAATATTTGGCAAACCTGGACGACAGGTAAAGGCAGGGAAAGTGACCACAAGCCAAACACAGTTTAAAATACTGAAGGCAGACGTCAGTGTCGGGACTCACCTGTAATAGTAGCCAGAGTTGGCCTGATCCTTCCTGAGATCCAGACGACGGAAGGAATATGTAGGTTTACAGTGTGAAGAATCAATGTCCAGGTTACACTTCCAGTTGATGAAAACCCCGATCACTCCTCCCTGAGCAAAACCAGCAGACATCTGATCTTATGCAATGCTACACTGTCAGCTTTAAAATATAGGAAAGAAAGTAGGTGTTGTTCTAAATAAGATTTGTTTACTGTATGTGTATATAAGAAAACAACACATTTTTTACACCAGAAATCTTCATGAATTCAACTCACAGTCCTGCAGAGCTGACTGAAATTCTCCCTGGCTCGATCTGCGATGTAGCCCAGGCGGAAGTTTGGACAGTAGGGCTCCGTCTCCTCATCATAATGACACTTATTGAGGTATTTCTGCATGTCTCGCTTGTTTGAAGCATCTTTGATGTTTCCTCTACCAAAGACGAGAAGAGGAGCACTTCTGAATCTCTGCAGCTCCTCCAATGCCCAGAGGCACTGTGTGTGTGTGTGTGTGTGTGTGTGTGTGTGAGTGTGTGTGTGTGTGTGTGTGTGTGTGTGTGTCTGTGTGTGTGAGTGTGTGTGTGAGTGTGTGTGTGTGTGTGTGTGTCTGTGTGAGTGTGTGTGTGTGTGTGTGTGTGTGTGTGTGTGTGTGTGTGTGTGTGTGTGTGTGTGTGTGTGTCTGTGTCTGTGTGAGTGTGTGTGTATGAGTGTGTGTGAGTGTGTGTGTGTGTGTGTGTGTGTGTCTGTGTGTCTGTGTGTGTGTGGGCGTGTGTGTGTGTGTGTGTGTGTGTGTGTGTGTGTGTGTGTGTGTGTGTGTGTGTGTGTGTGTGTGTGTGAGGACGCACTCTACCTCAGCACTTGAAATTTGGGGAAGTGGATAGAGTTCCTGATGAACACAGTGAAGTTGATGGCCTCCACTAATGCTGGTTCTCTGATGAAGACACCAAATAATCAGATTGATCTTATGTTGCCAGCCACAGTCTATTATCTATGTATCTATCATTATCTATATCTATTGATCATATGATTTGTGACTAAGTAACTATCAAGAGACAACTTTTATCTACTCAACACATGCTGCTGGAACATTGTCTGTTGTGACTCTTTAATTACAACTAATGTGTGATTTGTTGATTTAATGTTTCCTCTTCCTTCGGCTGATCCAAATGAAGCCGACTTGAACTTGACAGAACAGGACATGGACAGGACATTAACCATCATCTGCCTTACCGAACGACAGCATACTCCTCAATAGGACACCAGGTTTGGATCTCACAGGTTTTGAATGTGTGGTTGTAGTATTGAACACATCTGCCCGTCCTTTTGCCTGTAAGAAGGTATTAAAGCTGATGAGACTGTACAGAGCAGCCCAGCTTGAAGAAAGTGTTTTGTAAGAAATAAGAACGGTACCATGGCCATTAAAGTCAACCTCTCCTGGGACACAGTCAGAGTCTGTTGTACAGTTGGCTTTGGCAACTTTGAAGTACTGAAGTGAAATAAGACAAATCCTCAGCCATGGGGAAGAAGAGGTGTTTGCATACTAGAAATTATTACTGTTGAGCTCTCACCTCAGCGCAGGTTCCTTGCGTCTGATCGTGTGTAACTTCTCGTCTCAATATTGTACTGATGACATCACCGCCCTGTGAGGGAAACGATGCCAGTCATTCAGTCACATCAGTCAGTGGGGTTTCCTCTAGTGCGAAGACATAAGGACACTGACAGAATAGAATAGTGACAGGCTCACCTCTGAAGGTCGAGCGTACTCCACCGTGTCCAGGATGTCATCTCCATGGACTGCTGTGCCTTTCATGAGCGTGTACACAGAGCTCTCTGGACGAGTTTCACTCTCTTGGTAGGCCTTCTGACTTATGAAGACATACCTTCAGGATGATAGAACAAACAGACCCAATATCACATTTTCTGTCATGACGTCAATTTATACTGAAGGTGTCAGATTACCCTGTGTCTGTTCAGCCCTCCTTGTTGAAGAGAAGAAAAGATGACGCACTTAAATCATAAAACTCAAGACCTCTACTCTGAGAAATAATCTTTTTAATTAGAAACAATAAGAACATTAAAAGAATAAGATCACCTCTATTCAATTATTTGTATAATATTGGAACGAGTAACTCAACCATAATTTTTGACATCAATTATGTTTCCATTGATTCTGCTGTTTATTTTTTTTTCCAGTTAATTAACTAACTGAAAAAACTAGAGGCATTTCCTCTCCACACAACTGCAATTTATGGCTTTGAGAATTTAAAGTAACAGTGCAATTTTTACCCTTTTAGCACACAAAAAAAATATTCTGCAAAATACAATTCTATACTTTACTGTAATTTCTATAAGAATCATTAAAACACATGATACAGATGATTATAAAATATTTAGAAAAATCAACCAGGTTAAGTTACCAAACCATTTCAACATCATCAACATCATAGATTGTCCCTTAATTACAACACACACAGTGGACATGCAAGTACACAAACAGGAAGCTTACCAGATGAAATAGGTGATCACAAGAAACTGCACACTCCTGTATATGATTCCCAGAGTTCTGTTTTTAACCACCATCACTTTGGGAGTTTCATAGTCCCAGAAACTAAGAAAATAGTCCTTTATAAAGTCACGTAGCCCCATGATGAACTGATGAAATACTTCACACATATCAAACTTTAAAAAAAACAAACTATTCTGTCTCTCTATATCCAGCTTTGTGTTTCTCTATTTTTCCTTCCCACTGTCTTCTCCTGTTAAGATCCAATCTGCATCTCTCTCAAGCATCACTGACACCAAACCCGGGAGAAGAGAAGGGGGTGGAGCTCAGATGTGGTTGAATCATGCATTTTATTCTGTGTCAGTTTATTCTGATGATTTTGCTTTATGGTGTTTCTAGTTGATCAGACTAGTGCTCACAGGTCTGCATCTTATTTTGTAGACATATTTAAAACTTTGCCTATTTTTTAATAGATTAAAAATAATTTATCATATTGTTTCCTGTTTTGTCTGTATTGTTTTTAAATTTTGGAACAAAATATAAAACCCTATTTTAAAATTGGGCTGCAGACAATCTTTATAGTGCATGGCATCTCATGCCAATGTGATATATTAAAACCTGCATTGACCTGCATTAATAAACAAGAACAAATATTTAAAGAGCAAAATCAGTGAGGTTTTTTTTTTGTTTGTTTGATTGCTTTCTTTTTTTATACAGGCGAACAAACGGTCGACCTCTCATCAGGGTCCTGAGTCCTGCTAGCACCGCCTCTTTTGCGCATGTCAAACGACACGTGCGTCCGCTGCTGGTGTTGTTAGCGAACGTTGTGTTCGTTTGTTTAATGTTAGATTTGTAGAAAATTTAAATTTCCCAAACTTGTGTGGAAGGTCGTATAACATTTGCAAATGGGGGGTCTTCAAAAGAAAAAGGTAAGAGTTGATGTCGGGATAATGTCACTCTCACATTAAAGTGCCGTAGCAACATGGTTAGCTAGTGAGCTAACGGAGCTAGCTGCAGTTTGTTTTCTTTAAACAGTAAAATCTGTTCTGTGCAGATGAGCGTTTGAGGCCAAAGCGTTTAGTTAACTTGGTAGAGTTAAAGTCATATTGTTGGTGGGAGTTGAATATGATCATCTGTCCTTGTTTTCCAGTTTGAGAGGGGCTCGGCCACCAACTACATCACCAGAAACAAAGCTCGCAAGAAGTTACAGCTGAGCCTCCCGGACTTCAGGTAACGTCACCATGTTGCTTGTAATACAGTTAAAATGGATACAGTGTTGTATCATAGTGTATGTGGTTTTTAAATTCATGGTCAGTCATTTGTCAAGTTATCAGGTACAGATACTTAACACCAATGCAACAGTTCTGCAACATACTAGCTTTATGAAGGTAATAATGTTCAGTTTTCTTGAAGCCGTCTTAGAGAGGTACTCGTTAAAATGAATGGTCACTTTGGGGCTTGTAGTTTGATGCTGATGAATTGTACTGCATTACTTAGAGGTGTCTCTAAGTTTTTGTCCATCCCACTTATATCACGGGTGCACAAAATATCAGTAACACCTCTAAGTAACACCCAGTGCAATCTCTCAACATTTTCTTTTCAATGAATCATTTGTTCTATTAATTGTCAGGAAATGGTGACAAATGTGTAGCTCAGCTCTCAAGAAGCCAAAATGATGTGTTCGAAATACTTTTTTGTGGAATCGGCAGGCCACAATAATTTTCATTATTTTACTGTATGGTATGTCCCATTTCTAACACTACTCAAAGCACATAAAATTGTTGTGACTTAGTTCCATATCAAAACACCTGGCTGGCAAAACACACCCAAGCAGTGGCTCTATCACAGAGAAGTCATTCCTGATCTTTCTCTGATTTTCAGGCGACTGTGCATCCTTAAAGGCATCTACCCCCACGAGCCCAAGCACAAGAAGAAGGTGAACAAGGGCTCTACTGCTGCGAGGACCTTCTACTTGGTCAAAGACATCCGCTTTCTGCTGCACGAGCCAATTGTTGGCAAGTTCAGAGACTACAAGGTAACACAGGCATATTTTGTCTATTTCTAAAAATATCAACTTCAACACCATCGTGTTTACAAGCAAGAGTTGACTTTGTTTATTTGAAAAAGGATCTTAATTGAACTCTGTTTGTTTCCCATTTTGGCTACATGGCTTCCTCCCATACAAAGACAGTAAATAGTTTTTAGCCCAGTGGAAATCAGCCTGTGTCTGAGTATTTTTCTAAGATTGAAAATGTTCTGGTTTGTCCTTTTGTAAATGTAATTTATTTCTTCTTATAGGAAAGTCTTGTTGTTTCTCTGGTGATATTTTATGCAGTAATGGTTTAAAATAAAAATTTCTTAATGTCTGAATGTTTTCTCAGGTATTTGTACGCAAACTAAAGAGGGCTTATGGAAAAACAGAGTACTCTGCTGTAGAGAGACTGAAGGAGAACAAGCCGACCTATAAATTGGACCACATCATCAAAGAAAGGTGAGATGGTGGGACACTGTTATTCCCCACAATCTACATTGGAGGGCGTTGTTGAGCTTCACTGACTTTCTTAGTAAAGTTGAATTAAGGGAGTATCAGCAGAAGAGACGAGGTAACTGCAAACTGAGAAAATTATATTTTATTTAGTTCATTAAAAAAATACTATTGAACTCATTTAATGACTTTTTTTTTTCAAATTGTATCAAGTTGTGTTGCCTCACAGGTGGTCCTTTTTGTGGCAGGTACCCCTCATTCATCGATGCTCTACGTGATATCGACGATGCCCTCTGCATGTGCTTCCTCTTCTCCACCTTCGCCCGAACAGGAAAATGTCACGTTCAGACGATCCAGCTGTGCAGACGTCTCACAGTGGAGTGGATGAACTTTGTGATTGCATCTCGTGCTCTCAGAAAGGTGCAGTTTACACCACACAGCAACTGTCAGGGTGCTTTATTTGTTAGACATTACAGCTGCGATGATTATTCAATTAATTGATTAGTCGATTGAAAGAAAATGAATTGTCAATTATCTTGATAATTATTTTGCATTTTTAAACCAAAAATGTCAAACATTTGCTGGTTTCAGCTTCTTAAAAACGATGCAGTGTGAAGATATCACTTTGAGCTTTGGAAAATTGTGTTACAACAGCATTTTATAGACCAAATGGTTTACTGATGAATCTGTAATACATACTCTATTGATATTTATAAAATTAGATAGATACTAGTTACTATATTAGTCCCACAGCGGGGAAATTTCCAAATAAAATCTGGGGTTGTATTCATATGTCTTGAGTCCATTGAGCTCTGCTCTGTAATGACATTTGTCTGTTCCTGATAGGTTTTCATCTCCATCAAGGGAATATATTACCAAGCTGAGGTGATGGGACAGCTCATTACATGGCTGGTGCCATATCAGTTCTCTCATGATGTAAGTCAATGATGAAATGCAGTACACAGTGATTATGCTTATAATAAGTAGTCACTTTTTCACTGTTATGGGATTACTCTGAAGGTGACACAGCTCTGTCAGCATTTAGACCCATCATACAGTCAACAGACAGTGTTGCTCTCATACACAAGAAAACATGCGGCCAGTGTTGGCTGATGGAGTTCCTCTTGTGCAAATGACTTAGTTCACTGACTGTCCTGAGCTGTATGTGTGCTCCAGGGATCATAAATTATTATAAATGTTTGCACTCATGTTCATTAATTTTACCTCTGAGACTTACTTCGCTTGCTCTTTTAGCACCCAACAGATGTCGACTACAGAGTAATGGCAACTTTCACAGAGTTGTACACCACTCTCCTGGGGTTCATCAACTTCAGACTGTACCATTCCCTCAACCTGCTCTACCCTCCAAAGGTATTTTGGACTACAGATTTATAGTGGCAGTCATGTTACTTTCATTACATTGATTCAAATGGCCATGTTGTGTTTTAGAAAATGTATATTCTCAGCTATTAAAATCACTTATTGTCACAGACTTCAGTAAGATGTGAGATGAAATGGATATTTACTCTTTTAATGTCTTATCTCTTTTTGCAGCTGGACAGTAAAACAGAGTCAGAGTTGAAGGATGAGGATGAGGATGACTATGCCATGCATTCAGAAAGCTATATAGAGGTGAGGCTCTTTATCCTGAACCATTATGTAAACTTGTGTTATTGGGAACATTGTCCTGAACTTCATCAATAAAGCATTATCTTATCAAGTCACTGCAGACCATGTAGAACTGGTACCTGTATCTGGATATTCACTGTAATGACTGTGAGTGTTCATGTAAATTATAAAATTAGGGATTATTGTTCTAATCCTGTGGTTTTTGGCTGTGCAGAAACTCTCAGCTCTAAGTGCCAGTCTGGCGCGGGTGGTTTCTTCTACAGAGGAGGAGGAGGCTGAGCCCGACCAGTTTCCTGTTGAGGGGGTAAGAAAACCAGTTCACTAAATAGGATTCACTGTACCTGTCTTGTTTTTAACTGTACTGAGAATAAGACATGGATATCATAGTCATTAGGATCAGAACATGTAGAAAAACAACAGTTGATAAACTAATTGGTCTCTGAGGGCTGAGGTGAGAGTCGGCATATCTTTGTTCGAGGATCTTTTTGATGTGTGAGACTGGGGGATTACAGCTCATACTTGGTTGCTGAGGACATGTTTCTCACACGGCTTGTTTTGCCCAACTGGTTTGATGTTCTCATCTATTAGCCCTGTTCCATCCCCGTGCAGATAGTCTGTTGGGAACAGGCCGATTGCTTGGCCAACTTTTTCATTATCGACCTGCAGAGCCAGAGAGCTTTGGTTCTTGGATCGGCAGCAATGAGCGAAGTTTTCAGTGCTGATCTTCCCTGATGGGTCAAACACGAACCTTAAAACTGCTGTACCATGTGTACGTTATTCTTTTAGACTTGTGCAACAGTGATTTGAAGCAACTACTCTATGAGTCTACTAAAACATTGACTTTTTAATTCTTCATTGGTCAGATTTCACTCTTTTTTTTCTGGATCCTCAGATGTATTGGAAATGAAAACACAAATGTGTTCAATGTTTTAGTATCTAAGTTTAGCTCCTTTAGTTCTGAAATGGTCATACCTCTGCCTGTATTTTCTTTTTATTGCTTCATTATTGCTATTGGGCTTTTTTATTAAGGGAATTTAACTTTTATGTATAGGTCTTGCAAAATGTTATCTAAGTTTTCTCATTGTTTCGGACACATTTCTCTGGGTTGTAGTCGTTGTGGGCCTGTACACATTGAATGTGTGAGTTGGTGCCATCCAGATAAACATAGTCATTGGAGACCTGACTTCATGTATGTAGACAGCAAACACTCCGGAGCTGTTGTTAGAAAGACTTTTTTCGACCTTACAGAAAGATTTAGGGTATTGCTTTCTAGGAAATACACCTCTTTTTTTCCCTTTTTTAAAAAAAATTTGATTTAGTTTGAAATGTCACATGTTCTTGAGGCCAAGCTTTCAAGGAGACTATAAAGACCTTTACAAATATATCAATAAATGTTTACCTTTAATGCTCTTCAGGAGGACATTGAAAAGATGGAGGCCAGGGAAAAGGAACAGAAACAGCAGGAGGCCCAGCAAAAGATTTTTGAGGGGCTGAAGTTCTTCCTTAATAGAGAAGTACCCAGAGAGTCGCTGTCTTTCATCATCAGGTGAGTCAGAGCTGCTGAGCGAAACACATGAAGACCACAGGACATTCTCACATGGAGGATCAAACCTCTAACCTTTTCTTTTATGTTTTGTGTATTGCTGCTGCCTTCCAGGTGTTTTGGCGGTCAGGTGTCCTGGGACAAGTCTGTTTGCATTGGTAGCACGTATGAGGTGACAGATGAGACCATTACACATCACATTGTTGACAGACCCAACATCGACAAACAGTATATCAACAGGTAAAGGAATACTGTGGTTTTTATTGTTACTTTTCAAACACATACAACAGTTGTGTTTTTATACAACCAGTTAGATGTACAGTATATTTCCGAATCCTGAATACAGGAAGTCTCAGCTGATTGTGCTCCTCTCTCCCTGTTAATTACCATATCCTGTACAATGCCTCCTTTCACACTCGTCTTTCCGCTCTCTTGCCTCAAAGCAACTCTGTTCTTCATCATGTTTGACAGACCCTGTCCTCTTTCTTCATCTCACTTTGAATTTTTAAAGGGTCACATCACTTCCGTCATGCTTGCAAACTCCCTTATAAATTATTTCATATGATACATAATCTGATGCACTATAATACTCTTTGTTTCAGGTACTACATCCAGCCCCAGTGGGTGTATGATTGTGTCAATGCCAAACTCCTCCTGCCTGTGGAGGACTACTTCCTTGGAGTGACTCTGCCCCCCCACCTGTCTCCCTTCGTTGAAGAGAAGGACGGAGACTACGTGCCTCCAGAAAAACTAAAGATCATGGCCTTACAACGAGGAGAAACACCTGGTAGAAACCCACACATTTCTGTCTCATTCTCTTATAATACATATAACATTATATTTGATCACAGTTAGCATGGTGGTATATTTAGAGCTAAACCATTTGCACACCTGTAGACTGACATGTGCGTCAGAGACGGCCATATGTCAACAAATAGAACAAAAGACTCTCATCCACCGTCTACTTCCAGTACCAAAACGTTGTAATTAAATATCTCTGACTGCAAGTGAAGAGGACAGTGTGTGCGTGCGAGTCTTTTCCTCTGGTATATTTAGCCTGCAGTCAATGGCCACACCTTGAGTACACACAGGTGATTGCTATTTAGTTAATTATGTGTCTTCTATGATTGGCTGCACTATCAATAAATTAGGTGCATCATAGTAGGAGCTGAAATCTTGAATTCTTGATGTTTCATAATTTTAAAGATTTGATGGTAAAGATTTTTTTTTTTTGATCAGTCAAAAATCCTTTCACATGAATTGTGAATCTGTGTTGTAAAGAATCAAACATTCATGCTAAATGGAGTGGGATAGTTTTTATAGGCTAGGTAAATCCAGAGACCATGGACACATCATTTACATATTTTAATTCCATTGTAGCTAATGAACAGGAGGAAGAGGATGAAGAGGAGGAAGAGGAAGACGGCGAGGAGGGGGAGGATGAAGAGGAGGAAGATGACGACAACGAAGAGGAAGACGATGATGAGGAAGAGGCAGAAGAGAAGAATCTTAAGAAGATGGAAGAGCAAAGATCCCAGGGCAAGGTAAGAGACGTTTGAACCCTGTCCTGCCATCTGTGCCTTTTCCCGTTTCTATAAACTAGCAGAACCTTCTTTAACTCATCTCATCTTTTTAGTCTCTGCCAGTCAAAGTGACACCTGGGAAAATGAAGGTAGAAAACCCAGCACGCTTGGAGCAGGAGGAGAAGGCAGAGGAGAAACGTCTGGCCATCATGATGATGAAGAAAAAGGAAAAGTATCTTTATGACAAGATCATGTTCGGAAAGAAGAGAAAAGTCAGAGAGGTTGGTCCAATTCTGTTCTTGATTGAATGTGGATTCAGGTGTAGATGGGAGTGTTGGTGCAGATAACATTCATACATTTTGAACATTGGAGCCTTTATTTTCAGCCCATCTTATCTCAGGCTGAGAATGTGTGACAGTATTGTGTAGCTGCTGTGTGAAGAATACATTCAAGCCCAGCCGTGACCCTCAGAGTTCACTGACCTCTCCTCTTACAGGCGAACAAGCTGGCTGCCAAGAGGAAGGCCCACGATGATGCTGAAAAATCCAAGAAGAAAAAGACCAGAAAGTGACTCCTCTGATGAGATATTAGTCAGACTGACTTGATGTGTTTACCTTCATGGAGGTAGAGTGTATTACAGGTTGACATAAAACCTGTAAGTGCACTAGAGAGGTCTGTGAATGAGTTACATGCACCATGATGTGGGTGCATTCACCTCTGCACAGTTTCAATATGAAATGCAGGATGGGGAACATGCTAATGTGTAATTATTAATGTAAAGTGACTCTTTGCCTTTATGTCGTTTGTATGATCTGTTCTACATTACACACGATCTTTCTTCCCATGTTAAGATCTGGACTTGTTATGATCTGTATTTTAAAA
Source organism: Centropyge bicolor (assembly GCA_037975185.1). NCBI lineage: Eukaryota > Metazoa > Chordata > Actinopteri > Pomacanthidae > Centropyge > Centropyge bicolor. The sequence goes on from JBBMOC010000037.1 coordinate 488,091, forward strand.
TAAAAACACAACCTATTAAACCTGTAACTCGTTATCTTGCGACAGTAACTAAATGATTTTCTGTGTGTCAGTATATTAACTACGCTTCGAGCGAGCAGTCAGTCTCTAACAGCAGATAGGTTGCCCTCAGGGGTCAGAGGTCACGGAGCTGTTGCCGGTGGGTCGTCCAGTGATTTGTCCACACGTGCGGTGGGTGTTGATGACGAATGAGCATCAGCCCCTCTGCCCTCCTGAAGGTGCTGCTGCAGTGGTGGTGGGCTGGAGGCCAGGCCAGTCATGTCCTGCTCTCCTCAATCTCTTCATTCAGTTTGTGACGCTCCCTGCCCCCTCTCACCCTCATCTGCATTCCACGCATGCCCGCCCAGTCCGGAGCTCAGCCTGGCACTCTGGTGCCTGCAGGCAAAGGCGCGCCCGGCTCAACAAAAGCAGCAGTGTGGTGCCTGAGTGTGACGAGTGTGGGATGAGCAGCACGAATCCAGTGCGCCCTCCATGAATCGGGGTCACAGAGGAGAGGGACGGAGCTCGCTCGTACTGTCATGGATGAAGCGTTATGAGCACATATTGCTGCATCCTGGCCAGCAGACACAAACAGACTGTCACTTGTGGTTGAATGTTCATTCTCCATTGAAATGTCTGTGCTGAGCTGTCTGCACACACGGTTGTACTGAGAATGACAGGTTCATAAACACGATGTGTACTGAGTGAGGATTGTTACACTGGGACACAGTTTCAATCAATGTCTTTTCAAGGAATACACAGAATAACTCCAGTGCTCCTGCATTGCTGAAAAGTCACCTGAGGAGGGAGAATAGTGCAGTGCTGTTTGAATCCAGAATCTCAGCGTTCAGTGAAATAACAGCATCATTAGCAACATGGATATTATTAGCACACTTAGAATTTTAGCATTTGTAAAAAGTTGTCTCAGGACATGTCTTACTCCTTCGTCTTTTTCTTCTGTATATTGTCATGAGGTGCTTCATGTTTATGACTGTATGATGTATATGTAAGTTGGGAGCTGAGGCACTGGGATGTAGGAGTGAATCAGAAAGTGTCCTGTGCCATGTGTATTGTATATTGTCATGTACAGATCCTAGAGTCAAAACATTGATAACTTTAATGCAGACGTTGCAGAAAAAGACTGAGAGACGAGGCTGATCCTTTGTAAATGAAAGCACACTATCACACAAGCACGTGCTCAGTATTGTTGCAGGACAATGCAGGCACATGTGCCGGCTGCTCGCTTTGTTTGGATACTTGTCTAATCTATGTGCAAACTGTAATAACTGTCAGGTGTATGTTCCTCCTACACCATGTATAGACACCGAAGCTAAATAAGCATTTCTAACAATACAGACACAGAGCCGTCTCCATCAAGTGGTACAATTACAGCCCTTGTTCTTTGGCTTTCTGCATTTGTTCTTTTGATGCTGTTCTCCACCCCTCCTATCAGCTTGCAGCTCAGACTGCAGTGTCTACACTCAATAGCCCTCTGTATGTAGACACAGAACAGAGACTATACGACCTCTCTCTCCCCCCTCTCTCTCGCCCTCCTCCCTCCCATCCTTTTTCTTTCCTCTGGCTGACATCCCCTGACAGAGGCCCTGACGTCACAGGCGGCTAGATGAGCCTCCCTGCACTGCTTTATTCAGCCAGATCAGTTTTGGGATTGAAAGTTGAGGGGCGGAGGGGAGGGGGGTGGTGGCAGGTAGCGGAGGCATCAGGTGTGCTCGTAGAGAGAAAGAGGAGAAGAGGAGCAGCAACCAGATGAATGAGCTCCATAGTGCTGGACATGTGATAAGGGGCACACAGGACCGTGCTGGCTCTGTAGCAGTATGTGCATGTCAAGATCAGACAGGAGGGAGGACAGCTTGTGTTCGTCGTCTGGAGCTGGATGCAAAGGAAGAAGAGCATGCAGTTGGAAAAGAAACACGGCCAGTAGTTGCTCTTTGGATTCATGCGTGAGGGTAAGAAATCCTTCTCCAGTCTTTTGATTGAATCAAGTTTTTTGGGTTTTTTTTTTTTTGCCCAAATGATCTTTGTGTTTTGTAATATTGATAATGTTCTTCATCATTATATGTTAGAAGATCGTTGAGACATTATTATACATTATAATCAACTTGTCATGTTTAATCTTAGAAAACAGGACTCTACTGAACTTCTATCATACCAGAACAATAAATACATCTATCCTTGCATTTCCAGGCCAAATGTGGCCTGGAACTCTTACTGTTTAAACTTATACTAATACACATACCACAAGGACACGCATTGAGCTTATGCAGTTTGGCACTTTTGGTGGGAAACATATAAATCAACTAGCCTTAAAAATAATTCAGCCTTGTATTTGTTCAATAGGATGTCAGATTTGAAGGTTATTGCAGGAGAGGAAATAATGTCACTTAATATTTACTCTACATTTGCAGGTCGTACTCTCCCACCTGAACTAGCTTCTCCTCAAATGTCTCCCAACAGTGGGCTTCTGAGGGCAGAGAGCGCTCTCTCACATGCCTCCATAATGGCCCCTTCATGGACAAACAAAGAGCAGAAATTGCCCTTTTAGCTGTGTTTGGAGAGTAATGTTTGTATAATGCTCTGATGATGAGATTGAACCTAAAATCAGTACTGTACAGGTCATGGGGCCAAGGCATCCATCTCAAGCCATAACACAAAGCTGAACTTAAGCCAAAAAAGACAATAAATGACACACTGGACACCAAAATAAGGACATCATACTTAAGACTAGGCTGGGAAGACTGTCATAGTTACAGTTCATTATGGATTCATCAAAACTCTGGTGTGTTTGCAAACATGATCATGGACACAAGATGTGTAACTTCAGTTATTATCATATATATATATATATGTCCCAAAGATCATATAAGATGATGGGAAACATACCCAGCTCCAAACACTGATAGAAAGAAAAATGGAAAAGCTGCACTGTTCGAATTCTGAATTTGAAGTCTTTATCTCAGATTTCTGTCTTTGTCTTCTGCTGTCAGACCAGGATTTACACCAACTGTTAACAGTGGTTAACCATCATTTGCATCTTGGAAGCAGTCACATAATGTACAGATGGGACAGTAGGTGCTGTCCATTATTGGCTGCTGCATCGAAACAAAAACTGTTACAAGCACAACTTTGTGCTTATGTGTTTACATTTCATGCTTGAGTTCAGAAAATACAACTCATTTTTAAAGGTTAAATGAACCATTCCTCATCTTATTGGCTAATAAATAAATAAATAAAATGCCCCCTGTGTGTTTCATATTGAGTTGTTAGCAGCTCTACTAAAGTTGGCCACAGGCAATTTTACTGAAGAATGGACACTTTCACTTTATGTACTCTAACTGAAGAACAGGAAAAAAAGAGAGAACCATGGAGATAATTCAACTGAACTGCTGGAATCTGATTATCAGCCTGATTTTTACACAACTGGTTTAGAATGCATATTGTTAAAGCCTATGACTGGTTTGCTGTACCAATAAAAGCTGAAAGCAATGTTGACCTACATAAGTGGACAGTCCACCTCCTCAGACATGGATCTGGATTGGGGTCTTACTGGGTCACATAATGCTGCAAATTCCAGGTGGCGAGTGTCACCTTGTTCCTTGTGCAGCTGAGTCAGCAGGTGGCTCGTCTTACCACAGTCTGCGGGGGGGATGCAATATCACTTTCCACAGTAGTGCATTATTTATTTTATGGGGCAGCTGAGAAACACGGGGTTGGTCATTTCAAGTCACAAGCATGTCATTTTGTAGCTCATCATACAATTTTAACTACACCCTGTGTTTAAAATGTTTATGAGGCAGGCGGCCAAGTGAAGTGAGGGTCACTGTGAAACTGTGTCAGACACACAGGGAGCGAACCTGCTGTGGGTACATATTCTCCAGCACCTGACATTATGGTCCACCTGATGACAGCGCTGTTCTCAGCTGCCATTAGTGGATGACTTTAAGTTGTTTTACCCAACATCAGGTGCATGACAGCATCACATGCAAACAAAGCTAATTCTTTCTTTTCTTATAGGTCAGAGTGTTACTTTTGAACCAATGCACAACAAGTGCTAATCTCATTGAAACGATTTCTGAAAACAGGTAGCAGGCACAATGAAAATGTTAAAAATATACGATGCAGTGGCTCTGTGACAAATATTATCATTTGTGCAGAACACTTAAAACTACATACAGTTGAATCAGGCTGTTGCATTGGATGACTTTATATTTTTGTGTTATTGTGTCCACTGCAGTAGAAAACAGAGAACAGAGATTGCACACTGTCACTTAACACTGTAATTTATCTCCAAGTGCCCGTCTAAATTAATCATTCAAAGTGCTGTCATTGTTTCCACGAAGCTTGCCTCCTAACAGCAGGGAACAATCAGAACATCATAATACAAGAGGCTTTCTTGTATCTCTTGAGAATAACAAAAAAATGTCTGTTCAGATAGCAGGTAGAAAATACTGACAGTGATGATGATGATGATGATGATGAAGACGATGATGATGATGAAGATGATGATGATGATGATGATGATGATGAAGATGATGATGATGATGATGATGATGATGATGATGATGAAGATGATGTTCTGTGTTTTTAAGGCTTGATTCTGCTGGACCATGACTGGCAAACAAGGCAGGCAGTGGAGGTCCATGTGCAAAGGCCTGGTCCTGGGCACCCTCCTGACCAGCTGCATGATCCTGCTTTACTGCCTGTCCACTCCACAGATCCACTTCAGTGTACCTGAGTAAGACTCATCACACATGCGTCCCGTAGACCACATAATGTAAAACATACATTATATCAGCCATTACTGTTATTCAGAGCTGAAACGATTAGAACATTTTTGAGGCAATAATGCCAAACAGACAACTCGTTCCAGCTTCTCAAATGTGACGCTTCTCTTTATTTGTGAGATTAAACTGAGACTAAATCATCAACATTATCAGCACAATTATCACATCATTGTTCACATTGTTTTCCGGAAAATTAGATATTTATTTATCCTGTATTTCATGCCTTTAGCATTTTGCTGATTTTTTTTCATTTTTTTCAGCTAATGGATTCAGCTATTGATCAACTTATCTGTAATTTAATGGTCTTGTCCTCTGTACCTCCTCATTTACCCTGGTAATGTATGATAATCAATTTCCTTGCTGTCCTCTCTGTAGAGTTCCAGTGCCTTACTCCTGTGCCCACCGTCCATCCCACTTCCACCACAAGTCAGCCACAAACAGCTCACAACAAACCCCTGGCCAGAGCTGCACTCCCAAAGTGGATATCATGTTCATGAAGACCCACAAAACGGCCAGCAGCACCTTCCTCAACATACTTTTCCGCTTTGGAGAGAAGCACAAGCTCAAATTTGCCTTCCCCGACAGCAGAAATGACTTCTTCTACCCGTCAGTTTTCCAGCGCTCCCAGGTTAAAGACTACAGACCTGGAATGTGCTTCAATGTTATCTGTAATCACATGCGCTTCAATGCAGCTGAGGTGGCCAAGCTGTTACCTATGAACACTTCATACATCACGATCCTGCGAGACCCCGCCGAGCTATTTGAGTCATCCTTCCACTATTTTGGCCGTCTGGTGCCTTTTACCTGGAAGATACCAGGTGATGACAAGCTGACGGAGTTTCTACGTGATCCCCATAACTACTTCGATCGAGAGGGCTTCAACTCTTTCTACCTCAAGAATCTGCTGTTCTTCGACTTTGGACAGGACAATACTCTGGAGCTGGATGATCGCCGGGTAGAAGAGGGAATCAAATTCATCACAGACCATTTCCAGCTGGTCATGTTGGTGGAATACTTTGAGGAATCACTCCTCCTGCTAAAGGACGCCCTCTGCTGGGAGATGGATGACTTGCTCTTCTTCAAGCTCAACGCCCGCAAGGGATCCACTGTGTCTAAACTGACCCCTGAGCTGAGGGCCAGGGCTCTTGAGTGGAACGCTATCGACTGGAAGCTATACCAGCATTTCAACCAGACTTTCTGGAGGAAAGTAGAAGCATACGGGCGTCGGCGGATGGCAGAGGATGTGGCAGAGCTCAGAAGAAGGAACGAGGAGATGGCATCCATCTGCATTGAGGGTGGTCGTGCCGTAGAAGCTGGCAGCATCCAAGAGACGGCCATGCAGCCCTGGCAGCCCATCGGAGAGAAGTCCATCATGGGCTATAACCTGAAGAAGAATGTGGACAAGGCACATCGGAAGCTGTGCCGTAAGATGTTGATGCCAGAGCTTCAGTACTTAACAGAGCTTGGGGTTAACTTGTGGATCACCAGGCTCTGGGGCCATGTCCGAGATATCATCAACTGGTGACAGGCCATGTGAGCAAGAGGGGCCAATTCAACTCTGACAGACTGTATTAAAAGAAGAGGAATGTGACTGTGTGGCTGATTGTGAGAGTGAAAGGTCTAAGGTGTCTGTCACATTTCAATCTTATGACCTGTCTCATTTCGTTGAAATGTATCCACACTGACTTGTTTGCATTTCACATGACTGTGCGCTGTAATGTATCTGATGGGTGCTTGAGAAAAAAATATTATAGACCTCAAAATATACAAATACTGAACAAATTTACTACATGCAGATGAGGCTTTGTATTATTCTTTATGATAGTAAGTCACTTTTCCAAACTTTAAACATTCTTACTCTCAGATGTGAGCTCATGGAGAAAATGAGTGAACAAAGATGTTTAGGACTAATGTTATGAGCCCTTTAATGGCATGAAGACAAAAATGTTGCCATCCCTGCCAAATTTTTGAGGTTGTTTGAACATGGAAAGAATAAATGGTACTTTGAGCTAAGTATTATCAAACTCTTTGATGTCCACTCCCCAAAAGTTGAAACATTTCATTTCTAAGAGACTGAAGCCCAGATACAGATGTGAATGTAAGTATTACAACCCACTTTACCATCTATGGAGGACAAAATCAGCCATTACTAAAAACAAACACAAACCTTTCTAATGTCAGACATTTTCACTTGTCACACCAGGGAAAGCAAAGATGCAACTAATAGCATTAACTCTGTTCCAAGACCAGAACTGCTACAAATCAAATGCAGCAATAATCTGCTTTTCCTGCAGTGACATGTCAAAAAATTTCATGAAAAAGATTTTATAACATGCATAATATGTAATACATTAGAAAGTGAGTACAGAACTATGCAATCAAGAAGAAATATAATTTCCTTAATCATTTACTTTCTTTGTCGCATTTTATAGCATATGGTATGTTGTATGTTGAGTTTCCTCCTATATGATTTTGCATTTTTGCTCCTTTGTTGTAGCCAACTCTCCACTTTCTCCTGATATCACAATTTTAATCCTAATAGCATTCACCCTTGCCAGGTGTTTTGGCAGGCACATTGATGATGTGGTGAGACTTTGTTGCTCAGTGAGCCAAAAATAAAATTGTCAGCCAAGTCAGGTAAATCCTATCTAGAAGGGCACTATGACAATGACTAACAGTGATAAACACCACTGACATGTGTTTACACAGCCTCATGATCCTAGCCTGCAGGAATAAAGGGAATTAAAGTGAAGAAAAAATCCTGTTAATGCACAGAATCCCTCATTTATTTCTTCATTCAATTCACCTATATATTTATTTATTCTGTATGTCTACGCATTTAATATTTTGTTGATTGTGTTTTATATGTAACAAGTTCAGTTGTTGGTTCATTTATCTGTAATTTACTGATTTTGTCCTCCATACACCTCCCACTTATCCTGGAAATGTACGATAATCTTTTTATCCTCCAAATAAAGAGAAAAATTACATGTAATATTGCATGTATTAAATGTTCTGTCTAAATCATAAAACTGACAGCTTCCTCTCTCTCTGTGACTCTTTAATTCTTATTACTGTTGGTTTATTGTGTATGAATGTATATGACATCCTAATATCTTTGAATTGGTTGAAAGAAGACAAACTACCAGTTCTTGAGTAAGTGAACCAAAGCTGGAATAATGGGTCGGCAAGTCCCAACTGACCCATTAATGAATACGGCTGTAAAATAAATCCTGAAAAAGTCCAAGGAGGGGTGAGTATTTCTTACAAGAACTCTCTAATCACCACTGTTTGGATACGAGGATATATTATATTCTTCTTGCCATATTCTTTTCCTGCCAGTGATTTTCAGGTAGCGAATGAAAATTGAAAAGATAATAATTGGATTATGGAAATAAAAGAGTGAAGATACAATGGCTGCAGTGTGAGATGACATTGTTTTGTTTTGGTTCATCAGCTGTTTGTCATGAGCTTAACTGAGCTCTGTTAAAACTGGTTGCTCACATTTTAGAGAAAGTTTGTGCACTTGGACATAAAGTCAGAAAGTCATGGTGAAAAGACAGATTACTTAAATATTGCATATGTAAATATATTATGTCCAGTACCACTAATACAATTCTAATAAAACACCCCTAATAAAGGTCTATTAGTTGTACTAAAAGCCTTTATCAGTAGTTACTAAATCATTGTTTGCTTATCAATGCGTTTTAATCCATAATTAAAAATTATATTTGTGTTGCCAGGTTGTGCAAAGTCCCTCTAGATAATTTACATAAAATAAAAAAATAGTAACTTTATGACCCTAAGTTGAAGATCAGTTGATTCTAAACTGTTATACCGACAGTAATACTTTATTTAAAGTGTATGAGAGTTAAATGTGACAGTTGAATCATTTATTTTACAGTACAGGAAGTGAAGCACTCCCCAGTCTCGGGTTAGCTGTGCTCTTTAATGACAGCAGGCGTGTTTTGCTAGTAGTTTTTGTAGCTAATGCCGCTAACTCGCTTACTTAGTTTACATACTAGCTGAAGTAATCCCCCTTATAAAGCAGATATTTTTGTGTAGTAGATTTCCGTTAACTTTCTATTTGCTGTAGCTGTCAGCTGAGGTTTGTTTTGTAGCTTAGCGGTGGCGCAAAGCTAGCTAGTTAGCCAGGGTTAGCAATGCCGCTAATGCTAGTTATTAGCATCGCTGTTAGCCGGAAGACAACAATCCTCTAACGTAAACAAGGTGGACTCAATAATATATGATATCACCAGTGTCAGAAAGCTCTCACTTGGAGGACTGATAGTAACGATGGCCGTGGACATCCCTGCAGATGAGTGGCCCTGAGAAATGATTCAGCTGGATGACTTAGCAACAATGTCCTGTAAATCCACCAAAGTGGCTCCGAGTGTTGATTTTGACCACAGTTGCTCGGACAGTGTGGAATATCTGACCCTCAACTTTGGCCCCTTTGAGACGGTTCATCGTTGGAGGAGACTCCCTCCATGTGATGAGTTTGTCGGTGCAAGGTAATATGTTGACATGATGCAGCTTCATCTGACTAAACCTGCACATTTGCTGTCTGTCATTCATCCTGATGTTCATCTTCTCTGTTTAGGCGCAGTAAACACACTGTTGTGGCATACAGAGATGCCATTTATGTGTTTGGAGGAGACAATGGGTGAGTTATGCTGTCATTTATTCAAGTAAAAGTTGAATCAAAGGCAACTGGACTTGTTTCACTTCTCATCGAAGAAGCATCTTCAGTTCATCTGCAGAAGAATCTACAACCAAGTCTAATTACCTTTGATTCAACTCTTACTGGAATACCATGACCTGGATGATTGAGAACCTTCACAAACATTGTCATTTATTTCTTATACATAACTTATTGTGCACTTTATCTTATGTCTGTATGTTTTCTGTCACCCTATAGGAAGAACATGCTGAACGACCTGCTCCGCTTTGATGTGAAGGATTGCTCATGGTGTCGGTAAGATCACAGACCACTGCACCATAAATGTGTCATTAAAAGACATGAGGACTGTATAATATGATTTATTGCTTGTGTATGATCATTACTACAGAGCCTTCACCACTGGAACTCCACCTGCTCCCAGATATCACCATTCAGCCGTTGTCTATGGCAGCAGCATGTTTGTGTTTGGTAACTTTTTTTATATGTCATAATCAAATATCATTCATTCGAAGTATAATAAACTTAGGTGAGTACATGCATGAAATAAAATATTGATCCCGTAATGCTTGACTTCATATTCTTCAGGGGGCTACACTGGCGACATCTACTCAAACTCAAACCTGAAAAACAAAAATGACCTTTTTGAGTACAAGTTTGCAACAGGGCAGTGGACTGAATGGAAAGTGGAGGGGAGGTAAAGTATTTTTTAAGATGTTTAAGTGGTTTATTATTATTATTTATTACTTTGAGGAAGCCTCATTAAACAGCACATAACCAGTAATACTGAATAGTTTCTTGTTACACGAGAAAATACAACTATTTTTGGATGTTTGGGGCATAAAATGGCTAAATGTGGAAATCAGTTTGAAGCAACCTGTTCCTTTTCAAAGCCTTGCTGTGCGTTGTCTCTGTTTCAGCTTGCCAGTGGCTCGGTCTGCACATGGGGCCACAGTCTACAGTGATAAACTGTGGATATTTGCTGGCTACGATGGAAATGCTAGGTATGTATAACTTTATCTTTTGTCACAGTGGGCATATTGTATTTTTGAAAGTGATCTTGACAGATATTTTCCCCATTTGCAGGCTGAATGACATGTGGACCATCAGTCTGCAAGATCGAGAACATGCGTGTTGGGAGGAGGCCAGTATAGTAACCTTTATTATGCTATAACCAGAAGAACAGTGAGAGTAAGACCACACCAACACTGTACTATATATGTTAACTTCTCTGTCTCTACCTTTGTGTCCATCAGATTGATCAGAGTGGTGAGATTCCTCCATCTTGCTGCAACTTCCCTGTAGCTGTATGCAGGGACAAGATGTTTGTGTTTTCTGGTCAGAGTGGAGCCAAGATCACCAACAACCTCTTCCAGTTCGAGTTCAAGGGCCACATGTGAGTACAACCTTCACTCATGCCAATGACTCACCCCAGTCACTCATCCTGTAGCTGCCAGTGTTACGTGGGACTAATCATTACTCTTCTCTACATCTTCTCAGGTGGACTCGCATCCCAACAGAACACTTACTGCGGGGCTCCCCTCCGCCTCCCCAGAGACGTTATGGCCATACTATGGTTGCCTTTGACCGCCACCTGTATGTATTTGGAGGTGCTGCTGACAACACTCTTCCCAATGAACTGCACTGCTACGATGTAGACTCTCAGACCTGGGAGGTGATCCACCCCAGCCAGGACAGTGAGGTATGAACCTAATGGATTGAGAAACAATGGAAGTGTTTGAATGTGTTTTGTAGGCAGGCTGAATCATATAGCGAGAACATGTTAGTCCTCACTTAGCACCCTGAGTGTACTGTCCCTCTGGCAACAGTGGCAGAGAAGAGGACTGTTAACAAACTGCTGGTCATCCTGGACAATTCCAGTCACCCTCTGCACACTGTCACCAGCAGCCAGAGGAGCCTGTTCAGTGAGAGGCTGCTCCTCCCCAGGTGCAGGACCAACAGACCAAAAAACTCCTTTGCCATCAAACTGTTCAACTCCTCACTGGGGGGGAGGAGGACGAACAGAAGAACAGAGGGACTATAGACTGTGCAATAAACTGGACTCTAACATGTGCAATATAACCCCATCCTGGGTAATACAACTGACTGTTAATGTGTGTGCAACACACCAAATTGTGCAATACACATTCGATATATAATTCTGTTACTGCGGTGTCATATAGCACAGTATAGTATATAATACTATATTATACCACATATTACCCTTATATATTATTATTAGCATATTA
>JBBMOC010000037.1:515312-646641 GCA_037975185.1 Centropyge bicolor
TATTTAGCATTTAACCTAGCTGGTTAGCCGTAGCTAGTTTGATTATTTCGAATAAAGCGGCTTTTTTCAGCTGCTTTTTTTCAGTCAATAGCGTTCATTCGACCCGCCTCAGCTCCGCCCTCGCTCCCTCTTTGTCCATATTTGGAGTAACCGGAGGTAGGCTACCAAAATGGCTACGCACTACGATTTGCTTCATTTTTGCTCTTCAGAAACCTATGGGTGGCGTCACGGACACTACGTCCATATTTTACACAGTCTATGGTGCATCCTCATTTAGCTACAACACGAATATAAGGAGATAATTCAGAACAGTGTTGTAGATTAGCACAAGTCAGTTTATGTCAGATGATTCATTATTTTCAAACTCCATCCAGCATCACTCCCTCACATCAGGGTGTAAAATATATTCCTCCAAAAAGTCGAACTGTGCTCGTCAGCTTTATTCACGCTCCACAACCACAGGGTCACATCCCCCCCCCCCCCCCTTCCTCTAAACAGGCCTTGTTGATAGCTTGGCAGCTGTTCCAATCTCACAGGGCGTATCCGTGTACCACGAACCCGACCAGGGAATGTTTGGTAGCAAACACTGAACTGAAGCTGTGCTGAGGAAGGAGTCCATCTGTCACCTTCTCATATTTACTGAAATGTTGAATTATATTGCTCAGTTTGTAAACAATGATCATCTTAACAGTTGCATAAATAATAAGTTATTTTAAGCCAAACCACAGTCTTGTTGCCTAAACCTGGAAGAGGTTTGCAGCAAAACTTTTGTCTTTGAATTGACATTTTCTTCCTTTAAAGTTGTTCACAATATGAAAATAACTCTGTGTCAGGAGCAGGGTGCATATGGGGGAGGACAGGAAGACGTTTTGGTTTGGGGAGTCTCAGTGTAGTCGGAGCCTGGTCCCCTGGAGAGCCAGCCATATTTAGTAAAGGTACCACGGGGCCTCACTGGGAAACTTAATCAAAAAATGTAAAAGTGGGCTGCGTCAGTGCCCTCGTTCAAAGCCTGAGTATCACATGAGAAAATCATAGTAAAATGAGGCCCAGGAGCCTCAGCCAGAGCTTAACTATGCTATACTATGATGAAAACTTTTTTTCTTCCCTTCATATTCTCTCAAGGCTTTTCTGTATTTTTGGGCTTCCCAGGAGGAATCATTTTCAATTGTATGTTAACACCGCAGCATTCTGCAAGAATGCACCGTCAGGTACACAGATTTTTTTTCAATATGTGGTCGAGTGTTTTCCCGCTTACTTCTCATGAGCAAAACATCCTGCCGTGAAAGTCAATGTGACACGGTCAACAAAATTCCTGTATTGCAAAATCCTTGCGTTATGCACCGGCTCATCTATGCACACACACACACACACACACACACACACACACACATTATATAAAGAGCCTTCAGTAATGTGCTACTTCTGGACCATATGAAACTTTTCAGGCTTATCTGACACGACTTTCATCAAGCAGCCGTATTTCATAAATCATCACCTCTGCGTTTAGAGCAAGTGCTGTTCTGTATAGTTAAAGGATAAAGTCTCCTTATCTCGCATCCAAATATTTATTTCTTTTAAGATAATTATATAAAAAATGTATAGATTTTTTTTTTTCGAAATAGACCCTTGTGAGCACCAAGAATCTGCCCGTTACTTCCTGCACTAATGGAGCTCTTCTCACGTCTGAAGAAGCTGACACACATCATGGAGACGGATGTGCATCTGTTTTCCTGCTCTGATTCTGTGATGGTTGATGGTTGTTTCTGCAGAGACCAGCAGCAGCAGGTCGGCATCACAGTAAACGCCTCCTCCTGTCAGTGGTGGCGGACAGGAAGCAGCTGACGGCCGTCGTTAAAGCGCTCCGTCCAGACAGAGCTGCTGCTGCGCGTCTAATGATGTGGGACGTTCTGCAGAGCGAGGGGGGGGGGGGCTCCCTTCTTAATCTCACCAGAGGCTGCTCTCAATGTGCTTTATGATAAGATGCATCTTTCTTTTATGTTTTTTCAGATGAATTTGCAGTAGCTACATGAGCTCTGCTATCAATCTGAGACAAAACGCCTTCGCTCTGAAACTCGTCTGACACTTAATTGCAGTTTTCTAAGTGGGGCGAGGAGAGATGAAGGAGGAGGCCCCTCCGTCAGACAAAGCTGAGCTAATGGCTTCGGCCGAGTCTGGGGGCCCCCTCTGAATTAGGTGTTAAGTATTTTGTGTTTGAGTGACAGAGCTGAGCCCCCTGGCAGTGCGAGCTCTCCGTATCTTATCCGCCGGTCTGACTGCTCGTGGCTGTGACCCGGAGAAGTCCCAGACTCTGCTCCTCTTCTCAGGTTCCCTCCTCAGCGACGCCTTCTTAACTCAGATACCACACAGCGAAGAACAATCCCCAGCCTTCTCCTCACTCTTTAGATTCACCAACAATAAGTTGCAATTGATCGCTAAGCTCCGCCCCTGTTCATTTCTCCTGCCACACCTGTCAAGCTTCCTGCTCTTGCACGACACACAAGTGGTTTACAATAATAACGGCAGCTCTTGAAATTCATCGTAACTTTTCAAACAGCGAGCCCTTGGTTTCAAACAGACAAGAGCAGGCTTCTCGTTTCTCCTTGGCTGACATGACTGTTGCTGGCAGGTGTAAGAGCTGTAGTTATGCAGCTAATTAATCAAACATTAGATCCATGTTTTAGTGGAAAACACCGTCACTGTATTCCATCGTGTAAAAGGTGTCTTTCATCAGCCCTGAGTGATGTCGTGCTGAAAGACCGGAGCCGTGCACCAGGCAGAAAGTCAGCATCCTCAACATTCAGGGATCAAAGTAGAAGTTATGTAAATACAGAAAACTATGGTTTGTGTTGCACTCAGGAGCTAGTTCATCATAGTATCATGAGGAAAAACCATAATCCTGTTTGGCCTCTCAGCTCATGAACTCACTCCTGTTTTTAAACCTCATGTTTTCTCTTCTGACGTGAGAGAAAAGGTTTTCAGGTTGAGGACAAACCGACGTGTGTCTCAGGTGTATTTTGCTTTGTCTGAGATCTCTAAACTAGAGGTGTGCGATACTGCAAGATTTGGTATCGATCCGATACCAAGTAAATACAGGGCCAGTATCGCCGATACCGATACCAATACTGATACTTTTAATATTTAAGGTTGATGTACCATCACACTGCTGATCCTTAGGTGTTTTTGTGGTTTTTCCTTGGGATTATTTTATTAAAACCCAGGACAGAATTTGGGCAAAGTTTAAAGGCAACTGCAAAATACTTTATTATCAAAAACAGAAGCAATAGAGCAGTAAGTAAAAAAATTTCCCCCAAACATTGTTATGTGTGCATTTTTTTTCTTAAAAAAACAAAAATTATTATATGAGAGCAAATTAAAACAAAATCTTTTTAGAGGTAGAGTGTTGAGAAACTACAATACAAATATAAAATTAAATTTTCCCCCTTCAGTGCACTTCTTTTCTGGATTTTTCTTAGTTTAAAAAGTGTACAAAACTATCACACCACAACAAATGTTATAAAAAAAATTCTGCTTCAGTGTGTGTGTGTGTGTGTGTGTGTGTGTGTGAGAGAGAGAGAGCTAGAGAGTGAGAGAGAGAGAGAGAGAGAGAGAGAGAGAGAGAGAGCTGAGTGGCCTGCCGCCTCTGAGTTACGTGACACGTGACAGAAAAAGTTGCAAGTCCAGCGACCTGGCTGTCGCCTCTTTGACGAGACCTCACAAGCACATACAAGAGCCAAACTGACATTAAAGTATCGACCTCATCACGCTAGTATTGATCCGATAGCGATACCAAATTGGTATCGATACTATGGATATTTGGATCGATCCGCCCACCTCTACTCTAAACTCTGATAACATCCAGGATTCGACAGCCGTTCTTCAGGGCAGGTGAAGGATGTGCTCGTCCTGAGTGGATTTTTAATGTAACCTGCCTGTAAGTTAACGATGATCTCCTCGGCCTTGGAAGCTTGTTTGTTTCCTTCACTGTTTCTAAACTGTGATTGGACGGTCGTTTGGAGGAGAGGCTTCGCAAACAATTAAATTAAAAAACCTGCATCAGGCCAAAAAAGTACTCAGGTACCACGACCGCAGATGCAGACATCTCAGCGTGTCAGTGACCTCGCCGGTTCCCACCCTCTCTGATCTCAGGTGCAGGAGCTGCTGTGGCGAGAGCCTCGAGCAGCAGCGCTGAGAGGAGCTGGTTTCAGGCTCAACACGTCGGAACACGAAGCCTCTGCCAGACCTCCCTCACACCGCCTTTCCACTGGAGAGGCTGTTTCCTCGGACTAATTGGCCTGTGAATCAGCGCTGCCAGTCCTGGTTTCCTGGTCCCGGCGCTCTGGGCTGGGCGGCCGCAGATGGGCTGCCTGGACGAGCTTCAGAGCCGCCGAGCTCTGTGTGTTGCTGTTGGCCACCGGACGCTGCCTTCAGCTCTTAAAACACCAGAATCCAGACTTCTGTTGTAAAACATGTTGTGTGCGGCGCTCGCTGTCAGTCAGCAGCAGGCAGGAGTCATCAGGGCTCTGACACCACGGGAAATATGAAGATCGAGATCAGGCCAAATTTTCCTCAACCAGGGGACACGAGGACTCCAAGTGGGCCACATGTGCAGACTGTGTTGACTCTGTCTGTTTGGGGGTCGTGTTGCATCTCAGCTTGAAAGGCTTGATCTGGCTCGAGCGTTAATGACTCCTGATGGATCGACGCTGTAGTTTTGCCGTTGGCTCGTGTCGTCTATTGTTTGCACGCCAAGCTTTGCCTCTGCACTCCTGCACTTCTTTCATTAGCCGAAGCTTGTAGCAGGAGCTCCCTCTCCTCCTCCTCACTGTTAATGGAAACCATGGGTAGCCACTATTGGTTTTTTATTTGGAGACAGGAATGGCAGAGGAACGCTCCAGAGTGGCGCTGACACATATGGTATTGTTTTCTCCACAACACAGTCTGCCAGTTCACGGCAACGCACGCAACATTTGCAGCTAGCGGCTTGATTAGCTCCACACGTCCCATCGAGAGCGACGAGATCAAATCAGCCACAAAAGCATTTATCACATTAATATCACTTTGCGTCATCCTCCTCTGTTTGCAACACCTCTTCATTTCCAAACAGCCTCTTGAGATTTCCCAGGCTCGGGGTGTTGCTCGGCGAGAAGTGGAGGATTACGGCTCCATGATAATTAATGTCAAACATTTGGCGTGACGTCTCCTCCTCGCTGCACATATGGACGTAATGTGTTGATGCTTATTGGCAGAAAGGGCAGGAAATATAGTGTTATAATGTTTGGGAGCGCGGGCAGATGCACTTTTATCACCGTGAATAACAAAGAGAGGAGATTTGAAAAACCACTTTAGATCAGTTCTTTAAACAAATACAGAGAGCTGACTCTGATTATAATGGATTAGTGGAGTCAGCAGTTATTACTCGAGCTGTTGTAGCAACTTGCCTGCGAATACCTTCACAAACATATGTGAGTTTTTCCCATCATGTACATGAAAGCATGGGTTTCGGTCCCCGTGGTATGGAACCGGCTTCTCCTACATTCCTTCTTCGGACTCAGCTGCCAAGTTTGAGGAATTCCTCTTAAGTCGAGGTAATCTCCAGTGGTCGTGTACTTCAGCTTCAGAACACATTACAAGGCCTTTACAGCTAACAAAATCTAACTTGGAGACAGTTTTACTAATAGATACAGATTGCTCAGAAAGAGATGAGCTGTATTTTTATAAACTGAGGTTCTGCTTTACTTGGCAGCCGCTGCTCAGAAGAAGTGAAAGCACTGGCTGCTCACGAGTCCAACCCAAAGATCCAAAGAGTTTTCTGATACAAGGAAAAACAAAATGGATTCATCGGCGTGCTGTGCTCTCGTTCCTAACTTCTATTATTGCAAAAGACGTTTTAATCTAATCTGTAAGAACATTATCAACAAAAAGTATTTAGGTTCATGTAAATAGTGCACTTTGGTTTCCAGCATCTTCAGGCTTCTGTTTTCCTTAAACAGGGTCCAAACACAGTCAACATCAGTCAGTCTCCAGGACCAGACTCAGACGGCTGTGATCAGCAGAGAACATGGAAGAGAGGCTGAGTCCATGATCAGTCAGAGCTACAGACTGAACACACGGAGTCAGGGCGAGTTTCACTAATGACCAATCACCAGGCTGAGACGAAGCACCTGACGTTCCACAACACGAATTCACATCATCTCAAGTCTGTGAACACGTGTGGCTGGTTATAACTGCTTATATAGCTAAGTTAGGATTTTTTTAAAAGTTACAATTCCTAAAGGCTGATTACTTAATTTGCACATTTTTACTGGTTCTTCTCAATATTTGAAAACATTTATTTCTGTCTTTAAAGTCCAATGGACAAAAATGAGTCTAATTGTAAATTCAACAGGACGAAAAACAAAATCCTCATATCTTAAAACAAACAAATACAAAAAATAGTCTGGAGATTTGGTGTTTTGTGTTTGCACAAGATGAGTTTTCATGAAACCCTTGTGTCTTATCAGAGCATGTGTGATGAAGGTGTCCGTGCTCTGATGAGCAGAACGAAACACAAGAGAACGTGCTTCACTGAAAACATGGCCGATTTTTCTGGGTCCAAAATCTGCAACCAGTGCCTTTTTATTTATTCTATCATTTATTACCTCTAAGTGTTGGCGACAGCATCCTGCAGCCGAGCTTTGGCCTTCGCTGCTCAGTGTTTGAAACCATGGGTCAGGAAGGATTTAAAGATGACTGTTGCCTGCTAACTGGACCCGTGCTGGACTCCAGAGTTAAAAAAAACCCTTGCATGTGCAAACTATTTGTATATCAACATGCTGGATCAGATGTTGTATTTGTTGGTCTGTTGGGTTGTTTCGTGCTGCTGATGATATGAAGATGCTTCCATGTGCATGAGCCACAACTGCAAATATTTATAAACAAGGCTGCGAGTCAAAAAATGGCAAAATGGAAAAATCACTGTAATAATCCTCTCGACATGACTGAAAAAGCTGTTTGGACTCTCAGGAGGAAGCAGAGTTTGGACTTTTTGCTTGTGATGAAAATGTCCAGACAGATTGGACGGAGCTCAGGACTCGTCCTCAGGACAGCTGCGATGGTTTTACTGTGAAACTTGGAGTCTGGGAGTAAAAGCTCTCCAGGCTGGTGTTTAGAGGAACACAGGACATTATTTACCTTCCAGATCCTGACCGATCCTGTTGGGATGTTCAAATATTTGGTGAAGTTGTGGCTGCTGTGCGGCTGCTTGTTCACGAGACGACATACAAATCGCTGCTGCTGCTGCTGATGTTTAATCAACTGCATGGAAAATATCCGACGTGCTACAAGTTGTTTGGAGAAGCTCACTCATCACGTTTTTATCAGTATTAATGTTTCTCACCAGATGGATTATATTTTGGTCCTCGTGTCATTCAGCGATTGATGTGTGCAACAAACTGAAAGTGGCCGAACTCGATAATGTGTGCGTGCGTCTTCCAGCTGAAGCCACCAGAATCGCCCTCATCTGCAGTTTTTAAAGGCCATTTTGTCCCTTAATGAGCACCAAAATTGCACAGCGCCACCTAATCATCGTAAACACAGCCTCTCCTCCCATCACCTTCATTCGGTGCCAGGAAATTACCAAACGGGCACAGATGCAAAATATAGACTTGCACAAGAGGAAAATGGCATAAAACACTGCATTTTCTCTCTTTGACTGGCTTCACGCCGGCAGGAAAATACTGCTTTTTTTGGTCTGTCAACCGAGCATGCAGCAGGGGAGAGAGAGAGAGAGAGAAAGAGAGAGAGAGAGGGAGAGAGAGAGAGAGAGAGAGACAGAGAGAGAGAGACAGACAGACAGAGAGAGAGAGAGAGAGAGACAGAGAGAGAGAGAGAGAGAGAGAGAGAGAGAGCGAGTGTGTTTGAGAAAGAGAGAGGGGGGGTGGGAGGACGAGTGCAGGCAACGGTGAGAATTCGTGCTGTGTTAGCATCCCCTCAGCAACTCCATCAATACTGCATACAGCTGAGGAGCTGGCAAAGGTCCTCCGTGCTGCATCTGCAGGCTCGGCCAGGGAGAGAGAGCAACTCCCACGAGCGGTCGGCTCAGTGTGCTGCTGGGGGCTGAGCACACACACACACACACACACTGTGCTGCATCGAGAGGCAGAAGAGGAGAGCGGAGGAGGGGACAGCGGGACACACAGACTGGGAATAGTCCAGTGGACAGAGGCAGTCCCCAGAGGGACAGGACTGTGGAGGAGACTCATGTGCTAACATGCTGCCGTGCTCTGCAGGGGAAGCTGAGCACCGGGCAGTTTGACAGGATCTCAGAGCACCTGCTCCATGCATGCCGGTAAGATGATGTGTTCCACTTCCAGTCAGAGAGTCAAAGCTCTGATTGTTGTTGTTTATGAGATGCTCTGTGAGTGAAGTATGGCTTCAGGTGGATGTGTCTTTGCACACTATGAGCACAGAGAAGTCTGCTGTGGAAGTTGTTGTGCGTCTGGTGAAGGGTCTCAGACAAAGATGTTCTCTGGAGAACCATGTACTGTGGTGCGGGACATAAAACTGACATCCCACAAACAAAGAGCTGGTAGATTTTGATTAACAGATCAGTTCTGCTTCACACAGGTAAAACAAGAGCACATCAAATCTTAATAGTTTAATAGTCAATTAAAAATTCAGTTTGTAATAGTAACAGTGCATCAGTAACTCACAGACTCATCGTGTCACATTCATTCCTGTTGGTTTAGATAGCTACTTATGAGTGTGTGTGTGTGTGTGTGTGTGTGTGTGTGTAAACTGTTGTATGGAAGCACAGCTCCTCTGTGGGGGTCTGCACCCCTCTGTAAACCACAGTTCTAGTTTTCCATGACATCACGGAGTGGTTATGGCTGAGAGCAGCAGCAGAGCGACCTGACAGGAGTCGCTGGTGCCGACGTTCATCAGCTTCAGCTTGATGGAAGAAAATGGATAAAGATTTTTCTCTGTTGATTCCAAGAGTAAACAGTGTATAATGACTGTGTAACCTCTGTTTCCTGCAGCCACGTGGCGTCTCCGTATGTATTATGCTAAACACGACAGGTTTGTTTTTGAATGGCATTAAAGGCTTCACGGTCTGACCTCTGTCATGGCTCAGACTGCACACTGTATACTCTGTCCTGTTCAGGTTTGATTCACACTGTGGACTCTGTCTGGGACCGTATGAAGCTGCTGCCTGAAACAGGCTGATAATCATCATAAATTATTAACAAGCAAACAATGTAAACATTGGTAGAGACTCGGTCAGGAATGGTGTGAATGAAGCTGCTCACAGTGTCTGATTGTGTCACGTACTCGAGCTTCTTAATGAGGATTGTGTTTCGCTGTAATCCACTCTTTATTCTTTCATAGCTACGACACGCAGGCGATGAAGTCAGTCAAAAGCTTCTTGGCATTTTCAGAAACATCCTGTTGACTCAACACGTGAAGGTGCATAAATGTAACTTTCCCCCTGAAAATTCAAAAAAAGGAAATGCAGAAATTCTATAACGATCAAAGATTCAAACAGTTTCAGCCTCTGGTCCCCGACGTCGAACGCTTCGTTAAGCTGATGGCAAACAGATCAGATAAGGACTGGTGAGAGAGCGCTCACCTTCAACAGGTGGTTTACGACGATTCCTCCGCCTTATCTCGCTGCTTCACAGAGCAGGAGAAGGTGCAAACCTGTGAGTGAGGCGAAGAGGCGTGGTCCTTTATCAGCAGAGGATCAGAGGAACTAATGGTTAACTGCAGGCCAACATGCCTTCAGCTGGACGGGAGCGAGCCAGCAGGTGCTGCAGGTCCAGAGCAGAGGAATGCTGTGAGGCGGCATGTGATTAACACTGTTTACCGCTGGGACTGCTTCTCTCCACAAATGTCCCTTTTTAATGTGCTTTGTTTCCCTGTGGACCAATAACATCACTGTTTGCTGTTGTAAAAAAGTCCATTTCTGAATGATGGATGTGACACTCAGTTTATAGATTGGCCTCCTCACCAGCGTGAACGAGGATTTGAGTTTCACTAATTCTCCCCTCCAACATTCCAGGAACAGGTCTTACATGTGTCAGGAAAGGAGTGGAAGTGTCGGCCTGTGAGCAGCAGGATTATCAGCACTGCTGGGGGACAGGCCCAGCAGAGAGAGAGCGGGATCTGCGTCATATGTTGTGAGGACCAAATCTGCTTAACCTACTTTAGTTTTGCACAAAATATCTTGGGCCTGCTGGAACTCCAGGATGGCAGCTCTGAGCCATCCAGTTTGTTGTTCATCAAAATTTCAGTGGTGACAACATGTGAGAGAGAAGCCTCCACACACGGCCTCTCTCTGTCGAGGAAGCCATTGGATATGTTGCTCCCTGCATTTGAAGAAACACAAGACATCACAGCTCTGCTGTGTTTGCATGGCTGTTAACTCAGTGCAGGAGAATCTCAGTGTTTGCCACAGATGCATCGTGCAGGAATAAAGAACAAAAAGAGCCTTTCCCACCTGTGTGCTCAGTTTGGAAGAGCTGGCATGATATTAGAGCCAACAGTCATTGTTGCCTTTACTTTATTTCTCTACAATATTGACTTTACATTACTTCCAGCAACAACTTGTTCAGTGGAATATAGTCAATCTGTTCTCATTTTTGGACCCCTCTTATCTTTGCCTTTTTTTGTAAGATTTCGGATCTTTTTTTTTTCTTTGGGCATGATAAGACTTTTTTATAGGACCATCATATTTTTTTATTTCTCTGTAAAGTAACAAGTAACTAAAACTGGAAAATACATGTCAGTAAAAGTTAAGTTAAAAAAAAGTCAAGTAAAAAGTTTGATATTTTCTCCTGACATGTAGTGGAATAAAAGTATAAAGTAGGATAAAATTAATGAATCTAAGTAAGTAAAGTAAAGTACCTCAGATGTACTTGAATGTACTCACTTTCACCCAGTGCAAACAAACAGGAACTTTAGACATAACAAGTCAGTCTGAGCTGCAGAGTTGTGGCCAGTCAGAGATCTTTCCATTTCTCATTTGTTCTCAGGAAGGTTTTCTAAGCAGGGCTCCATTCAACGCTGCCGACTGTTTTTTCTGAACTTCAAGGACATTAAGATGTGCTCAGAATATCAAGCAGTCCTATTGGTTGTTCCTCAAAAGGATAATTTGGTGATGGATTGCAGCGTGTTGTGTGATACACCTGCCAGCCGTGCCAGCAGCCAGCAGCCTGTGACTAACTCACTACTGTATGTGTGGCTGAAATACCAGAGCTGGCAGAAATGTGAGGGCAACGTGGCAACAAAAAAACAAGGGGGATTTTGAAACTCAAGGGGCCCCTGCTTCCCTTTAAAGCGCAGTGTGACGAGCAAGTTAATAGGTGTTGGAGTGCTGTTAATATTTAACGGTTTCCATGCAATATGCATGAACAAAGGTAACAATGTGTGTGGAAATGTTCCTAATTAACACAATGGCTTCCTCTTTACAAGCACTAACATGTCATATAGAAGCACACAGAGAAAATGATCTGACCAGCTTTCCTTCACGGTCTGACCCTGAGTCATCAGGCACTTTACAACAGTCTGTGACTTTGACTGATTACAAGACACAGGAACACATGAAAAGTTCAAACTTGAAAGTGAAAGTAGTCAAAAACTTCTTTAAAAATATCTGAAGTCAAACAGCATCAAACAAGCTGTTTTATCAGAGAGAGAGAGCCTCTCTCTCCTCATCTTCCATATGCACATGGGAGGAACGTGGACACATCAGCTTTGATGGGAGGGAGGTCGGGAAATGGCTGTGCAAAGCTGATGCCACAAGCTGCCGCCCTCCCAGCAGCCAGAACAGAAAAGTGAAGGCAGCAGTGCAGAGTGGAGCTGCTCAGCTCATACTGAAATATGCACAACTCACATGTCAGGATACTCACGTCTGACCGCTTGTTTGTGGACATGAAGAAGTCTGAGAGGGCGTGGTGCTGCTGTTCAGTGCATGGCCACCACCACAGGTACAGACACACTGGGTCCATCCGTTTAGAGCAGGAGATCCGGCTGCCAGTGCAGGAGGGGGGGGGGGGCTTGACAGACCATCACCCTTCAATGAATTTGCATAATCAGGACTTGACCTCAACTTTATGCAAATGAGTCTGTCCAGCACAGCAACACCAGCTCAGAAACCTCAGGTCAGACTGTCCCACTGGGCTGATCAAATATGATTATTGTTTAAGTGTGATATGAAGCTTTGGTGGTGTGGTGCTTCCAGATGCATCCTCACCAGAGTCCATGTGTTTGCACCTGTACATGAGCAGTGTGTCGGGTG
Organism: Centropyge bicolor; assembly: GCA_037975185.1. NCBI lineage: Eukaryota > Metazoa > Chordata > Actinopteri > Pomacanthidae > Centropyge > Centropyge bicolor. Next base: position 527,590 of record JBBMOC010000037.1, read on the forward strand.
GAGAGATGTGTGTGGTGTGTGTGGTTGATGCTGTCGCTCCCTCTGACCATGCAGAGTATGTGGAGGAGCTGACGTGTGCCATGGCCAGCCTGGACCTGCAGGTTCTCATGCACACGCTTCTGTGTTGTCGTTACCTCCCAACCAAGCAGCCCAGCCCGAGGATCTGACCGCGCCCCCCCTCCTCCCTCCTCCCTCCCTCGCTCCCTGGGTGTCCCTCCGTCCTGGGCCCACCATGGGAGGATGCTTCTCCAAACCCAAACCAGGTAATGTTCCCCGTCTCAATCAGCCTGAAAGAAAACATAGGACACACAAGCAACATAACAGCTTGTGTCCTGCAGATGATATAGATGAAATAACAATATTGATAAGATATTTCCTCTGATCAATATGAATCACTTATAAAACACTAGAATCAAAGTGACGTTCAAAGCTGCATTAAATGCGACCAGGTGTTTATAACATGAGATAAGTTTGTTCATCTTGCTCATAATCATTCTAACCACATACTATGATGTTATCATTCTACTGAAAAGGCAATAAATTATAATGACGAATTATTGCCAAGCTCCAATTTTCAGTGTTTTGTGCAGCTGGAAATTCAAACAGTGCAGATTAAAGTTTGAGTCTGATGAATATTTCATTTGAATATGGAGAATGCTGAAGGTGGTTTGAAAAAGTGGCTTCTCTTACAAATACTTCCTGTTGGTAATGTTTTAAAAAAGAAGGTTCCATAGCATAGCAGTCCTTGAGGTACAGGAGAATGTAGATATAGATTCATATATAGATGATGTAGATATAGATAGAAAAACCCATGATTCTGCTTTTGGTTTTAATTGAAATACTTTATTGTTAATCCAGGGAAGACGCTGTTTAACAATGTCAATGAATCCATACACCTTTTTGAATATTGTGCTGTTTCCATGGAGAGTTATTTTTTGGATAACTTTAGGGACATTTGGTTCATTTTGAATCTTTTTCAAAGCTACCAACAGCCTCCAAATCCTGTTACACACGTCCTCTCATCTCCAGCCTCCTCTGTTTGCACCGCAGTGTTGTGTGTGGGAGGAACGTATCGCTCTCAGTGGCATCTTTGGTCAAGAGATTCTATACTGACACATACATATACACATATACATATACACACTGTGTGTGTATCCATTTCAATGTTAGCATGCTTAGGAGATCAGCCCTGATTATTTGCAGCTTTGAGATCAAATCATGGTTTAAATGCATGTGATGAAGGTGAGGTGAGGAAGAGGAGGGACTGGCTGTCTGTGTACGAAGGACTGAGCTGCTCTCAGGAGGGAAGCTGCAGACTGTCAGGCCTCTGGGGACTCATTAGTCGGTGTCTATCACAGTGCGACCTCCAGCTGAGCCAAACTTAACGCAAACTTGTTTTATAGATTCACATGAGGAATCTTGCTGAAATGTCACAGAGGAGACAGTGAAAGAAAACAACATTTTCTAGAGCTGCAAAATTTTGATCCATAAATTTTTTGTCATCTATGCAATTTCTGGAAGATCTGCTATGAACATAAAGTAATCAATTATGACTAATTAGAAAATGAAATAAACTTATATAAAAGCTAATTATGATAAATTAGACATTATTTTTGTGTGACTTAGGTAAGGAAGGACGTGGCCGACCAGCTCGGTGCTTTCTGACCCGATCACTGACACTTTCCAAGTTTCCAAGTCAGAGATTTAATATAAAACATTAGAAAAATGAAAGTTTGAAGAGGTTTAATATGATAACATTTATCATTAAAGCAGAGATTCAGACCAACTTTTACTAGATTCAATGCTCAGTACTGTTAGTTAGTGGTTAAATCAAGGAGCAAGATTAAGAAAATTCCAGGTCCATGTCTGAAGTCACTTAAAGTTTCAAATTGTTGTTTGTAAGTGCTGGATAAATAAAGATGTTTTATAGAATAGAGAATATAAAAGTAGCCTCTTCTGAGACCCAAGTGTGAATAATAAGTGAAGATACACAGACTATGCAGTAAATACATAGTAAGACGTTTGAGTGTAAGTGGGAGGAAGTTGGCACCACGACAGGATCTACGAGGGAGGGAGGGAGGGAGGGAGGTGGAGGAGCTTCTTCTGCATCAGCATATGAGGATACACAGAAAGGTTACAAACACTGTGAGGTTACACATGAGGATCTAAACAACCTGCGCTCATTCACAGCAGCATAAAATATCTGTGTTGAAGAAAACACTGACAGCATCCACAGAGTTTTACAGTAGATATTTTAATACACCTTCGAAAGCAGATCATTTTTAATGCTGATCAAATGAAGCATCATTGTGGTGAATTAGCAGCAGACAGCCAGAGATTCTCTTCAGCTGTGGAAACCTTTCTCTTTCTTTTCTCCTCACCATTATGATTTTCCATTGATTTTAATTAAGACTTGCTCAGCAGGAGAAAATTCCAGCCAGATTACTGTGTAAGAACCGGATGATCAGCACATTTTTCCAGCCGAACAGATAAAGCCTGCTGCAGTGCAAAAAGGAGTTACACAAGCCTTTCTTAATGTTCAGAAATATAAACCCTCCAGCAGCGCATCGCATGTCATCAAAGACAAGCCAATGTCTCCCTGAAGACACATAAATATACTCCACTCTGTTATAGTCTGTTTTCTTAACTGACTCCTCAGGAGAGAAGCAAAACTGAAAATGTATGAAACACACTGCTGGTTTAAGTTAAACACGGCTCCCTGTCAAATCAGGAAGTCCCTGCTGATTTAAATCAAATGATGAATGATTGAATGATACCTGTCCAACAATGATACCAAAACAAGTTCAGACGCTGAGTGAAACAGAAATAAAAACAGAATGCAATCATCTGCAAACCAACTGTTTATGGACAACAGTTCTACAAAGTGTTTCCTGAGCCCATGTAGTCTTCTCCTCTGTCCAACCATGTGTTTGACAAAGTGATGAACCTCTCTCCTTCTTCACTTGTGAACCACTGAGTCTTTCCAGGATGAACCTTTCATACCCAACCATGATCCTCTCACCTGTCACCAATGAGCCTGTTTACCTGTGGAAGGATCCAAACAGGTGTTTCTGGATCAGTCCACAACTCTCACAGTCTGTTGTTGATCCTGTCTGTCAAATGATCACTGTTTTATTTACAACAACGATTTTTGGAATCAGGGTTGTTATGATTAGAAAGAAAGTAGAAAGGAAAAGAAAAGAAAAAGAAGACAAGGTTCACAAACTTCTCCCTTCAGCTGCTTCCTGCTTCCATCTGTTTCTGTTGTGGAGATGTCAGACTCGATTTGTCCCAAAGTTAGAGACGCCTCTGCCAGCAGAGGAGGCAATGACTCTTCCAAAGCAATGGGGAAGGATTGTAATAACAGTGGACAGATATACAGAGATATAGAGGAGGAGCAGTGCAATCCACTGATGACTGGTAGCATCAGTAACTGTGTTCAGTCATTTTCAGACCTGTTCTAAGTGACACGTGTCTGTGTCGTGCAGTTGAAGTTAAAGTGGAACTCTCTCTCCTGGAAAAAGAAAAAGAGATGGACGGGCTGTCACCTAATGGCAAAGCGAGTCCCTTCGCTGACTGCAGACCTAACGGGGCCCTGGGACACGGCTCAGACGACGACTCCACCCCGCTGCCCCTCTACCACAAACCACGGGACTACGTGGAGGCCTCCGTCTGTCACGTTAAAGATCTGGAGAACGGACAGTAAGAAGATGAAAAACACTACTTTTTTCTCAATAAATGTAGCACACAGACTCATGCACACATGCACGAGGAGGCAAATTAGCAATGTGAACTCTATCAAGAATCCTGTAAGATATAAGTTCTGATTTTAAAGGGACAGTTCACACAGTTATTGGCATATAGGTCAGAAGTTACACAGTGTGACTGCTATCAGCTGCTCATGTCCAGCAGGTCAGCTGGAGCTGCAGCTCTCATGTGTCCTCGCTGTGTTCTCCAGGTTGTCCTCAAAGATTGAATCATTACATCAGATCTGAATGCACACACACCGTTTTGTTTCTGTGTGTGTGACAGGATGCGAGAGGTGGACTTGGGAAGCGGCCGAGCCTTGTTGATTAAAGAGCACGGGGAGTTTTCAGCCATGGGCCACAAGTGTCCACACTACGGAGCCCCTCTGGTCAAAGGTGAGCCATGTGTCTCCAGGTCTGACTTCAACATTCACAGTGAGATGTCATATCAGACAACTGACATTCTCATGTTTACCTGTCCAGGTGTGTTGTCTAAAGGACACGTGCGCTGTCCCTGGCACGGCGCCTGTTTCAACATTGCAACAGGAGACATCGAGGACTTCCCAGGGCTGGACAGCCTGCCGACCTTTCAGGTGACCTTCCCCGCCGCTGCCGTCTCTTAGCACGTTCCCTGCCTTATCATCACACAGTGTACACATCGTCATGTCTGTTTGCTCCAGGTCAGAGTGGAAAAGGACAAAGTGATCATTCGTGCAAACAAGCAGGTAACAAGGAAAAGAATGTGGAGAATTTTAGCAGGAAAATAAACAGATCACCTAATGATATGGGATCTTTTTTTAAAAAAACATTTTCAGGCTCTTCAGTCTCAGAAAAGGTCGAAGCCCATGGCCCGGTGCTCAGCAGTCATTAACTCCAGCACAGGCTTCAGCCACGTCCTCATCATTGGCTCAGGTCAGAGTCTTCATCTCTCACTTCTCAAACAATGGTCCAGTTGTATTTGATGGATTTCTTTCTCCTCATTAATGTTATTTTGCTCTTGTATGGTGAACGTCCCGCAGGTCCAGCAGGTCTGGTGTGTGCAGAGACGCTCAGACAGGAGGGCTTCACCGACCGCATCGTCATGTGCACCATGGACCGACATCCTCCCTATGACAGGCCTAAACTGAGTAAGGTTTGTACACAGACCTGAGCATGTAAACTGACACAGAGCTGAGCATGTCGACTGACACAGACCTGAGCATGTAAACTGACACAGAGCTGAGCATGTAAACTGACACAGACCTGACCGTGTAAACTGACACAGACCTGAGCATGTCGACTGACACAGACCTGAGCATGTAAACTGACACAGACCTGACCATGTAAACTGACACAGACCTGACCATGTATACTGACACAGACCTGACCATGTAAACTGACACAGAGCTGACCATGTAAACTGACACAGACCTGAGCATGTAAACTGACACAGACCTGAGCATGTAAACTGACACAGACCTGACCATGTAAACTGACACAGACCTGACCATGTAAACCGACACAGACCTGACCATGTAAACTGACACAGACCTGACCATGTAAACCGACACAGAGCATGAGGTAACAGACTGCAGAGCTGCTGCTCCGGTCAGTGGAGCTGAAACAGGAGCTCTCTGGGGAATAGCTGCACTTCACAGCAACAAAGTTTTAAAGATTCAAGGAAAGTGAGCAGATGTAAACAGACATGAAAAAGGAAGGCTTCAAATCTGCTGTTCACAGACGTCCAAACGACCAAAGATTGCTTTATGAGCCCGTTGTTTCTCCTGATCTGATGCACTAACATGCTGACCCTCAGTCCTTAGACAGCACCGCAGAGCAGCTGAGGCTGCGCTCCCTGGACTTCCTGCAGGACCACGACATCGAACTGCTCACAGAGAGAGAGGTGAGAGGTGGAGACTGATTTAATAATGATACCAAATGATCAATAATGATTAATCCGTTAGATCCATCCGTTAATCCAAAGCATAAACCTGTTCCTTCAGGCTGTGGCAGTAGATGTGAAAACACGATCTGTGACTTTTGAAGACGGCTTGAGGATGGAGTACAGGAAACTGTTCATTGCTACAGGAAGCAAGTATGGAAAAAATTATTTATCACATATGATAATCAGACACCTGAGATTATAAATGAATACACTGACATCACTTCCTTTCACTGTTTGAAAGGCCAAAACCAATGACCTACAAAGGCAAAGACGTCAGGAATGTGTTTCACCTGCGGACGCCTGAGGACGCCAACAGCATCGCCATGCTGGCCAACAACAAGAACGCTGTGATCGTGGGAACATCGTTTGTTGGTGAGGAGAAGACACAGTTACAAACACATGTGATGATGAAGATTAGTGATGAATTAAATGGGAAAAGCAGCAGAAAGTGAGTGAGTCGAGTACAGTGGCAGATTGTAATCAAGTACTGTACTGTTTAATTTCTCAGGCCACTTTATGTTTCCACTCCACTTTTCTTTAGAGGGAAAGATTGTGATTTTTACTCTTGCAAGTATATGACAGCTTATATGACAACTTTACAAATGACTTGTAAAACCTTTGCATATATGAAACATAGTCAGTAAATCAAGTCAATTAATTAGCCACTATTTGATAATTGTTTAAGTTGTTAATTTGTTGTTTTTAATGATTTTAATGATGTCGAGGATTGGACTGTCACTTAGACAAAACAAACTGTTTCTGAAGTGATCAGTTGATTAATGGAGAAAATAATCTGCAGATAAATCCACAATGAAAATAAGCATCAGTTGGAGCTCAATGCAAAATAGATACAAAAGGACTAATTTTATGTCATGGGAAATTTGATGAATAAAAGTTTTTGTTCTTGAGTTTGCAGACAGGAGTAAAAGTGACAGATTTTTATTTTTAACTCAGACTTAAGTAGAAAATTAACTGTGAGTCATGGTGACTTTGAAAGATTTAACTTGTGATTCACATCATTTTCACTTTTCATGCTCTGCACTGAAGCGTTTACACATTACTGTTCCATCCCTCCAGTCATGTTTCAGGCTGTTTCTTTCTCCTGTCTGCATCAGTTTAACTGTGTTTGTTTGCTGTGTTGGCAGGCATGGAGGTGGCTGCAGCTCTGACTGACAAGGCCCACTCGGTCTCTGTCATCGGGATCGAGTCAGTCCCCTTTAAAAAAGCTCTCGGGGAGAAAGTCGGGAAAGCCATAATGAAGGTAGGGACACGCTCAGAACTGAAGCGCCTCCAGAACACTATCATCACTACTCTCTATGGAAGGAAGAAAACACATACTAGTACATACTCTGTGTCTCTGCAGCTGTTTGAGGCGAACAGGGTGAAGTTCTACATGCTGAACGAGGTGTCAGAGATGATTGGCCATCATGGACAGGTATTCAGAAAGTGAGAGAAACAGCATGACATGATGCTCAGCAGCACAGTCCCTCAGGTTTAATATTTACAGTTTAAATGAGAAATGAAATTTCTCTAAAAGAGTAAATGAGTAACCAAGCTCACATTCTGAAAAGAAACAACTAAAATGTATAATCTATTGAGGGTTTAACAGCTTCATCAGGAGTCTGTGGGTGTAGTTTGATCAGATTTGATTGACAGCGCTGGTAACAGGAGCAGCTTCAACAAAGACTTTGATTCAATGCTTGAAAAGTGGGAGGCTGTGTTTGAATGGCTCCCTGTGCACCAGACACTCAGCAGTTTCATGTGAGTTGACCTCAACAGCTTTGACTTTGGGAGAAAATAGTGTGTTTACTGTTTGTCAGACCCAATGATTCAGAGTAAGAGGTGCAGAAATGTGAAGCTTTAAGAGAAACATCCATTCTGTGTTTATCATCCAACAGAATGAAGAGAAGTGTGACAGCTGTTCTTTCTCTCTTCCACAGCTGAAAGAGGTGGTGCTGAAGAGTGGGAAAGTCCTGCGAGCAGACGTGTGTGTCATCGGAGCAGGTGATGTCACAGGTGATGTGAAATGCACCGTCTTTCATCGTCTGCTCTGACATGTAACTGAAACCTGTGGTGTTGCAGGGAGTGTTCCTGCGACAGGCTTCCTGAAGCAGAGCGGCGTCCACATGGACTCCAAGGGCTTCGTCGCTGTCAACAAGGTATCTCTCAGAGCCTGAAGCCTGAAGCCTGAGGCCTGAAGCCTGAGGCCTGAGTGTAAGACCTTGGTCCCAGTTGTGCTCATTTCCTCCTCCACCTTCTCTCAGATGATGCAGACAAATGCTGACGGGGTGTTTGCCGGAGGAGACGTGGTGATTTTTCCTTTCCCGCCTCGCAACAACAAGAAGGTGAACATCCCTCACTGGCAAATGGCTCATGTCCACGGTGAGTGTGTCTCAGCTTCCTTCTCACACTTCACTGACACTTCATCTGTACTGTGACGAAGAGTCCTGTGTGTATATGTGTGTCTGTTTTCACCTCACTGACAGGGAGGGTGGCAGCTCTCAGCATGATGGGCCGAGCCACTGACATCAAAACTGTGCCTTACTTCTGGTCCGCCATGTTTGGGAAGACCATACGCTATGCAGGTCAGTTTCCACCGCTCTCTATGAGACGTGTCATCAGTGTCAGGAGGCAGACGTGCTGGAAGAGAAAGGTTGTCCAGTGCAGTTACCACACTGCCATCTAGCTGTAAAAACAAAGACTGAAGACTGAGAATTAGAGCCTGAATTAGACTGTCGACAAATACACACATATGCTTCTCTATCTGTGAAGGTTATGGTGATGGATTTGATGATGTCATTATCCAAGGAGATCTGGACGAACTGAGATTTGTGGCATTTTACACCAGGTAAGTTTTATCTTCTGTTGATTTTTAGTTCAATTCAACAATCTTAAATAAACATGTGAAGTTGATGCACATTCGGTTTTAACTCTGTCTTTATATATGAGCTGGTTTTAGTCTTTAATTGTGCCTCCTGGTCTGATCTCACTCCCGTTTCTTCTTGTTTCTGGTCCATCTGTAGGAGCGAGGAGGTGGTTGCTGTTGCCAGCATGAACTATGATCCCATTGTATCCAGAGTGGCAGAGGTCTTAGGCTCGGGAAAGACGATTAAGAAACGAGATGTGGAGTAAGTCTCCCTCCGAGGCTTAAATCTGGTCACTGTTACAATAGCCGTTATGTTCTGTAGGTTTCTCAGGTTCTACTGAGAAGAAAAACAAACGTTCCGATCACTGTGACAGAAAACACATCGGCTCCAGAAGCTTGTGACTTTAATCACACGCAAAGTATTACACAAGTCAAAGTCGTTGGCTTATTGAAAGTACACATGGGAGTACTGCAGAAAAACAACACCGGTGGTACTTTGTTTTTTCACCTGGTTAATAGAGGCGCTTACTTTTACAGGGTACGTAAATTCATGAGGATTTCTGTGAATGTTCTCTGGAAAAATATTAATTCAGCAGAAAATATACTTGACAGATAGACGAGGCTTCCAGACATTATATTAGATGATCATTCATTGATTTGTGTTTTGGAGACAGAGCAATGAAACATGGTGACATAGTTGTGTAGAACTTGAAATTAGTTATTATTCTATGGAGGAATGGCTGGTAAAACGTTATTTTAACCCACCTATGAAACACATAAGTATATATGAAGAGTTACGCACCTTTTCTGAATGTATTTATCAACAATTATAACTGCCACTGTGAAGCATCTGTAACAGGTGTATGAACATTAAATAGATGATAGAGAACAGTAGCTGTGATCATAATGAACTAACCCTTACACTGTGCTATAAAGCATTTAGTAACTGATTATCCACATGCTCCCACCTGCATTACACTATGTTTTAGTGTGTTGAAAACTGTTTATATGCTGCTAATAAATGCTAAATTGAGAAGGGGCTTTAGATAAAGTGTATGTGGAAATGAGTTTCTTTACATAACTGCATGTCAAGCTGACTCACTGTGCACTAACTAAAAGACTTTATGTTGCACTGCAAAGTAATTGTAGTTAATTATTTCCCCTGTAATCAGAGTGAAATAACAGTTCTTTCCAGCAGCATTTCTTGTCGACTAATGTTTCAGCATGTCGCTCTACTTGTGTTGCTTTATTGTTATCGCATGTATTTCTGTCTGAGTTGGTCTGATTTGACTGTTGGGTTCCTCATGTCTCTCATGTCTTTCATTTCTAATAATGCAAACTCACTATTTGAAGGATGTTAGCACGGCTTGGCAAGTACGGACAAATGTGAACTTTCTATTTTCCATTTCACTCATACTGACCATGTGCAAACACTCGTCAGCTGTTGAACTGATAAGCTCAGAAATGTCAATGTGTCTCATGCCTTTTTGGGTTTGCAGGACTGGAGACATTTCCTGGTTGATCGACAAAGGCTCTCAATGACTTCACCTCTGAGGGTCACAAGGACGGACCCCAAGTCCACCTCACTATGGACACATATGGTGCTGAGACACTGAGCAGCTATCCGCTCTGGACACACACTCACACACACACACACACATACACACACACACACACACACACACATACTGGGGAGAGGACTGTGGGAGACACACTTCCCTGAGGACGACGCTGAAACTTGCTTTTGTTCCTGAGAGACACTAACGTGACAAACAGAGCCGTTCACGGTCTGAATACACTGAATCACTGTGTTGGCAGGTCGTCATGTTTCACAACAAAGCAATATTGGATTCAGCCTCTGCGCTGCTGCAAGATGTATCTACCTGTACACTTTGTTTATAAGAAGCCAGGGATGGGCATTGGCAGTTTTTTGTACAAATAACATTGTATATAGATATAATCCTGAATGCACTGTAACAACATAAGAGCAAACAATTTGAACTGAATTTTTTTAATGTAACAGATTTAGTTATATGCTGGCATCCAGGCCTTAGATCTGCATGGTATCATTTACTATAATAGGAGTTTAAAAAATGAGCCCCTAAACAGAGAGTTTTCTTTTTAGACGCATCAGCAAACAAAGCTTAAACCTGCTAAAAAAAACAATCTGCATAATCACTTGCAGCAGAACCCTGAATGCAGCTTTAACACCCACAAACACATGCAGCTTTAAATCAGAAAAAAAGACAATGTCTAGGATTACAACATACCTCTTTGTATTGGTTGCCTTGCGAGTAGATTGCACAAATGAAATTCTAATCAGACTCTGATCACACACTAGTGCTTGCACAATAGATTCATGTATTTTCCAACTTATAGATAGGACCCCTCCTATAGTAGCCTAAGGTTATTTTTGATAGCTGTCACCTCCATTGGGATATTCTTTGTTACTAACTCAGGGAACTGAGGTTTGTGTCCTGGTCTTACTGGGGTTACTGGTCCTTTTGCAAGCAGAAATGAAACTGTTGCTTTAATATTATTTTTTCCCAGTTCTTGTAATTGCATTGTTTTCTCATTGTAATGGGTGTAGAGAGGGGGATAAAGCGGATGGTTGATTACATCCTGGTGTGCTGATGATCCCAAAATACTTGAGCCCTGACACGCAGGGTTTTAAAAAGCATTGTTGTTCCTACAGAGAAGCCTGGGATGGCATTTTTATAACTAAACTTTGAAATAAAAGTCTTCCAACAATAACTACCTGCTGCTTTACACAACTTTTCCTTCTCCATGTCACTCCACCTGTTGTTTATGTGCTTGACTTTATTAACAAGTAAAGAATCAGCAGAATAAAAGTCAGTGGAAAATGTTAATGATTTTTAGTGACAGAGCACAGTTTGCAGCTTTATTACAAGATTCATTCTTTGAGTCAGGAGTACTAAAAAACATTTCTACACAAGTCAGCTGAGACTCATACCATAAAAACAATTTTTGGAAAAATGACACACATAGATAAAGTCACACACACATTTCTAAATGAAAAATCTCATAAAACAAAGAACTTCCCGAATGAGGACGAGGCCTCATCTAACACACACAATACAAACTGACAGTGTTCACAATTATATTGCAAACAGCCCGTAGAGGTTTTTCTACATCATTTGGGTAAAAAGCACCTCGAACACTAATAAATAAACACTGGAGTGAAGGCAGTAAATGGTGATATAGTCATAAAACTAGACTCTGTAGAACATGAAGGGTTCAGTGCTGTTTAACAACCAGGAGACACAGATCAGTGCACTGACTTCACTGCTCACCAGGTTTACTATGCTGCTGTCTTTGAGTACTTAAATCACAGGTTTCTGTAAATACTATCACATGACGATGATTTGTATATGAGCATATCTGATGGCAGTACAAAATCACACAACAAAACAAACATCTAATAGTCGGACAGAGACTCTTTGGAGGCAGGAGGAAGCTTGCAGCTCTGATTGGTATGAAAGGATTTGACAAAATGTCCGACCATAATGCCCGAGTGGTTATTGTAATATTGCAAAAACAAGTGTGGGACATTCTGGTGTCTTATAAAGACGAGGACAGACCTTACAGAGGGCATCATAAAAAACATGTTTGCTGGCAGAAAACAGCTGCAAGTTACTCAAGAAGAATTAGAGTGAAAGTCCATTTGTAAACACTTCTTTCTGGTGTCGAGAAAAAAACTGATTCACATTATGAAATTTACTTCCACAAATGACTACAATCACAGCTTCTCCTACACTGACTAATAAGGCACTTTTTAATTTTTAACCTAAGATCTTGAGATGATAAATGCTGGCAGTGATCTCTGTTGCACCTGCCCGGCTGAGAGGAGATGAACCTGACTGTTTGGTGGATGATCATCTGTTTAGAGAAGTCCCGTTGATTCCACTATAAACTCCTCGAGATGCACTGCGGCAGATGAGATGCTCTTCAGAAAACTCTGGCAGCGAGATGCCCACATGCATGTGTAAACCTCCGCTGACTCGGGGTCAGAAGTCATATTCTGCTGCACACTGCTGGAGGTACCATTCATACAATTTCCCCTGTGGAGTAAAATAGAGTGTGTGAGATTCACATTTCTGATGCTGATTCTCAAACAAAAACCTGCAGTGAAGTTATACTCATTTTCATGTTTTTCATGAAATCAAACCCTGTTTTATAAACTGGCTATAGTCAGCTTCTTTGACTTTTCCAAAAGCTAGTCAACATATTTACATTCTGTAATGGCCTCTCTGTATAGTCATTTTAATTGCTAATGAGTCATGAGCCATTCCTGGATTCAAATCACCTTCCTATGCTCGAGGGATTCGCAGGAAACACTGCAGCATATAATCCAGCATTACCCTTCAACTGACATATCACCTCCTTAGTAAGTTGGTTAAAAAAGTTGTCAGCCACAAATCCACAACAAGACAGTGAACAGCTTTATACAGCCGCAGAGTCAGCTAATAATATTTCACACACAGTAATTATACATAGTATTACTGCAGCTTTAACTTCTGGACTCAACATAACAGCACAAACCTTACCTTCTTTGTTTTGACGATATCCTGGATATAATCACTGTACTCTGCCATCGTCCTCTTCTCTTTCTTCGTCAGAGTCTTATTCCCTCGGCTGAGAATGGAAGAACATCATCATCATCATGTTCAGTCAGAATTTCAATAATCACTTCTTCTGTGCGTGTGAGAGAGAGAGAGTGTATTTATGTTGGATGTGACCCTGATTCTCATGGTGTGTGTGTGTGTGTGAAATATAATTATTTCATTATCAGTTCATCTGCTGATTATTTTCTCCCTAAACTCCAAACTGATGTCTTTAATTGTCTTGTTCTGCCTGATCAACAGTTAAAATGATTCAATTTACACTGATATAAAACACAGAAAAAGAGAAAATCAAAAAGCTGGAATTTTTGGCCATTTTTAAAATTAATTTATAAGGTAATTTTTTAGTAATTCATGATATAAAAAATATCAAAACAGCATAAATTTTCTGTTAATCAACTAAATGATGAATCAATTAATTGTTTCTGCTTTACAAGTGTGTATATTTGTATTGTATATTAGTAACACTTACCCTGCAAAATACTTTGCTAGGAACAGCAGGAGGTAGCAAGAAGCTCCAAAAAGGATCACAAACACGACTTGTCCATCTTCTGGTATCCAGTCCCATAAATACATGACTATTCCCTGTGAGACATGTAACGAATGTATAAATGAGCTAAGTTCATATTTCACCAAATTCCTGTTTCAAGTTTGTTCATATATTGTTGTTTTTCTTGTGTGTTTATGCTTGTTTCTGTATTTCTTTTTGGGAGCTTTTATTTTGATATCATATATTTTCGTTGTGTGACCTTTGACTCTGTGAGGTCACATCCTTTAGTTTCGCGCTACTTTCCTCAGTCGTCTACTGACGCCATGAGGAGAGGTGAGTAGTGCGGACGGTCCGTGTTAAAATAATGAATTACAGCGCAGATGTTAAGTGTGGTTGCAGGGTTTTTTTATGGTAAAGGGGTCACACATGTTAGCTGCTGTTGCACATTCACTTTTAAGTTTGTTTGTTTATTCATTTTAGCAGTGCAGCATTTGTTCGTAGTATGCTAAGCGTTAGCTTCTAAGCTAAGGGAGCATGGTAGCGGTTTTTCACAGAGCATGCTGTTCTTTTCTCTTGGTTTTAGAGAGGTGCGATTGTGAAATGCCGAGATGCTGTGCTGATTTTTACATGTTTTGTGCAGGTATGTAAGCTCCCTTTATGTTTCTTTTATGCATGTTTGCTGTTCTAAATGTATATATATTACTATTGCCACTGGTGGGGGAGTGTTTTAATCGTATATTTTGTGTACAGTCGTCTACTGACGCCATGAGGAGAGAGAGGTGCAGATGTGAAATGCCGAGATGCTGTACTGATTTTTACATGTTTTGTGCAGAGAGAGAATAAACCCCTCCTGATCGGCAGAGATTGCCCTCGTCTCCTCCTTGGTTTTTTACACAACACAGAGCCATGTTTCAGCTCAGACCGGTTACAGACACATGTTGAAAAATTCATATAATACGGAATGAAATAGTGTTTATTGGGATGTTACGTCGATGTCATTTGTACAAATATGACCTGTGTGACTTACTGTGACGATGGAGAGGAAGCGGGCCGACCCTTCACCCAGCAGCTCATCGAGCTGCTCTCTGGAGAGGGTGTTTACAATGAAACTGAGGACGAAGAGGGTTGGAAGGACAATACCCAGAGCCCCGCACAGGAACGAGTGAATGCGGACGCTTTTGTTGTAGGCCACATCAGCCCTGCGTGCACACAGAAAATCTAGTTTTAATATCACATTTTCTGCAGCGGCTAATATCCGGCCACTCTTATCTCTGCCGCATGCATGATCGTGTTTATCTGCTCAAAGATGCCACCTGTCACTTTGCATCAGGGTAAATTAGAGAACAACACGTGCTGACCTGTCCTTCTCCAGTCTGCTGCTGATGGTGGAACAAATGAGGTCAGAGTCTCTCTCCAGCTGATCCAGGGTCTTCTGAACGGCCTGGTTGATGGTCTTCTCGATGGTCTGACACACCCCATCGATCTGGTTCACGCAGCGGCTCGGCTAAACAACACAAAGGCCCATGAGTGCATCGGCTTTGGAAAAACTGCATCTCAAAGAGGGACAGTCTGGAAACTTCCCCAGCAGATCCTGAGGGTGTTCTGACTGACAGCCGTGTGCACTTAGCAGGAAGTAAAGCTGCACTTGCTCAGCAAAAATAAATTGGAGGTTGGGAAGGATGCACAGATCGAGCATGCAGAGCAGAGCTTTGTGGTTGTAGATCACAGGATGGTGCAGTGATAACTCAGGGCCGGGGCTGCCATTGTCAAAGGTGGCTGATCAAAAGCCATGGTTTACAACCCCCCCCCCCCCCCCAAGAGTGGATAACTCTCTCAGTCATCATGTTGCAGAATGAATCATCCTGTTCCAGCAGGAAACCCAGAGTGGAAAATTTACATTCGAGGATAATCAATGGTTGTTCATCCCCCAAGGAAAGCAGTGAGCTTTAAATCCAGATCCAGATCAGACCTGATCTGTTGAAGGAAAACACTTCAGAAAAAGAGCAGAAATGGCTCCAGTCTGGTGTCAAGGTGGGACATGATTTAGTATCACATGTTTACTGTTGTGTTCAGTTTGAAAAATTGAAGGTTAAAACAAGCAAACAGTCGAACCTTCTGAGGGTTGGGGATGTATATTGTCGGCATCTCAAAACCACATTTGTTGAGACCTGGACGGCGACACAGTTCCTGGACGATCTGCATCATCACCCTCTGGAGACATAAACAATTTATGAGTACTGTTATTTAGGTTTAACTTTTGGGATAAAAGAAGGCCAAACATGAAGTGGACTCACCTGTCGGTCTGTTTCATTTCCAGCTTCATCTGCCTTGCTGAGGTAGAACAACAGCTTGTCTCCGCATTTCTCACTTAGCTTCTCCACGATGTTGAGAGTGCGTTTACAGAGCGCCTGACCCATCGGGTCGAAGAACACAAATATCAGGTCGGCCTGTTCTCCTGCACAGAAAAAAGCGCATCCATTAGAGGAACAAGTGAAAGCCTGATTCTGAAAAAGTCGAGACTCTGTGTAAAATGTAAATCAAAACAGAATGCAATCATTTGCAAAAAACCTGTATGTACTGACGACAGTTTTACAAAGTGTTCCTGGGCCAGCTGCACATACATACCCAACCAGGTGATGGCACTGTTGACATCAAAAGGGTACACCATGTCCCCGTCCACCAAACCCGGAGTGTCCACAAATGTGACCAGGCTGAACTTCTTCTGCTTGGAGGTGGAGATCTCAGCAGACAGATAGTCCATGACACCTGGAATACACAAGCACTGTGTGTGTGCAGGTGCTTCCTTCAGGATACATTCATAGTAACATAAGAGATCAATAAAAAGTGGAGTCCCTGCAGGAAGCTGTCACTTCTAATGACTGTATTATTATGTGCTACTGGAAGCCGCAGTGCAGTCAATACTTGGAAACCTGAGGGGGGCCAGTGGCACTAAAGATCAAGAATGCTATCAACTTTTTGTGCTTAGAAGCTTGAATTTGCCAGAAGTGTGCATTTGTAATTGAATTGCAAAAAAAAGTGCAGGATGATCTGGATAAAGATTTGAAAGTCAGCTGTATACGTCTTTTTAAACATCTCAGAAAAAAGCAGCAGTGAATTCTGGTTCAACTCAAACGGCGACCACACCCTCACAGGCAGAACTCTTATCTTCACACATGGACATTTGTTGAGGTCTCCGTCTTTTTTCTCACTGTCCCCTCAGCGGAGCGGTCTGGTTGTCATGGTTACACACAACAGCTCTTCAACTGGCAGCTTTAGCATGACGCGTGGGACATAAAGCTAGCCAGTGAAGAACGACTGTGAGGCAACGCACTGTGAGGCTACGACACTCCGGCACCACCGCCACACATCCAGCCCCCGACTCTGAGCACCAGAACAGCATCACTGTGTATACATACCCCCACCCACCCCCCATCCTCCCTACACACACTCACAGGCCCAGGATGACACTGAGGCTGTTTCATAGGAAGAGGCAGGTGTTAACAGGCAGCACAAGTCACATCCTTGTGCTGCAGCGAGCACAGCCACTGCTGCTATGGTACATTAGCATTCCCTTATGTTTCTCTGACATCGGCAGAGCCACACTATCGATGCATCTGCCTCCTACCGCACGCCTTACAAGTGTATTCCCACCATCTCACGAATATCGCTGTGCCAAACCTACATGTGCAGATATTATCAAGCAGCTTCATGTTAGATTTCTATAAGCCTGCTCAGTCTGCTCACAGTCACAACATACACATCAGTGCATTTAAAACTAAGTGAATCAAATAGCCTTGATCCAGACACGTTCCTCCACTGTGGCTGAAGAGAGTCCTGTGAGTCTCCTGACAGGTGAAAAGGAAACGAGAGCGATGCTGGCTGATGGGTGCTAAGTTCCTCAAGTGACTGTAAGTGAGAAGGCTGCACCGAGCACGAGGGAAAGGGCAAAGGCTGCAATAACGCTGCATCGACTGAAAGACTGAAAAAGAACTTGTTGGACTAAACAGGTCAAAACAGACACGGCGCAAATATATGTGAAGAAAAGCAGTAAACAACAGTCTGAAATCTTCGCTGTGCAAAAATAACGACTCATTTGACCTGTGAGGAAAACAGCATGTAGTCTGGAGTCTGGACAACAGGTTGATGAGACGCAGACGAGCAGACGGAGTTAAACACCCTTCATGTGAGTCTAACAGAACATTCAGAAGTGTCTCCCAGCACATCCCAAAGAGAGCAGACTGTCTGAGCAGCAGCTGCTCCCGCAGCAGGATGTATGGTGCTTTTTCTGATGACTCATCCTCGGCCGCTGTGACAGGTAAACAAACGCCTGATACAGTGTATTTCCAGAGGCGGCGATGGAGTTGAGACAGAGAGGCTGCTTGTATTCCGGCGTGTCGAGGTTCTGCAGGCTGCGGGAGTCTGGGCTGTGCTGTCTCTAATGGCCGTGACATTTCTCAGCAGCTCCTCCTGACTCCACTGCACTGCTGTCGATGGGGCGTGTGACTCACAGCCATACGGTGAGCGCTCCGGTCCGCACCCACTGAACCCTCACTCTCCACACGCACACACATACATTACAGCCCTCCCCTCCCCTCCCCCCACCCACCCACGCCGATGCTCCCACTCAGACAGCAGGCACACCCAGACTTTCTGCACGAGCACCTCAACATCCAGAAGCTTCAGACGGCTGCTGACGCACAGACCGCGGAGAGCAGTGGTCTTAAACCAATGTGCTGCTCATTACGTCTCTTTCCTCCACGTGACAGCGATGTCAGCTCACATATCTCAGGAACAAACTGCACGAACGTTACGGCTGCTCTCATTTATCAAAACCAGCTTGATACGTCAAAGCTGTGACTCAGAGTTGAGTCATCAAGGTGAAGCACCTGGACTCGACCTCAGATCACAAAAGACAGGCGTGACTCTGAAAGCAGGACCTCATGAATCACTCCTGGTTCCCTGGAACACACAGGGTCAGACTGGCAGGATTTCAGTCCCAGCTCTGGATCAAACGCTGTTTAAAATGACTTTCTTCTGTTCAAAATAGCACAACTCAACTTCTGATCTGGAGTCTGTGACGTACAATTCCATCAAGTTCAACTTGAACAGTTTCCAGCAGGAAGCATTCTCAGGCCACACAGCTCAGAGGAAGCCTCTCTCTCTGCAGCTCATCATCACATTCATATCCTGATCACTGCTCCTGATCACTGCTCCTGTTCACTGCTCCTGTTCACTGCTCCTGATGCTGCTCCTGTTCACTGCTCCTGTTCACTGCTCCTGTTCACTGCTCCTGATGCTGCTCCTGATGCTGCTCCTGTTCACTGCTCCTGTTCACTGCTCCTGATCACTGCTCCTGATCACTGCTCCTGCTGCTGCTCCTGATGCTGCTCCTGATGCTGCTCCTGTTCCTGCTCCTGTTCACTGCTCCTGTTCACTGCTCCTGCTGCTGCTCAGCACATTTCAACACTTCATCCTCTCCAGTCCCTCTGTGACCATCATGAAGACCCCCCAATAAAGAACATGTCACATGTATTGCTCCTTCAAACACTACAATATAATAATAATAATAATATTAATTAGAAATATCAGGCGTTACAGTCAAAGTTAGTGAGACTGTGTTGTAGAGTAAGACTGCAGTGCTGATCTGATCATCGAACAGAAGAGGGAAATATCTAATGACTAGATTCTAGATGTAAGTGTTTATCCTCACAATGAACACCTAAAACACGTAAAGTAAACTGTTCTATTATGTAAGATTCTTAGAAGTGTGTCCAACATGTGGTGCATCAGTGCAAAACCTGCACATGATGATTAATTCAGCAACATGACAATCCATTACAGAGAAGGAGAAGAGCAGCGAGAGCAGTGGCCTCCACCATCCCCACATCTTCAGTACAGACACGCTAAACACTTTACATAGTACATTATGAGTTAGTGATGCTAAAACCAGAGACTTACCTTTGAACTCCAGGAGCGGTCGAAAGTGAGGGTAGAGATGCAGCGTTGCATTCCCCTGCCAGAGAGTGAAGGAGACAGTGAGAGAAAGAACCTGATGAGACAAATATGAATCTACAACAGACTCCTCTCTCTCCTCAGTGCTTCACACTCAAGTCTTACAGCAGCTGCTCTGCTGCAGCTCGGCACGCTCGCTTTAAGCTTTCCCTGAACATGGAGATAATCCTGCCACTCTGCAGTCCTGCACTGCAAATCCATTATTCATCCTCAGCAGGGTCTGACCAGAGAGGAGGCACGAGAGACAGGTGTCTCCTCAGCCTGTTTATATGCTGCAAAGACGCCTCTGTGTGTGTGTGTGTGTGTGTGTGTGTCTCATTGGAGCAGCACACAGAATGAGTGAGGGAGTGCCCTCCATCAAACGCACCGCTTCATCAGCCTTTATGACTGGCTGCTGCTGCTTCACTGGAGCTACACATTCACAGAAACGCCTCATACACAAACCTGAGCAGTGAGAAACACTGATAGGATCTGGAAACAGATTATAGAAGCACTCAAATGAAGCAGGAGACACAAAGCTGCTTGGAGGTTATCTTTCCCAGAACTGGTTTCTGCTCGTTTTAGGGCTTTTCATCTTTTATCTTAAAGAATCCACGTGCTGGAAATGTTGGCTGCCTTCTTACCGTCAGTGATTCTCTTTTGCGGCCGCTCGTGATGAAGGTGAAGCCCTGCGTTTCAATGGCGACGCCTGCTTTCTGGATGTGTTCTTCAGCGTACCTGCAATGAAAGCAACAGGCCTCAGAAACTATTCTCATCTTTTAAAGCAACTATGGCTTTTTGTTAGTGAGACTGCAACTTTGACTTATTTTCATATTTTCACATTTCAACTTTTTACAACTTATCATCAATAGTTTGGCTTTAAGAGTCAGACATTTGTGAAAAGTGCCATCTTAATGTGACCTCATCATGTTTCTTATTTTGTCGAACCAACAGGCCAAAGATATTCAATTTCTAATGATATAAAACAGGAAAAACCACAAACCCTCACACTTCAGATCGTCTCATCAACTGACTGTTGACTTATTCCAATAAACCAACCTGGTGCCCAGTTTATATGTTCAGAGCATTGGTTGAAGGTGGGACACGAACCTGCGATCACACCTGAGTTAATACCTCAGGAGGCTCGACAGTAAGCTCTGTGAGAAGACTGACATCTGTCATGTTTGCATAGGTCGAGAACCTGACAGGCTGTAACAGGATCTAAATCAAACGACGTTAGTCATAATAGTGAAAAACTAGTTCTTCCTCTCAGGGAGAATCCCAATCGATTCCCCAACAAATTACTGGTGCAACACAAAAAATGGTGGAGCTCTTGTTTAAACTAATTCAACAGCAATTCTGTGAATAACGCGACGGTGCATCAACGAGTACAAAGAGTCCAACTTTTCTAATATTTATATAACAGCCTGTACATCAACTACCTCATGCTGGAAACACCTACAGCCCCGGGGGGGGGGGGGGTGACACCAGCGACTGTGAGCATGACTGACATGGAGGTGGTTGAAACACATTCCTGAAGTGGCTGAGGTAACATCTCTGTAACTGTAACTGACACTTCTCCAACAAACAGAACAACATGTGCAACTCTAGGTCCCATTGACAGTAAGGTCATTATTACCAGTTAATGAAGGAGCTCTTCCCCGCAGAGTGGTTACCCATTATCATCACAATGATCTTCTTTCTGGGAGGCAGGAGTCGGACTCCCAGGCTGCTGGCGATCTTCACCAGCCCTAAAACACACACACACAGTAGGTACAATCAAAGTGGCATCATGACAATTTAACGCTTAACAATGCAACAATGACATGTGTAAAGTTTAAAAACAGCTGCATGATAAAAACAATCAGTGACAGAAAAATCTATTTGAAGGTTCTAATAAACTTTACAGTCTCTGCCATGATGTTTGAAAAATATCAACTGTCTAATCCAATTAAATCTAAACCACAACTGAGGAGCTTTTGAGCAAAAAAAAACAAACATGGGAAACGGCCGAAAAGTAAAACTTTATTTTACAAGCACTTTCAAATGATTTCCAGTGAGGTTTCTTTAGAAAAGGATATCATTTGGTAACATTTGCAGGGAAATGGAGACAGGGTTCAATTAGTATTTCAAGTCAATTAATTCCAAATATGAATAGTAAATGTTGTAAAAGCTTAAATTCCAAATATATAAGAAATAAAGTTTCTATTGAAAAGAATCATGTATACATATTTACGTTTGTTTGTTTTTTAAACTAATGGGTCTGAAACTATCAATTAATTGACTTGACAGAGAAAAATAACTGTCAAGCTGGTTTGATGTGTTTTTTTTATTATTATTTCAATCATTCTTTAAGAAAATAAATAACATAGATAATCTCTGGTTCCAGCCACTTGAATTTGAGAATTTGCTCCTTCTTTAGTCATAAATAACTGTATATTTCATTTACCAGAGTTTTTCCTTCACCTCGGTCTCCAGGAAGAAAAGAATTGGATTTTCTCTATTTCTGGGAATTTAATCAACTAAAATTGATCCGCAGATCAATCAATAATGAAACAGTTGCCACATCAAAACAAATGCCTTGTTACCCTTTATTTGGGACAAAGTGAGTTTTTCAAAGGAAATCAATAAAGCAAAGTGTTGAAAATGATTGTAAGTGGAGCTCAAATTTACAACCCAGTCTTATTTGTGTTGGTTGTGAATCAGCTCTTCTGTTCCACCTCAGTTAAATAATACACTGTAATAACAAAGACAGTAAACACAGTGAAGTTCAAAGTCTGCACACACACAGTGAACAAGTGACCTACACAGTATAACAGGATTATAGCTGCTGGCACCAGACTGCTGCAGCACTGACCTGCAGGGAAACTGAGAACAACTAAGAAACATTTCCATTGGTTTCTGAGTTCAGCCTCATTTTTAAACAACAGTTAATTCTGAAGCACGTTGCAGGAGCTGACAGTCAGAAACAGGAGGAGCAGCTCCTGTGTTTCAGTGTCATGTTGTTTGACCCTGACAGGCAGCTGCTGCACACACACACACACACACATTAAACCTGCTGAATGTCAGGTTTAAGTTCACTTCAAACTTCAGTCCTGCTCCAACACTCAGTTACATAATGACCCAACTCCGCCCGCTTGTTTCTGCAGTAACTCGGCTGAAACGTCGCCTCCTCATCGATCACTGATTATCGATTATTTACCGTGTTCACTGTCCACATACAGACTGTGGCAGTCTCTGAGGATCCTCTCACTCGGGGAGCTGATCGCGGACTCCAGAGGGTTCGCCACAGACCGGGGCTTCCTGCCCGACATGATGGACTCCAGCCGCCTCTCTGAGCTTTCCCGAACACACCGGGGAAGAATTTCACTGCTGCACCCAGACCCTGCGGTGCGGATGAAGCGCCCCCGTGCGGTCAAACACCAACACGACACCACACATGCAGCATGTCAAAGCTGAGCCTGCAGGGTTGAGTCCACTTTTTGAAGTATTAGACTGTAAAAATTCAGGCTCCTGATGAGCTGTGCAGCAAATATTTTGATGTGATTCAAATAGCATTATACCCAAGTTAATATGGGGCCCGAGGCTCATTGTTGCTTATCAAAATAAGTTTTAACATAATTTAATTTTACTAACATTAGAAATAGCACTATTTAAAAGTACAAGAACAAACGTATTGTGAGCTACTAACTAATCGCTGTAAAATTACTGTAGTGTAATAAACAAACATTTGCCATGCCAAGAATTCAAGGGCCAATCATAATTCAATATTTATTTGTGGAAAATTGGCAGCAAGATGTCAAAGCTCTGTTGAGCCTGAAGGAAAACCAGCAGAACGAAACAAGCTCTACTGCGCTCCTTCAAGAGCTGATTTCTAACTGGGTCTGTGGTTTTCTTTCATAATGACTTTTACATTCAGATGATAATTTAAATATCCTCTTGTCATACATTTTCTTTTATTTTCTCATGTTAGACTTAACATTTTTCAAGCTGCTTTGGACGTAATGCAGTGTGATGAATACTGAGGATGCACATTTGATTTGAATTGATAGTGAAGTTAAAGTGGAGCACACATGTTGCTCTTAAGTGACAGAAAGTGACCAAGTTCATTTAATTAAATCATGTTACAATACAAGACAATACAATTTTGAACTTTTTTTTTTACCTTGTTTAACATTAACATTGTAAATAAAGACACTTCTGCATAACTCATCTCAGGTCCTTTATAATGAAGCAGAAGAAAACATGATGCATTTTACTAAAGTGACAATTAAAACTACCTGTTGATTGGACAAATATCAACCTGAACATAACTGTACATACAGAGATCTGACTTTTAATCTCTGCACTGTAGCTGGTTTATGAGACAATGTGCATGTTACTGAATGAATGATATCTTCAGGCATCATTTTGTTGAAGTGGCCACTGTATTTACAGTATAAATGAGTCAAGTAGCTCAAAGATTCTTTTGTTCTATATAACATCATAAATTGGTTGCAGTGTCTCCAGAGCTGCAGTCACATGAGTGTTTCCAGGATCCATCTGAGGACAACATCATCACCTGACAACACTCTGTCTGCTGCCCACAAATTGAACTGTACGTTATCAGGAAATAACATGACTATAATATAACGTGTTCATTTTGTTTTGGACTTGATTTCACTTGGAGGCTAAAATGGCCAAACTGAGGTGGGAGTTATTTCTCAGAGGTTTTCATAGGATTAAAGGTTTTGGGTAAAACTCAGCTGTTTGGGCCATGTGTGAGAAGCAGCATGACTTTGAAAAGCCTCATAGGACTTTTATTGGCATGTGGACAGCAGCTGAGCTCAACTGATGTAGAAAATGTCATTGTGCTTAGAAATTAGTTGTTCAATTAGCGACCAAAAGCAATTCAACCCATATCACAACCATTAATGTGACTGACAAATGTTACTGAAGGAAAATCCACTTTTGATTTCTGCTTAGATTTTTTTGTTGGCTTAACAATAATCAACTATGTTTGGGACAAAAAATGCCCACCTGGATGCCCACATGGGGCAAAATAAACAAAAACAAACTTGATAAGATGCCTGATGTTGGTCCAATTATGTGCAAGGAAACATGAAGTAGAGCCATTTCTAGTGGAGAAAACATGATGTCCTACATGCAAGAACATTGATTTGCCTTTAATTACCTCTGAATAGGTAAAGAGTCCTTGTGTTTCCTTCACAGAGGTGGAGTAGTTTAAATCTAAGTTGCATAATAAAAGCATTTTAATTTGAACCAGGGACTGTAAATGTTTGAACACCTTGAGCCGGTGCCCTTCTGTGTCGCCCCTGCTCTCAGACTCCTCAGCTAAAGTTCCATATTCTATTCATTTAGACAGCAAACAGTCAATATTACATCTGTATTAGGTTCAGCAGTCCCTCCCTCACTCTGGACAGGAATGTGCTTTTAGGGGTTAACAACTCTCCCCCCCAGGAGCTGAGATCATGCTGCACCTTGCAATGGGCAGCCATTATGTAAGAGCTTCGACTGAGGTGGAACATCCATTATAAACATCATTTACCGGCAGCTCCCACCATGAATATCAGTCAGGGACCTGTGCAATCAAAGAAGGAGGTAGGTTTAGTTGAGATCAAACCTCTGCGCTAATTTTACAAACCATTCAACACCTGAGATGGCTGCAGTGAAAATGTGTTTCTGTGTTATTTTATGTTCTGTTTTGAACTTTTGAACCAGTTCACTGTGAATATGTTTGCTGTCCACAAGTCGTCATTGTGAGAACTATACTGAACATTGAGCAGTGTTTGCCTGGAATGAAGGAGTGTTGCCTGATAGGTGTTGAGGGTGATTTTGTATTTTTTGGACGATGATTCCTTTGCTCAAATTAATGCTGCTGGTGTCAAAGTGAACATTAGAAATGTCAGTGATTTAGTCTAAAAATATTGCATATGGCACCACCTCTGAATGAGGATCTCTTTATAAATGTTTTTTAGTTGTAACGCACAGTTTTTTAGACTTTACTGGTTTTTAAACTATTTTAGCTGATACATAACAAATCAGTAATCCAGTATCCAGTAGATCCATTAAAAGCCATTAATAAGAGCAAGTTTCATGGTTTCATGAAGGTTTCAAAAAACTTTGATTAATGCTGATCATTTCTAGTTTGTAATCATACAGTTGTATTCGTAATTGATTTAATCTTATTGTTTTCTCAAATTCTAATCATCCATCATGTCTTCACTTATACATATTAATAAGCTGTTAATAAACTGTACTGGAGGAGTTTTAATGATGAAAACCAAACACAACCTGGCAACCCAAAATGTGTTGTAATTAATGGCTTATAATGGATTTAGAAATAATTAGTGCATGACTTATAATAATTCATTCCAACTTAAAAACCGCATAATAAATCTACTAAGTGATATTATTATATCCATCCTTCAGGGATAAAGAATACCTGACATAGAAAGTGTTCTGGTGCATTTCATAACCTTTGACCATTCTCACTGCATTATGAGTAAAAGTGCTTATGAATCACAGGTTTTTACACAGTAACAGACATAAGTAATGAAATACTCCGTGAACACTAGTCTACTGTCTGAAGTTTGTCTCTCAGCAGTCAGCTTCCTTCTCTCCCCACCTCCTTCATGACTGAATGCATTCAACATTGTGAATGGGTTTTTTTTTCTGGCATTGGACAGATGTGCTCCCGCTCTGTCTTTGGGAATAATAAACCCGAGATGACTCTGTTATTCTGATGTACTCACAATGCTGTGAAATCCTGTAAAACATGGATTAATATGGCCGATTCTCTTCAGCTCGAGGTCACTTTATGACAAAAGACGAATTGTATCATCCTCAGGATTAAACCATCCTCCAGTCAGACTTAAGTGTCCTCTGTTCCTGAGAGCAGAACTCTTTTCATGAAGGATTCTCAGCAAACAATACTGGACAATACTTTGAGCAAAACATCGGCAGCAGAATGCCAAAAGAATTTATGGATGAATATGAACCACTGCTTATCACAGAAATCAAAGACACAAGGCAGACTCAGGTATGTAGATGAAGCTGGATGTGCAGGCACGGTGGGACTTTCTGTCCACAACCATGTTTCATTTTTTATGATCTCTGTATCTGTGTTTTCTTGCAGTTTCCAAACAAATCTCTCCTGCTGGCTGTGTGTGCTGCTTGTATCGGAGGAACCTTTCAGTATGGATATAACATATCAGTCATCAGTGCGCCCACAGTGGTAATAACCCTTCTGTCTGTCACTGGACCTCTCAATATAACAATGATGATGAGGGACAGATAATGTGCTCTACAACATGGTGGCACACTATAGACTACTTTCATAGTGGTAAAATATTATACAGTATTTATGCATGTTTTTGGATTCATGTTAACATCCAAGTATTCAGATCCTTTACTTAGATAAAGTACTGATACCACAATGTAAACATTAAAAAACAGACAAATAAAAGCATATTCCAATGTGTTATCACAAATGTATTCAAAGCATTAGAAGTAATAGTACTCGGTGTAGAAAAATATTTCTGTTCTGACTGTTCTACTATCACATATGTCATTAGATTGTTATTATTAATGTTCTAGTACAGGAGCAGGATTTTACTGTTGTAGTTGATTGAGCTCATGTTGTTTTGTACAGGACTGAGCTAATGATTATTGTCATTATGGATTAATCTTCTGATTATTTTCTCCATTAATCGATCGATTGCTCGGTTTGTAAAAATTCTGACAATAGTGAGAAAAGTCATATTCGTCATGTCAAAGCTGAAACCATGAAATCTTTTACTAAAGCAGCCAGATATAAGAAGTACAGTGTTTCCCTCTGACATGGAGAAGCTGAAAATGGCAAGAAAGAAAAAGACTCAAATAAAGTACAAGTACCTTATATTTGAAGTGCAGTGCCTGAGAGTAAATGTAGTTAGTTCCATTCCACTGCTGTTACTTAGTTACTGAACTTTTATATTTCCGTCACTCCTACACAGTACATGTCCTCTACATAGTGATGTCTGGTAATGATTCATGCAAAAATATATCTTCATAATATTTTACATCAGTCATTTTTATTTTACCTGCTGAGTGTAAATGTTGTGTTTTCCTTCTTTAATCACCAGTATGTGCATAACTTCATCAACCAGACATGGAGGGAGCGTTACCAAACAGACGTGTCCCAGGACGTCCTCACCCTGCTCTGGACCATCGTTGCCTCCATATTCACCATCGGAGGACTCATCGGAGCAACAGTGGGCGGGACACTGTCTGTGAAGCTGGGGAGGTGTGGGCAGAAGAAACATGATCCTGTTTTACATTTTCATATTTCACTTATAAACTTGAATGTTGTTCTTCCAGGAAAGGGACTCTGTTGACCAACAACATCTTTGCATTCATGGCTGCTCTGCTGATGGGCCTGAGCTCCCCAACAGGATTATTTGAGCTGCTCATCATTGGACGTCTTCTCTCCGGAATAAACGCAGGTAAAGAAATCAAAAGTACATTCAAAACACGTCTTTACGTTAGATGTGAAATCATCTTGATACATATTCATTCTGAATGTCAAACGTCTGAAATGTGGCTCTAATCATGTTTTATGTTTGCAGGCATTGGTCTTTCAACTCAACCTCTGTATCTGGGGGAAATAGCTCCGACTGCGCTCCGTGGTGCTATGGGGATGGGAACTTCCATTTTCGTCACATGTGGGCTTTTGATTGGACAAGTGATGGGCCTCAAGTAAATGCTGGAAATATTTAGCCTGTTACCGTCACACAACATATGAGCTTTTCCTCCAGAATCACTGGAGTGAATTTGTGGTTTTGACGTTGCAGCGAGCTCCTGGGTGCAGAGCAGTACTGGCCCGTCCTGCTCTCCACCACGTGTGTCCCCGCGCTGCTGCAGCTCCTCACCCTGCCCTGGCTCCCAGAGAGTCCTCGCTACCTGCTCATCGACAGAGGAGACTACCAGGGCTGTAAGAAAGGTGCATTTACATGTGAGAAAAGTTCTGATGACATCCTGCAGAGAGTGAGTTCATCCACACGACAGCTTTGATTAAAAGGATGTCAGCTCCTTTTGTTTGGAAGCACAAGAAGCAAAGAGCTTTCGTCTTCCACACAGTGTGTTCCAGCATGTGGTCCTGTCACAGTGAAGTCAAAAGAAAGTGACGCTGCAAGTCATTAGTTCAGTTTCTCAGGAACAGGCTGTGGAGCCTGCTCAGATGAGAGGAACAGTCAGTGTGTGTGTCATGTGCTCTTCTGTCTGCAGCCCTGAAGCAGCTGCACGGAGCTGACTTTGAGAGTGAATGGGAGGATATCGAGAAGGAGAAGAATAATTCAGAAAACTTCCAGGTCAAGAAGCCCTGGGAGCTCTTCAGTGATCGCAGCCTCCGCCGGCAGCTTCTCACCATCATTCTGCTCAACACTGCACAGCAGCTCAACGGCATCAACGCTGTGTGTACATGATGACATCACTGCTGTTTCTCAGTGTCTCTGCCTCACACAGGCTGCAGGCTGTTTCTCAGTGGCCACAGGGGAAACTTTCAGAGCAACGTTAGCCATTAACATGAGTTCTTATAGGTAATAATGTGTCAGAAATATAAGTTTTATTGTTTCTTTCTTGCAGATTTACTTCTACGCAGATTACTTGTTCAAACAATCTGGTATTCCTGCTGATAAAATACCATATGTTACCGTTGGCACTGGGGCCTGTGAATGCATCACAGCTTTATCATGTGTAAGTATCAGTGTTATTTCTTATTTCTTATGTGCATTACTTCAACAGGCCTTGCTTAAAAATCTGGTGTTTCTTCACAAGAGCTCCACGACAACAGTCAAGACCTTTCTCATGAAAACTAATGAAAACTTCAATCTCCTGACTAAAGTTTGTAAAGTTAGAGCACTCCTGAAAAACAGAATGACTTTATTGTCCACCAAAGTGAAAAAAAGTCTTATACTAAGGACATGACAAAAAAACCTCCTGATGTTCCATGAAAGGTGGAAGTGAAGTCTGAAGGAGGTGTTTTGCTGGAGACTGTCTCTGGTCTTGCTGTGTATCACAGGGTTTGCTCGTCGAGTGTCTGGGAAGGAAAGCTCTCATCACGGGAGGATACACGCTGATGAGTATCTGCTGCATTTTATTCACGCTGACCGTCACTTTTCAGGTCATTACATCCAGACACTGTGAAAAATATTTACACCAATGTTTTAAGCTATTTCATACATTTGATAATAAATAACACTTCTCCTCTGATGTGACTGTCTTCCTCTCAGGATGCCAGCCCTGTGCTTCCATACTTGAGCATGGCATGTGTATTTGCTTTCATCCTGAGTTTTGGTCTGGGACCAGGTAACTAACTGAAGCAGTGATTTGAAGTCTTTCGTCAGCAGCTGCTGTTGCACGTCAGCTACAACCAACAGTGATTCCTTCTGTTGCTTCCTCCTCTGTGAAGGTGGCGTGACGAACATCTTGACCACTGAACTGTTCACACAAGCCACCCGTCCTGCAGCCTACATCATCTCAGGGTCAGTGAACTGGCTCAGCTTCTTCTCAATCGGCCTGGTCTTCCCTTTCATCGTGGTAGGTGTCCAGAACAATCAGACATCTTGAAATGTTTCATCGTGATCTGGTACATTTCAAAGCTTGCATGTTTGAGAGAGTCAGCCTCACTGGTGTTTGGTTCTATTTGCTCAGATCAGGCTGCAGCATTACTGCTTCCTGGTGTTCCTGGTCATCTGCTCCCTGACGGCAGCATACATTGTACTAGTTATTCCTGAAACCAAGAACAAAACCTTCCTTGAAATCCAGAGTGAGTTCCATCCCTCCAACAGCAGCAGCAGGGCCCATCCTGTTGATGGAACAGGGACAACACTGTTATCAACTTCTATATGAAATAAAACGGAAGCTTTTTTTATGTCTCACAGTATTTATGTCACAAAGATGAAGACTTTTCATGAGGATTTATAGTCACACAATAGATCACTACAGAAAGAATGTAACATAATAATGAATAATACAGTAACTTATGGTGCTTTAACTGAGATGTACTCATGTACTAAGAATTACATCTCTTTAGTTTACCTACAAATATATAACTCAAGCTTTGTAATTTGTATTATTTTGGTATAAATAATTGTTGGTGTTGTGCAACTTTTCCTTTTTCAATAAAGTTGAATTTATGAAAAAATGTTTCCTGACCAATGTGAACTTTTTGTGCCATTTAGGCTGCCTGATATTTCAGCTTTGGAGAACAAAGGGTTCATTCAAGTGTGTGTTATGCATGTTTTCAAAGGACTGGAAAGAATGTTGGAGGTATTGATGCCTAAATATTACTCAAACAGCCTAAATATAGTATGTATTAAATATATGCTTGAGTAAAAGAACTAAAAAAAAATGTGTGTTTGTTTGGTGTTTTTGTTTTTTGTTTATTTTTTTTTAGAGTACTCTAAAAGTTATTTAGTCACATACTGTTAAAGAGTTAATGTGACATCCTAACATGTCA
Source organism: Centropyge bicolor (assembly GCA_037975185.1). Lineage (NCBI taxonomy): Eukaryota > Metazoa > Chordata > Actinopteri > Pomacanthidae > Centropyge > Centropyge bicolor. Next base: position 558,750 of record JBBMOC010000037.1, read on the forward strand.
GTATGAATACAAGTGTGCAGTGCCGACCAACAGTGATGAGAGAACTACTAAGATCTTTCACATATGTAAGAGCAATACCACAGTGTAGAAATACTCCATCACAATAGAACTCATGCATTTAAATATTCATTGGCATAAAGAAATACTTAAAGTACCAAAAGTAAAAGTACTCATTGTGCAGAACATTCAGAATAATGTATGTTATTTTATTTAATATATTTTTATTACTCACAAGAAAGTAAAAAAGGGCCACTCAGTTACATTAATCCAGCTGAGAACTCATATAATCGGCTTAACTCCTAAATTAAGCCCAGTAGCCGTCAGGAAAGCTGGATCAGAATACGTTTCTTTATTTCACTGAAATTCCTGTCTTTGCCAGTTAAAACATACCTATTTTAAGAAAAATCTAGACTGGTGCCTGAAACTGAAACATCGTGCCTGTCTTAGTGGCCCCTGTACCGTCCACCCTGTTGACTTCAAGTATAAAACTCATAGCAAACATCTGAACTGTCTGAAATCAACCATACATACATCACCTGTGTTAACATGACCTGAATTTTGCGCCTGAGATTTATTTTGAATCCAAATGATTGCATGTGGCTCAGCATTACTTTGGTCTTAATACTTTGCTCTTGAATACTTTACACTCCAGTCCAGCAGGTGGCGGTAATGCACCAGTGCACTGACTGACGGCAGTTGGGTTAAGACAGAGAAGAAGAAGGAAACGGCTCCTCCCACTCAAAATGGCGACTTAGAGGAGATTCCACGCTCGTTTGTTGACATATATTTAAAAACCAAGCTTACGTTTTTGTAGTGGAGTTACAACTTCTAAAACAATGTCGAGACTCATCGTTAAAAACCTCCCTAACGGGGTGAGTAACCCGCCGGAAGTCAGTCGCGGTCGCATTTGTTTCAGTCCACCTTAATAACTAACTGTGTGTCTTGTGTGCAGATGAAGGAGGAGAGGTTCAGGTCGATGTTTGCTGCCTTTGGCACAGTGACAGACTGCTCTCTGAAGTTTACCAAGGACGGCAAGTTCCGAAAGTTCGGCTTTGTGGGTTTTAAAACGGAAGAAGATGCGAACAGAGCTCAGAGACATTTCAACAGGAGCTTCGTGGACACGTCCAGAGTGACTGTACGGCTCCTTTCACACGCGCGCTGTTACTGTTATTGATGTTTTCCATGTGTGAACCCAGGGCTGTCGTTTGTTCTAGGTGGAGATGTGTAAGGCCTTTGGAGACCCCACTAAAGCTAAAGCCTGGAGCAAACACACCCAGAGCTCAGGTCCAGACAAAGCTGCCACTCCTGCAGACACTGACAGCAAAAAGGTACCGGCAGACACTTTTTATGTTGCTGTCTGGATGGCCACAGGATATAATGTGAATGATGTAGTTATGTTCTGCAGCATCGTCAAAAAATACTGTATATGTCCTTTTGTCTCTGTCTTGAGAAAAAGCAACAGAAGAAGGAAACCAGCAGCTTACTTGGAGATGTGAGTAGATGTGTATAAAATCTGAACGTGCATAAAAACCAAACTTCTTCTACCTCTCACTTTTTTCTACTTCCCACCAAAATGTGCACATAAGACAGTGTAAGCTTGGCTTGGTTTTCTTTAATCAAATAGTTCCTGATTTAAAGTTTAAAATCAAAACGTGGGCTGCTAAATAAAACAAGGTTGAGAAAAATATGGCATGGCTTACTCCACTGCTTTCTCTGATCTGCATTCATATACCTCTGATAATTATTGTTTTGGGGGAGTACAGCATTAATTTTTTCTTGAACTCAATGCTCTCGAGTTCATCAGTGAGCAGCATACTGCAACAGCCCACACAGTCTGATATCTGTGTGTTTGGGGGGTTTCTTTTGTTTGTTTGTTTGTTTTTTTTTTACACATTTTAATCATTGTGTCCACGTGTTGTGTGTGTCAGCTGGAAGAGGACCAGGGATTCAAGGAGTTTCTGTCAGTACATCAGAATCGGAGTCAAGTACCAACGTGGGTGAATGACACCGTACAGCAAACACCTGATGCTGGTGACGGACAGACAAAAACACAGGGCAAGAAGAAGGTTGCCTCAGACGATTACCTCAACTTTGATTCAGACGAGTCAGAGGACGAGGAAGAAGAGCATGATGAAGATGAAGATGAAGGTTAGTGGTGGTGGTCCCTTCTTGGTGTAGGCAGATGAAAGCTGAAACTGTAATTGACAGTGGCATGTTGTTGCTTTCAGGTGCCACTAAAGAGGCTTTGAAGTCTGGCCTATCAGATATGGAGTACCTGCGCTCAAAAGTGGCAAAGATGGATGAGAGTGAAGAGAAGGATGATGATGAAGGGGGTGATGATGAAGAGGAGGATCATGGTCCTGTACAGCACACAGACAGCACTTATGAGAGCGGTGACAGAGAAAACACCTCAAAGACCAAAACCTCAGGTTCCTCTGAGGATAAGAAACCGAGCAAAGCGAAGAAAACTGCCAAGCAAGAGGTGACTGTTCAGAACGAGTCTATGTGTTCAACATATACAGGTTGATATTTTCAGTTTGCCCTGGTTTACACCCGCGTCTGTTTGTTGCAGATGGAGCCGGCGACAGAGTTCACGGTGAAGCTGAGAGGAGCCCCGTTCAATGTGAAAGAGGTGAGTGGATAAGAGCTCTAAGATTTTAGAGCTGCGGTGAAGATATTCCACTTTAAAAACACCAACGTATTTTTTATGTGTGATCTCAATAGCAACAAATTCGAGAGTTCATGACCCCGCTGAAGCCTGCAGCCATCAGGATTGGGAAGAACGAGAGCGGAAATAGAACAGGTGTGTTATTGAAAGCCTTCAGAAGTTTTTCTCAGCATAATGTTCACTGACAGTATTTTAGCTATATTGTACTGTATACCATAAGTATGGGTGGGTAGATAGTTGCCTGTTTGTACTGTATGTGTCTGTGTTGACTGTGTACAAGCCCATGTGTGTATCAGCATAGGTGACTCATGTGTGTGTTTCAGGTTACGTATATGTGGACCTGCACTCTGAAGAACAGGTGGAAAAGGCCTTGAAGAAGAATAAAGATTACATAGGTGAGTAAAATTACACCATATACATATGTTTCATATAATCTTGAGTGTATGACAGAGTGCAGGGCATTTTCCACTGTGGCCCGGCTCACCATGACTCACCCTCTGCCTGTGCTCTCAGGTGGGCGTTACATTGAGGTCTTCCGTGTTGATGCCTCTGGTGGTAAGAACAAGAGAGACAGAAAGGACAAAGAAATTGACAGAAACTTCATCAGGAAGCTCAAGGAGGATGAGGAGGAGGAAGACGTTGCAGAGTCAGGTCGACTCTTCGTCAGAAACCTTCCTTACACCTGCACCGAGGAAGAGATCAAAGAGCTCTTTGCTAAACATGGTGAGTAAACAGACCTGCATCTGCAAAAATTCAATTCACCCGTGTCCAAGTTTATAATGATGTTACAATCTTTGCAGGTCCTTTATCTGAGGTGCTCTTTCCTATTGACAATCTAACCAAGAAACCTAAAGGATTCGCTTTCATAACTTACATGATACCAGAGAATGCTGTGACGGCTCTGGCTCAGCTGGACGGACACATATTTCAGGTATTTGATCTCCATAGTTCTCCACAGAAACAGGACCTGTAATGGTTTAGGCTGATTAGAAACATTCATTCTCTGTGCTCTTAGGGCAGGATGCTTCACCTGCTTCCCTCCACAGTGAAGAAGGAAAAGACAGATGCTTCCGATGCTGGTGGTCCTGGTTCTTCATCGTACAAACGGCAAAAAGAAGCTAAAAGTAAAGCTTCAAGTTCCAGGTATATAGAATCACATATAAGCTCTGCTTCTATATCTGTAATGTCCTTGATTTTTCTCAGAAGGTGAGAAGGTGCATATATAATGAATCATTTTATTTTTTGTTTAATTCAATGACTTATCCCTTTCATTAATGGCATGTTTTCTTCTAGCTCCCACAACTGGAACACTTTGTTTTTGGGCACAAGCGCGGTGGCAGATGCCATTGCTGAAAAATACAACACCACAAAAAGCCAAGTTCTAGACCATGTGAGTAAAACTGCTTCCTGTTCTTCTACAGTAATACTCCAGATAACATGCTTCTCACCTCTAGCTTCAGTGGGTGTTCAGACCAAAAGCAGCCCGACTATAACAGTGCAAGGGAAATACAGTAAGTTTATGTGTCTGTGGTCCTTGCCCTCTTCTGTAGGAGTCAAAGGGAAGCGTTGCCGTGAGGATGGCTCTGGGAGAGACACAGATCGTTCAGGAGACTCGACAGTTTCTACTAGACAATGCTGTCAGTCTGGATTCCTTCAGTCAGGTATAATTTCAATTTGCAATATCTGTAATCCAGTTGCTTTGGCCAAGGTTGTTTCCTGCATGTACTGTTGTCCCTCTGCTGTACAGGCGGCAGCACCGAGGAGTACAACTGTGATCCTGGTGAAAAACCTTCCAGCTGGAGTGACGGTGTCAGAGCTGGAGGAGCTCTTCTCACCTCATGGCTCTTTGGGACGAGTTCTGCTGCCGCCCTCAGGACTCACCGCCATCATTGAGTTCCTTGAGCCAACAGATGCAAAACGAGCCTTCACTCGTCTAGCGTACAGCAAGGTGTGTCTAGCTTTTCACCAGCACAATGTGGACATGCAGTGTATGTTTGAGGAGAATCACTTTAAAGACTTATACCTATTTCTAAACACTAGTTTCAACACGTCCCGCTGTATTTGGAGTGGGCACCTGTTGGTGTGTTTGTGGCAGCCAAACCAGAACCAGGTAAACAAACAAATACACAAATCCAACTTTTTAAAGTTGAGTTTTTTTAGACATGTAAGGGTTCCTTTAAATAACCACAATATTTCTGGGTTTGTCTAATCAAGTACTAGAAAAGAAGGAATCAGTGAAAGAGGAGAAGAAGCAGAGAGTGGAAGAAGAAGAAGAGGAGGAGGAGGAGGAGGAGGAGGAGGAGGAGGAGGAATGTGTCCCTGGTTCCACACTTTTCATCAAGAATCTTAATTTCAGCACGACGGAGGAGCAGCTGCAGGAGGTAGGTCAATAAATACAACCCTCAGTTACCTTTTAATATTGAATAAGGGTCTAATCATAGCGTGATATTTGATATTGTTTCCTTCAGACATTCTCCAAATGTGGGAAGGTCAAGTCCTGCTCCATTTCCAAGAAAAAAGATAAAACAGGTACTAGACATTAAAATGAGTGTCATTCGAAGATAAATGTATTTTATCTCTGAATCAGAGTTAACAACCACCTGACGATGTTGGTTTGACTTCCAGGCAAGATGTTGTCCATGGGCTACGGCTTTGTCCAGTATCAGACCGCACAGGCAGCACAGAAAGCTCTGAGGCAACTCCAGGTAAAGCCATGTTTTCTACATGAAACTCTCACGACTTTTCTTGACAGCCTGTTTCTTGACTCATGTGTTTTCTTTGTCCCAACCCTCCACCAGCACTGTGCTGTGGATGATCACCAGTTAGAGCTGAAGATTTCTGAGAGAGCCACAAAGTAAGAGATGCATCAGCAACAGTAAACCAGGACGTTTGCTTGTCTGTGTCTGCATGAGCACCAAGCATCACAGTTACATTATAACATGTTAACGCCACTGCAGGAAAAATGTATTAAAATGAATAATATTGATATCATCATGTGTATTAAAATATCACTTACTGGTAAAAGTTTTTCATTATTTTAAAATATTGACTTCAAGAGTTTGTGAGACAAAATTTAGCTTCACTTTTGTTGCTACCACTTACTCAGTCCCTTTCCCTGTGTGCAGGACGACCGAGGTGTCTCGCAAGAAGAAGCAAGTTGAAAAGAAACAGACCGGATCCAAAATCCTTGTGCGCAACATCCCCTTCCAGGCCAGTGTCAGGGAAATTCGGGAACTCTTCTGGTAGCTGTCACATACACATACGACTGTTTTTTATTGTATGGAAAAAACTAAGAGCGAGATAATTGATTAATTCTATGACTTCTTCCCTCTGTCTTTTCAGCACATTCGGTGAGCTGAAGACAGTCCGTCTTCCAAAGAAAGCAGCTGGTTCAGGGAATCATAGAGGCTTTGGCTTCATTGACTTCCTTACTAAACAGGATGCGAAGGTTTGTGTGTTATGTAGCCATGTATTTATAAAATAAATTTACTGTCCGCTAGTGATAAGTGTACACTGACATGATCATGAATGCCCCTGCTCTCTCTATAGAAAGCCTTTGCTGCGCTGTGCCACAGCACCCATCTGTACGGGAGGCGCCTCGTCCTGGAGTGGGCTGATGCTGAGGAGACAGTAGAGACACTGAGACGGAAAACAGCTGAACATTTTCATGGTGAATCCACAATCTGTTGTTGCAGAAATGATAAGAATAATAAACAAAGGTGCTGTTTATTCATGTCTGTCTTCCATGTCATTCACTCTCTGTGTCAGTGGTGGCCAAGAAGCAGCGGAAGGCGGAGGTGTTGGAGGGGATTCTGGAGGCGATGGAAACTGACGGGGCTGTGGAAGACTGATCTCCCTCAACACAACTCTGATTAGTCCTCCTGGGTTTTTCTGTATAAATAGAACTGTGAAAAAATGAGGACTTTACTGGCAAATTCTAATGAATTTATGAGCAGGTGGATGTTTTGTGGAACTTCTCTGCATTTCTTACATTACACATGTTTTGTATAGAATGATGCCTCAATGCAAGATGACAGGATTGATGTCAGTTTTTATATAAAGTTTTATTTCATACTTTGAAAGCTGTACGTTTTATGCCTCATGTTGTGCGTCTTTGTGTGACTGACAACTGTCAGAATGAGCAAATACCATCCCGGTCAGGTGACCCGTGAACCGCAGTATCACGTGACTTCATGCAAACATGGCGTCCAGACAAAACAAGACGTCTGCGGTTGGACGCTGTTCGTCGGTTTTAAATGTTTTAGCAGTTTTATTCGGTCTGTGTTTTCTGTTTGCGTCTGCTGTAGCTGAAATACGAACCGCTGTTATTGACAAACAAAGCGGGCAGCTGACTATCCTCGACGGATACCGAGAAGATTTTGTGGCTTGGGCGAATTTCACAGATGACATTAAAACATCGGGGTGAGTTGTCTGAAGGTTTTCCGTCTTTGAACTGGACGGACTCTTTAGCTGGTAGCTTTGCTATAGGTCAAAACGTTGGAGACGTTTTCTCTTGTTGGGCCTGTGTAGGTCTGCTGCATTAGTTAAGGTGACAGACTGTAACTATTAGCTACCATGACTAACAGGACTTCAACCTCTCAGTATCTTTCAATCGATCACTTTTTATAATCTATAATATGTTATAACCAAGTAGAAAAGTAGTTTGCTCTAGCTGCTTTTTTTGGAAGACAAACCCAAACTTGTAATTTACAATGATACAAAACGAGAAAAACCTCACACTTTTGCATGTTTATTTAGCTGAACCATTTTAATGTATCATCAGAATGGTAATATACATTTCTGCTGACTAGTTGCACTAAATGTGTCAAATGTAACTTTTTATCTTTGTTTCACACTTTACAGATAGCATAGAAATACTTGATAGGAAAAGTCAAGATAGCCATAAAATTATAGTGGACCTATGTACAAATATAGATGGCAGTAAATCCAATCAACTAATCAATGCATTGATTGGGTAAATGAGAGAATGTAATAATGAACCAAAGTAATTAAACATCATTCCATATCTGCGCACCTTGAGCTCTTAGGGAATACTGAACATCTCTGATGTAGCTCATAACAAACAGCAAGTTGGGATCCAGATAAGATAAGATATCCCATAAATAGGTTACTAAGTTGAGACTTTCAAGGGGGAACATCTGTTTCTGAATAACTGTTTATACATGTTAGTTAATATATTTCATTTCTTCCATTTGTTCACATGCTCTCTTTTCAGCTGGTCTTTCTTGGAGGTCACAACCAGCAGCCACTACAATGACAGTATCCAGGCTTATGCTGCCGGTGCAGTGGAGGCTGCACTTACATCCCAGGTCAGCTGCGTTCTACAGGCCTGTGTCTGCTCAAAAAAAACAGTCAAAATGTTTTATATATGACTTTACAGTAAATTTAATCTAAAGCCTTGGTGTATGCTTGTTTTAGCTCATCTATAAGCACTGGATGAACACTCTCATGGGTTACTGTGGACCCTTCACATCTCAATCTGGTTACTGTGAGCGTCTTAAGGATTTCATGTCAACCAATCTGCAGTGGCTTCAGGAGCAAATAGAGAAGCAGCCAAGTTCGCCCTACTGGTACCAGGTACCTAATGAGCCTTTGTAGGATAAATAAAGCTCATTTTATGCAGAGATGTTTAAGAAGTGTTTTACTATCTGTCTCTGCTTGTCAGGTGCGCCTGGCTCTGCTGCAGCTGAAAGGTCTGGAGGACAGCTACAATGAAGAGCTGTCATTTCCACTAGGACAGTTCTCCTTGAACCCATTTGGCTTTCTGTAAGCAGCTATCTCCACTTTTTATTAATCAACTGTTCTTGAAAACACAAACTTTGTTTTGTGCTGTTGTCTCATATTCTTCACTACTACTCTGGCCAACCAGACTTTTCCAAATGGGCGGGGACCTGGAGGACTTGGAATCGGCACTGAACAAATCCAGTCAAACTCGACCTCTGGGATCCGGCTCCTGTTCTGCTCTTATTAAGCTGCTGCCAAATAACAAGGAGCTGCTGGTGTCACACGTCACCTGGAACAACTACCAGGCCATGCTGCGCATCATGAAGAAATACATGTTCGCCTACAAAGTCTCTCCTTTAGGTAGCTCTTCCCTGCCAATGTTCTTCAGTCCATCATTATGTACATTTAAGGAATAGTTTTTGAGGAACTGTGATTATTTGCTTTCTTGTTTAGAGTTAGATAAGAAGATTAATACCACTCCCCTTTCTATACTTTTCTGTAAAAATGCAAAGAAGCATATTTCCTAAAATTTCAAAATATTCCTTTAAACAATATGGTCATAAAACAAAAGCCTCTTTTTCAAAAACATTGTTCCCAGTAGAAGATCTTTTCCTAGTAGAAGCCCCAGTAACAGAATGGCAGTGTTGTTGCTGTCTGTGATGTGAACGTAGTATTATGTTCTTTATTATGCAATATTGTTTTTCAGACAATGTATTTCTTCCTGGAGGAACTCAGGCATTCTCATCTTATCCTGGATCGATCCTCTCTCTAGATGACTTTTACATCCTAAGTAGTGGCTTGGTGAGAACTCTTTGTACTTGGCATGGTAGAAGTAGTATTAAGACTAAACTGCAGTATTTTAAATTATTTTATTGGTTACAAATTGAGCAATGCTAGATTAAGCTTTTGTCATTCTTGCTCTGCTTTTTGTCTCCAGGTTACCTTGGAAACAACCATTGGAAATAGTAATCCTGCTTTGTGGAAGTTGGTCCAGCCCACAGGAACCGTCATGGAATGGCTGAGGAACATTGTGGCTAATCGACTTGCTGTTACTGGCAAGGAGTGGGCCAAGATATTCAGCAATTACAACAGTGGAACGTGAGTTTAACACACCAGAAAGAAACTGGTTGTCATGACTTTTAAACCAACATTATCACCACTTTGTCCAGACATAATCTCGTGAACCTTTTCCTGGCTCTGTTGTCTGCTGCTTTTTGTCTTGTGTTCAAAATTCCTGTTGATGATAAGATTAGATTTGTGTGACTGTCATGTGGATTGATAGGAGTAAAAGAAAAAGGCCCTTTTCTATATAATCAGGAGTCACATGAGAAGTCAGTTGGGTTGTACAGTAGGACTGGACGATGAATTGAATATTATTTTCACTTACGATTTGGCTTCCAGTGATGATGAAAACAAGATAATCCAGATAAAACAATTATTGTGCCACATTCCGTTTCATGTTGATGCTCTCATGTAGACTTGTGCTGTAAATCCAAGTTTGTCTTTTATTCCATAAATCCAATAAAGGATTTTTGCCTTAGTTGAACGGCCCTACTGTACAGCAGCAATGTGGTCATCAGAGTTGTTGTGTAATGCTAAATCAGTAATGTAACATGAGCTATTTGGCTACACTGAAGATATAGAAGTAAAAGTCAGTAAGTGTTAGTAGGTTAAAGGTTGAATGCACCCGTATGGACTGTGTCTCTATGTGTGTACTTTGAAGGTACAACAACCAGTGGATGATTGTGGACTATAACCACTTCACTCCAGGGAAGACTGACATTAAAGAGGAGCTCCTTGTTGTGCTGGAGCAAATTCCGTAAGACTTAACATCCAATCTATAATCAAAACATAAAATTATGTCTGTATTTCAGTTATGTTATGACTTATAAACATTTCACTCAAACTGAGCTTTTCTTATCTTTTAATGCTGCAGGGGACTCATCGTTTACGATGATAAAACTCAGGAACTGTTAGAGAAAGGTTATTGGGCAAGTTACAACATACCGTAAGTATCCAGTTTGGAATCAGTTGTATGTTAACATATACTATAGAAATTTGCTCTAATTGTGTTACATATAAAATTGTCTTGTTCATATGCGTTTGTGTGCAGATACTACGTGGACATATTCAATGCCAGTGGCTGCAATGAGCTGGTTAAGAAGTTTGGCCCCTGGTTCTCTCTGGACCAGAATCCCCGGGCTCAGATTTTCAGGAGAAACCAGACAGCTGTCACAGATGTGGACTCAATGATTCGCCTCATGAGGTAAGGTCTCGCACAGGTTTGATGGTGGATTGATGAGCATAATACAAACAAACATTAATATTGTATTTTATATATTAAACACAATATAATTGTATTAATGCAATACACATGTCTCTTCAGGTATAATAACTTTAAAGAAGACCCACTGTCAAAGTGTGAAGGCTGTGATCCACCTGCGAATGGAGAGAATGCTATTTCAGCCCGTTCAGACCTGAACCCAGCTAACGGAACATATCCATTTGGTGCCTTACGGCAGAGAGTGCATGGAGGAACAGACATGAAGGTTTTTATTTTTCTTATTTCTTGCCATCACCCATCTCTCTGCCCAAACTTTTACATCATGCTTCCAATTTTTGTGTGTGTGTGTTCTGTGTGACCACGGCACGTTAACAACATGTTTGCTAAATCTGACGCATTGTGTTTATTCCTGTGCAGATGACCTCCTACAGGATGTTGCCCGACTATGGTATGATGGCAGTGAATGGGCCAACATGGGACCAGGTGCCACCTTTCCAGTGGAGCACTTCTCCTTACAAAGACCTGCTGCACATGGGTCACCCTGACATTTGGACATTTAAGCCTATAAAAGTCACCTGGACTCCGTAACTGTTGTCATACTGTATATACAAGTAGCATGATAAATCTAAATACTGCAGGCTGAGCTGTCTGAAACTTTGACAAAGGGAAATGGTACTTTAATTTAGTGCAGCATGACTTTTATGAACACAATAGTCATGTTGTTGATTCTCAGGAGAGTGGCAATAATATTCTGGATGTTTTACAGTATTGCACTATTTGAAAGCAATGAAAGCACAGGAAGTTAAAAAGAGCTTTGAATGTGAAACAGTATAATCAAGAACAACATCTTCACCCCCTTGCTGATGTAAAGTGGGAGCTTCTATGTTAGATTATATTCCATTTTCAGTTTTTGTTCTTAAGATTTTTATTTTTTATGCTAAATGTGTGAAAATGCCATTTCCACTTGTTTTAATTCTGATGGCTTTTTGTTTTAAAATGATTACACCTTTCTTTGGAGAAATCACCGAGTACCATTATTGATAAAGATCTAAATCCTCTTTCGTGATGATAACAAATGTCTTGATGACAAGTTAGATCATTTTAAATCCTGATGATACATTGTATGAATTTTTTAAGAATAATTTTTTAAATAAACAGTGCCCTTATCGTTGCCTTTATAGATTGCATTTTGTATTAATGATGGGATGTAACTATTGTGAATTTAAGTGATATAATAGAATAATTCATAGGCCCTACACACTGGCATGGGTGTTTTGGATCATTCTGTCTTATTAGATTTTGCTGAGTTTGAACTTGGGCAGAGTTATGTGGGAATAACATGAAGTCAGCAAACTTGTACCAGCAAGAATAATAAAGGTCTAATTTATCCTACTTCAACAGTTACAACATGAGAGTGAAGGACATCAACCACAATGTAATAAACAGTATAATTGAAAATAAAATGCAGATAGCTAAAATGAGTGCCTCATAAATCATTTCATTGTATCATTTCATTGTCAGTGTCTTTAGTCCTGTGCTCAATACTCAGATATGTTTTACCTCTAACTTTTCAGCCTGCTTCTTGTTACACGTGGTTTTGCTAAACACGTCAGAAATTCTGTAGCTAATCATTAGCTAAAGAAGCTAGGACCAATTGCTACACACTGAGGACAGGGAAATCCAAACATACTGTTACAATAACACAACAAACATCATTTTATTAATTATTTTTACAGCTGTTTTATAGCTGTATTTTAATGTAAATACTGTTTTTAAATTATCTAAACAACACCACATGCATGTTAAAACCATAGATCTTATAAGCACAGTGTCTGGGACTCAGCTGTCGGTCATGTGACACACGTCGTGATCGTCGTCATAGCAGCGCACTCACGTAAAACGACGTCGCTGCCGTGTTGTTGTCTTTGTGCCGCTTTAACTGAACTTTCCATATCCTAAATGTCGAAGTACGGTTTACTCACCATCAAGAAACTCAGACATTACTGTGTTTTACTAAAACTGGCTACGTGATCGGAGAAGACTGCTCGAATCCAGGTATGAAGTGATCTTTCAGCTCGTTAGTTGGCAACATTATATTGACAGGAGCGTCGTTATAAGTTAGCAACGGAGCTGGTGTTGTAGATAAGTTACACGTCTCCTGTTGCTCTTTGATCTGGACTGACTAAATGGACGAAATATATGTCATCCGTCGTACTTCTACACCGGTATCTTTTCCGTGATCGTCTGTTATTTATAACTTTACCATTAGTGTCTTGTTTTGGGGATCTACAAACGACATATGCCAGCCGAAGGCAACAGTTCGTTTAATATTTCATCAAGGTCATTACGCTGAAAAATAGGTCCATTCACCTAAATATATGACTGAAAGATAAAATCCTTTAGGGATCATTTAGTCCTACTTAATTACAAGTGATCAGTGTTTTAATGGAACTGCCGCACTAACACTGCCACAGATACTGTGGACACAAGATGTGCACCCTGTAGTAACTGAAGTGACTCTTCTGTTTACAGCCAGTCACATCTCAGGTGTATGTGGAGTCTGATGATGGCTTTCTGGCAGCCAGTGACCAACCTTAGAGATTATGTATCCCATAATCCTCCAGGAGTGACGTTTTTTCTGTGTCTCTTGACTCTGGCTATCTCGTTCATCTGCCTCAGCTCTTACATCTACACTCACACTCTGCCTAACCCTGACACAGCAAAGGTAAGGACTCCCTCATCCACATTACAAAGGTTTCAACGATACATTTTGTGTGTGATTGCTGGATCAACCAGCCCTCGTGTGAGCTGATGTTTTAGCATGCAATTAGCTGCTATTGATGGTTTTATTCTTCCTTTAGGACTGGAACCATCTGCTGTCCTCCTTGTCACAGTTCCAGCTGTGTGTGAAAGCCAATGCAAGTTCATATGAGCCTGTCTCGCCAGTCCCCACTCCTCGAACACATAGAGACACTTCAGTTGACTCTACAAAGTCTCCTTTTGTTACCAGTTTGCGTCTTAAGGTTCCACTTGCCGTGACTACCAACTCAAACCGGGTGTCTCTGAAGGACCTTGGTTTGCACAGTACCATGACAGCCAAGCAGCTACGTCTTGGAGGTTTGTATTGTAGTGGTTTTGTTTTGTTGTGAAACCGAGTAAAAATATGTGTATAACCTTAAATTCTCAGCCATAACTAATTTTACTCCCCAGGCAGTGAGATTGTTAATGTGACTCTCGAGGTTTTGTCTGGAAATGATACCTACACCTGCCTCACCATAAGTGCCCCAGAACACCTCCTGCCCATGAGCCTGTAAGTTCATTCACATTCTAAAACTCCCTTAAATTAAATCAGGTGCCTAAATGTATCAACTCATGCATGGGACATTTTTATGTGTTTTATGCATTAATGAAGACTTCCGCCAGAGTGCCCTGCCTCTGAAAAAAATATTTCACCAATGCACGTGGAAGCGACCAACCAGCCGCCTGCAGCATCACAAACCTGCTACAGTCTACAGTCCAAGAATGACCTTACACTCACAGTCATGTTAACACAGGTACACATATGTCACACATGAACAGCAGAAGTGACCCAGCCATAATGTCGTCAAATATCATATCAAACCTGTCTGTCTTTCTCTACTTTCATTCTTTAGGTGGAGCGGAGTTTGGCAGTGCAACATCTGTTGGAATTCAGTGTGTGTCTGCTAGGAGTTTGTTTGATACTCTGTTTAGCTGGTAGTCTGAGACATTCAGCCATACGCCGCCACCATTGGAATGGACTCAATCAACAAAATGTAATGGTCTTTTTTTATATTACCAAACCTCTTTTTTGTGTTTCTGACTGTGGAGATACTAGAAATGTAGAAATACCACAGTGGCATGCATGAAATATGGTTGTGTTCACTTTCATTGATCAATTGTTTAGCACAGCATCGTAATATCTTATCCACTGCATATGGTGTAAAATGTTCAGATGCTGTTTTAATCTCACCATACTGTTTTACTTTATTTACAGGAACCTTTGATTGACACATGAACATTTTTCATCCTCTGCATCCTGAAGAAATCAGTTGGTCGTTGACAGAGAGGAGACATGTATCACTCCTTTTAAAGGGGCAAAAAACTGTTTACGTGGTGCTTCAGCCAGGGAGCAGTTGTATAATGTCTTCTGTGGCTCTGGAGAGGCTTTCTAAAGCCTGAGAACTGAACCTTGGTGTCATCATCAGGGTTAACTCAGCTTGGGATTGGAGACTTCACGTAGGATCTAGTACATTTCAAGTTTGACTCAGATTAGGGACTAAAAGTCAGGATCTTTCTCCTCCTCTGCATCAAAGTTGATCGTTTCTAATCACAATTTTCCCAACTTGCAAGTGCAATACTAAATCAGTGGAGCTTCCCTGTTTTATGAGACTGACATATTGTACAATATCCAAGTGAGAAACATGATTGTGATACAGAAGGACTAATTAGTATTTTGTTAATGGGATCATGGTGTAATGGGGACAACTCTTCAGCTGGTAGAGCCTACACTGTTGGCTGGTCATACATTCACTACCCTCTCTATTACTGTGTGTGCGCTACATTCCAGGAGTTATTTGAGTTCTGTTTAAGTACCTTGTCTACATCAGTTCCCACTTTGCCCATAATGACCTCCAATAACTTGTTGCATTCACAGCTTACTATATTGACAGTAAGTGCTTTTCTAATCAAACATAATTTTTTTTTACTGTGAAAGTGACAGTTTAATCTACTTTTTGTTTTTAACTTTAACTGGACCAAAGGGCTTTGAACATACTAGACTAGTTTGCCTGTTTTTCCACTTTAATTTACATGTCTTAAATTGAAAGCTCATTGACTCCAGATCTACATAGCAGCTGAAGAGCAGTTGAAATTTTCTTGCATCCACATACAATGTGTCATGTCTCTTGCTAATTAATTAAATTAAATTTAATTAATTAATTAACTAATTAAATTTCTAAGCAATGGTGTGAGAAAAGGGGTGTAATATCTGTAAAAGTTGCTATAACACAGGTCATTTGTAATACTTGTTTTGCAGCAGACTATGAGACTTTATCACAGTAAAGTGTGTGAATGGAAATGACTTGTTTTATGAACTGACATGTAGAATAAAACTAATGGAAAAAATACTAAAACTACGTTTCTATCGTGAATCCCACTGGGGAGTTAAGGCACTTTACATTCAGTGTCTTAAACAAGTAACACACTTTGGTTTCATTTATGGTTCTGCCAACTGAAGGAAAACTATTAATGGCACCATTTAGTCTTGATTTGATGCACACATGCAATATTTGTAATAATAATAACATGTGGTTATGGCAGCAAACTGTTCATCAGCAAGCTGGAGAAAATGACACTTGGTTGCATCAGTTTCTAGTGGAGTCCAGGTCCAGCAATGTAAGAGGGAGATCAGTTTTGTAAACCTGGATTTTGAACTATGGTTTTAATCATTTTTTAAGAAATTAGAAAAATTCATATTGGCATTTCCAAATAATTGATTACTTAGGAATTAGAATAATGGAAGGCATTGGTTTTGGTTATTTCAGTCCAGTATGGAAATCTCCTCGCAGAGAATTGAAATTTGCTTTAAAACTCTTACAGTGAATTGTGCCTCTTTATCCCTTTTAAGATTTTGTGTGGAAATATTAATCAATAACAAAGTCGATGACACAGATATTTTCTGACACTATTGTCGTCATAAGTAGTCAAACGGTAGATGACAAACACACAACATTTTTTCTTCTTTAGGTCAATGTTTTTAAATATACAAATTTATGTATTTATGTATTTCTTATTTGATGCACCGTTGTGGTACCTCAGTTACGTAGAAATATCTTCTCCAATCATCGTTTAGACTTTTTACATATTGCGCTCCTATTGGCTGAATATAGGAAAAATAGGGGCGGGACTTCTGCAGACCGGAAGGGAAGTAACGTCGCTGTGGTTGGATCGGTTGGATTCTTCGTGGCCTGGTGGATTGTTTTTATGGCAGAGAAAAGGAAACGCAGCGTTACAAAGTACTTGTTCCTCCTTTGACGGATTATTACTGTAGCGTGAAGCCACTATATAGTCGCCGTTATATGAAACGGTCTGCAAAGTGGGTGAAAATGACTCGACGTGGCTGATGTCCGCTCCATGTTTCCACAGTGTGAAGCTAGCTAGCTAACTTTAATACTACATTGTAAACACTGTAGAGGACGCTAATGTCCGCTAGCTATGTTAGCATAACATTAGATGTTAGTAGCCGTTGATGCATAACCTCTTAACGGTTTTTGTCATATGCTCTTGACTAAATATGACTTGGTCTTCCTTCATAGAAACCCAGCTAGACCAGTAACTGACATGTGCACGAATACATAATGGTTAATGTCTTCATTGTTAACATCTTTGCCTAAAGGCGCATATTGCTCCAAATCCCAAACAGGCCTCCCACGTGGTGCCCTTCATTTGGGGGGAGGCTTCTTAAGCATGTGTGGGTGTTAAATTGTCCCCAGTGACTTGCTATAAAATGTCCATAGCAGTGGATGTCCGGTCTTGTCCAAGGTGCAGTTAATGGAGTAATGCACTTAGTAGGTTAATACACAAGACGTGTGATAGATTTCTTCCATCTTTAGGATGAGAACACTGTACTAGAGCTCGGTTGGACAGGACGACGATAAACAGGAGACCAGGAAGGAAACGGGAAGTAATTGTGTGGTCATGGCCTACTCCAACTACAGCAACCTGAGCAGGGCTCAGCTTACCTTTGAGTACCTGCACACAAATTCGTAAGTACCGGCTTGCTGGTAATAAATATGTGCTTATATAACACAATATGAAAGACCAACAACTCTATATAAATGCAACATCGCACACCAGCTCATGCATGTAAATATTTTTTGCAAGTCCCACTTGTGGTTGGAAAGGTTCCAACAGATCAACAGTTAGTAGATATACACCTGAACACTGTAAATACCCCTATAAGAATCTTAAAGGTACTTTGAATAGGTAATCAGGTTTAATCCTGTTAAACCTGGGTATGTATTTGAAGAGTAAGAGAATTTGCCCTTCTTTAATTATCTGTTAATTTGCATTTAATGTGACTTAGCCAATCAATAGTTTCTAAAGTCTGCATGGACCACTGTTGGGACCACTAATTTGACTATATCTTGGCCGTTGTCTGTTTCAGAGCTTGTGTCATCTGATCTGACTTTGTAATTCTCGGTGATCCAGTTCTGCTTATTATGATCTAATTCATAAATAGCACAAAAACTAATTTCTTGTCATCTGTAAACTCAAGAATTTCTTCATTTCTAGAGCTACTGTTATCAAACCCTCCAGTGTCACAAAATTGCTGCTTTGCACTAAACCAGACACTGAGGTGCTACATCATCATGCTGCTGTGACAAGAAGTTAATATAGAAATTTCTTCATTGTGTCTGTAATTATTCATAGTAACACTGAGGCAACAATGCCATCATGAAGCCAAACAGGACAAAACAACATTACTATTGCTTGCATCCATCATGTGGTGAATGCAAAATGTCACACTCTGTAACACATGTCAGGCTTCTTGTGACCCTGTAAATGCTTTAGAGAAAAATATTAGAAAATATATTTTTTATATATTTTTTTTAACATTTTGACACCAAATCAATGTTAAAGTCAAATAATTTGAGAAACACCAGGGAGCTAAGGGCTAATTGAATTATATGAATGAATTACAGACAGACAGAGTGTGATATTGTCCTGGTTTACAATTAAGGGTTAATCAAAAACATTTTGTGCAGGAATTCTGCGTGCCAATAATGTCCATGTCAGAGTGCATTAAATTTTGCATGATGACTTTCAGTTCACAAGCATATATTTGATTGATATATTTGGATTTTCAAAGTATCACTTACACACCATCTTTCACTGAGCACCTTGCCCTGTTAACTCACCTTACATCCCTTTTTAATAATCAAGTATATTGAATTAATGCAATTAGTGTTCTGTTTTCAGGACAACTCACGAGTTCTTGTTTGGAGCCTTGGCTGAGCTTGTGGACAATTCAAGGTACCCATAATGATTTGCAGCAGAGACTTTGTTGATGAATTATGCAGCCTGGAAAGCTTCTTTCTTGTACTTAGTATAAAGGCTCACAGTTGGTTTATTTCTTTCACAGAGATGCCAATGCCACGCGAATAGATATCTTCACAGGTACACCTCAGAATAACTTACACACTGAATCATACGCATTCATTTATTGTTCCTATCTCATTCATTGTTCCTATCTCATCTTCCTGCTTGGCTGACAGAAAAAAGACCAGAGCTGCGGGGCGGCTACATGCTCTGTTTTCTGGATGACGGTATTGGAATGGACCCAAGTAAGTGCACCTTTATTACCAGAGAAATCACATCAAGCTAGTATTTATTTTATTATTAAAGTGCTTTATATGGGTCCATTGTAAGGTGTTCTGGTGATACACTGTGAGTATTTGGTCAGTGAAACATTATGCTTAACTCGCTCTTGTATTAGATGAGGCAACCCATGTTATTCAGTTTGGAAAGTCGAGCAAACGGTCCCCTGAGTCAACTCAAATCGGCCAGTATGGAAACGGACTGAAATCGTAAGACCTTTACCACTTTTTGTGATTGTGACATTGTGCATTTGGTACCCTGGTGTTTGAATAATTTCACATATTTTTAAAATGTCTGTTTTCACAGTGGCTCTATGCGTATTGGGAAAGACTTCATCTTATTCACAAAAAAGGACAACACGCTGACTTGCCTTTTCCTGTCAAGAACTTTTCACGAAGAGGAGGGACTGGATGAGGTCAGAGTCAACTATTCGACAGAGAATCATTGTTGTTAGATTACTTATTGTGCTTTATTGATAAGTTTAAAAAATATATAAAGTCGAAAGATCTTGTAAAACTAGATTTCTGCAATTATTTACTCTATAAACAAGTATATTAAGCATTTATCTGTAAAATGCCTGAAAATTAACGTTTTTTTCTAAATTGCCTAATCTTTAACATGTGAATTAGGATGCATTTGGCCATCCATTTTATTTAATTTGACTTGCTTAAATTAGGATGTTGATCCTCTCTCTCCAGGTGATAGTCCCCCTCCCCTCCTGGGATCTAAAGACCAAGGGGCCGCTGACCTCTGACCCAGAGAAGTATGCCATAGAGACAGAGCTGATCTTCAAATACTCACCTTTTAAAAATGAACAGCAGCTGATGGAGCAGTTCAACAAAATCGAAAGTAGCAGTGGTAAGCATAAGCATGTGTGTCTCTGTTTGAGAGATTACATTGTGATGTCTGTCAATTAGATGAGTTTATAACCAAAACTTTAAAACTTTTGCTGAATTCAGTGTGAAAGATCACTCTAAAAATGATGTTTAGAAGAAATCTCCTTTTTTCAGTAAGCTTTAAGCAATAAGCTGTTGCGGAATTACTGAGTTGATATTGATTATGATGCATATTTTTGTGTTGTGATTTGTTCAAAGGTACTCTTGTAATCATTTATAATCTGAAGCTGATGGACAACAGAGAACCAGAGCTTGATGTAGAGACTGATCACCAGGACATACTGATGGCAGGGACACTTGTTGAAGGAGTGTGAGTATAGTGACTCAATTTCATTATGGGGCTGCTAACCTATAGACAAAGCAGTTATATTTTGTACTTTAATTTTTTTTATTGTTTACTGTATGGACCAGAAATGTTGTGAATGTTGATGGCCACGGCCTTCCCCCTCTCACAGGAAGCCAGAGAGGAGGTCGTTCAGGGCGTATGCTGCAGTTCTGTATATCGACCCACGCATGAGGATTTTTATCCAGGGACATAAAGTCAGGACCAAGAGACTGTCCTGCTGTCTATATAAACCAAGGTAATATGATAACGCACATATACTGTGTCTGCTCTGACTAATTTGTTCCAGTGACATAACTTAATTAGCATTCATGTTTTGTTAATAGGATGTATAAATACTCATCAACTCGTTTCAAAACTCGTGCTGAGCAAGAAGTAAAGAAAGCAGATCACCTTGCAAAGATCGGTAAGTCGGTGGTGAAACGTGTTTTTATTCACTCTTTGCTTTCATACTGTGACTCCCTCATTCTCATTGATTAACAAGTTTGTTATTTATTTCAGCGGAAGAGAAAGCCAGAGAGGCAGAGAGTAAGCGCATCGCTTTGGAGGCAAGATTAGGAGACGACCTGTCAAAAGATTCACGGGTAAGTCAAAGAGGATATTCTGGTTAATTTGCCATCAAAACAAGTTTTTAAACTGAAACCTGCACCCAAATTAACGACTCGACTGATCCTCTCTTGCTCTAGGCAATCCTGAGAAAGGTTCAGGATTCAGCCATGATGCTTCAACGGGATGCTGACATGAAGAAAAGGATTCTCGAAGCCAAACAGAAGTATGATGCATAAAATTATAAAACCTTTTCTCCCAATTATAGAGTTTCAAACAGTTAAAAATAAGTTATTGTTTACTTAAATATTTTTACTGGCCAAATTTATTTGTAATTTTTATCCAGATTTGTCAGCTACATGTTGTCTTTTGAGAACAGCTCAAAAAGACACTTTAGATCACCTTGTTTTTGCTGGTCTTTGTCTATTTCCCATCAGTCATCAACACTTTCTTGTTTCTCAGAGCACTGAAGGAGCCCAAGGAGTTGAATTTTATATTTGGAGTGAACATTGAACAGAGGGACCTGGATGGGATGTTTGTGTACAACTGTTCTCGTCTCATCAAGATGTATGAGAAGACGGGGCCCCAGCTGGAGGGAGGCATGTGAGTAAATTGCACATGGAGATTGAAAAGTCGCAGTGTTTGAATGCTTAAGAAACATGTTTTACAGTGATGTGATTTGTGTGTTTCAGGGCCTGTGGAGGTGTTGTTGGAGTAGTGGATGTCCCATATTTAGTTCTAGAGCCTACTCACAACAAACAGGACTTCGCAGATGCTAAGGAGTATCGACATTTATTGAAATCCATGGGGGAACATTTGGCTCAGTACTGGAAGGACACCAACATTGGTGAGCTTCTGTGGATGTGCTGTTGGTATTTCTTTGACTTTCGTGACTGAAATACTGAGCTCCTGAACTAGTGAAAAAAGTCACTACAGCATAGACTGTGTAATAATTAGTGGACATACCTGCAGCTGCAGTAAGTGCAAAAGTGTTTTACTACAAAAACATTTGCTTTTTTTAATCAATAAACTTGCTGCTGCATGAAGTGCTGACTGTCTCTGTGTGTTACGCAGCTCAGAAAGGCATAGTGAAGTTCTGGGATGAGTTTGGATATCTGTCTGCCAGCTGGTCTGCACCTCCGTCATCAGAGCCGAGGTATAAGAGACGCCGCGCCATGGAGATACCACTTACTATTCAGTGTGGTAAGTTACTCATCCATACACACACACAGGAAACATTCACACACATAATGTATCTCAACAAACTTTCTGACTCTGTGACTCTGCTCTTTATTTTCAGATAAATGTTTAAAGTGGAGAACGCTGCCATTCCAGATGGATGCTGTGGACAAACGCTACCCAGACAGTTGGGTGTGTCTCATGAACCCCGACAGCAAACAGGAAAGGTACACACAGACAGGTGTTTTATAGGATATGTCTTTGAAGTCGCAGTTCACTCTACACTAAGTGGAATTATCCATGTGACACACTGTAAGCACTGCATGGCACTTCTGTCACTGTGCTGTTTTGTGATCAGTGCAGTGTTTCTATATCCTATACACTGTGTGTATTTTGTCTTTCAGGTGTGATGCTCCTGAGCAGAAGCAGAATCTGCCATGTGGTGTTCTGAAGAAAGACAAGCAGACAACTGAAGACAAACAGAAAGAGCTGGCAGAGAAAATCAAACAACAGCAGGAGAAACTGGAGGCCCTGCAGGTACCTCATTCTTCTCTCTCCGTCTCTTTCAGTCATTCTGTGTTTCGTGTACATCAGGACCTAATAAATTGTATTTATTATGCCTATCAGAAAACCAGCACCATCAAATCTGCAGCAGATGTAAAGAAGCTACCACTGGAGGTC
The DNA here is from genome assembly GCA_037975185.1 of Centropyge bicolor. NCBI lineage: Eukaryota > Metazoa > Chordata > Actinopteri > Pomacanthidae > Centropyge > Centropyge bicolor. The sequence continues at coordinate 581,492 of JBBMOC010000037.1, forward strand.
AGCATGAAACCAACAGAGAGCTCCTCTCAGGTACAAACTGCCCCACACTCTGCGTCTTCTAGTTTAACTCTGAAGCCCCATTCACAACTATATCATGTCATTTATTTTTTACTCTTAGCATATATACATATACATATAATAGTGGACAAATTGCATTAAAAAGTATTTTTTTTAAAAAGCACACCTCATTTATAGAAAGTATATGAATTAGAGAAAATGGTGTGTGCTCTCAAAGTACAGTTAAACTACAGCATCTGCGCTGAAAATTACACTTTTGTTGCTGAATTATCTCCTTGTCACGTGTCGGTTCAGGCAACTAGGTCCTCTGAAAGGTCCACAACACGTCCCCGCTCCCCACCACTCCCGGCTCACCTCAAAAATGCCTCCAGTACCCCTTCGTCTCGTGCAGCTTCCCAGCGCCCTACCCGAACACCTGCCCCTCCGCCATCCAAAGTTGAACCATCCAGGTCCAGAGCTGCAGCAAAGCCTCCTCCACCTGCAGCAAAGCCTGTACCCAAAGCTACAGCCAAAACACCTCCACCCAGCCGCAGCTCACGGGTACGTTCCAGGTTTTAGAAAGTATACCACTGACACCACAAAGTACCAGTGGAAGATTTGTGTTGGTGAAAGTGTTAATATGGCTGTATATTCAAGTTAAACCCCAAAAAACTAACTGTGAAAAAGTGATAATTGTCTCCTGACAGACATCTGCCAAAGCTTCATCAGCCAAACCAGCAGCTGCTGGACAACGCAAGAGAATCATCGAGCAGGAGGACAGTGAGGACGAAGAGGAGGAGGAGGAGGAGGGGGAGGAAGAAGAAGAGGAGGAAGAAGATGAGGAGAGTGAAGAGGAAAAAACACAAACAAAGAAATCCAAGATGGCCACAGCTGTTGGTAACCGTGGAAAAGTGGTAGAGAAGGCACCACCTCTCAAACGTGGCAAGTTGGATGAGGTAAACACAACATTATTCACAAGTCATCAGTATTGCAAAATGTACACATATATAGAATAAAATTACAGCATTACCAGCAATCACTAAATCTTGTGAATCTGCCTGTCTCTGGCTGTGTGGTGCCCTGTGCGACATGCTGTGAGGACTGTGCTGTGATGGTATTTGCTGCTGTTGCTTTTCTGCTGCTTTTTGCCTTTCTTCCTTCGTTACCACTTGTCTCCTACAAGGGAGGAGACAGAAATCTCTTCATCCATTACAGATGAAGGGTCACACAAACTTCAACCCAACAGCCAATCAGGGAAAAGGATAATTCAGGCACTTCTTAATTAGCTTTTTAATTAGCTAGTAAGATGCTGATACAGAAAGGACTGAAATAGTGAATGAAAGAAGGAAATGCAGAAATCCCTGCTTTGAAGCTCCAATCAGAGCCCCTCTGCTGTCGACTTTGCAGGTTAGCACACACTCACACCCTGAGAAGAAAGGGGTTTCTTCTCCCTCACGGCAGACGCCAACCACACCAACCTCTATCCCTAAATCCATGTCCATGCAACTACATGGAGTTAAAGCAAAGGTAGCTTTACTCTGTCCCTCTCTCTACTAGCCTCAAATAAAGCTGAGCTGCATCTGCTCTCACACCTTCTAACAATCTTGTCAACTTAATCTTTCAGCTCATCTGGGTGTCAGATTATCCTTCTCTCCTCTAACAATCCACCCCTGAAATCCAAGTTGTCATTGTCAATGTTCTGCAGCCAAGCATGCCATTCTCACCTCATGCTCGAGGCCACACGGGGACTTTCACTGTTTTCATTAACAGGAATGAAAATAATTTCTTTTAACCATGTCGTCAATGAACCATGTTTCTCTGACTGCAGTGGTGGTAATGACTAGTTTGTGTTTGCAGGCATCTGAGAAGTCCTCGAAGCCGGATCCAGAGAACGACACTAAAAATGCTCAGAAAGGTGAGATGACCTGCTCTGTGCTGAAATGTAACACACACAGAACTGGAAAAAGAAAGCTAAGAGGAATCTCTATCCTTGTGTTTATTTTCTACAGATAAGGGTCTGCTGGTAGAAGTACGTGTCAACAAGGAGTGGTACACAGGCAAAGTCATTGCTGTGGAGGCAAATAAACAGAGTGTTCGCTGGAAAGTCAAGTTTGACTATGTACCCAGATCCACCCCTAAAGACCGATGGTAAGATAGTTTGTCTGTGCTGCATTCAGGGAACATTTTGTAACATGTCAGATAATTCACATCCTATACTTGTATGTGTGTCTGAAGGGTGTTTAAGGGGAGTGATGAAGTCCGCTTGATGCGGCCGCCATCTCCAATCTGTCAGACCCCTGACACCCAGCAGGAGGCGGAGAAGGGGCCGGCCCCCATGGAGCCAGACACAACTCAACCAGGAACCAGTCGAGAGGTGACTGATAGTCTGGTCACCATGTTGAGGTGAGCTGATTCCGTGAACCAGAATCATTCTTCACTTCAGTCTCATAGCTCTGTGGTGTGTTCTTATGCTGTTCATGTTTGCAGGACGATGCTGCGTTACTTTTTCCCTCCTGCTTTTCGGATCCCAAAGGATGATGTTAACAGCATGACAGCCGAGGAGTTGGTGGCCTTTCCTTTGGTGAGACTGATAATTGATGATATAATAGATTAACCCTGAGCCTGAAATTGAACCTAAAATCAAAAATAGAAAATGTGGTTTTACATTGAAAACAATAAAATTAATAGAGAATGGAGCAAGGAATGGATCGTGTTCAGCCATAGTACACCTTGTAATAGTCTGGGAACTTACTTACTTGTACTTACTGTTGTGTTTTCTTGTTCTTGTATTTCTTGTCCAGAGTATTGAGTGCTGTTGTATTAATGTGCCTTTCCCCTCTCCTCTTAGAAAGAGTATTTCCAGCAGTATGAATCAGGTCTCCAGTCATTGTGCAACTCGTACCAGAGCAGAGCTGATGCCAGGGCCAAAGCTGTGGAAGAGAAGAGCAACAGCACTGAGGTCAAACTGAAGGAGGCAGACGAGAAACTACAGAAACTACGAACAAACATTGTAGCTCTTCTGCAAAAAGTACAAGAAGTAAGACTTTGTCTGTACTTAATCATTAAAAATACACCGTTACCTGCCTGTCAAATGGAATCTTTGTCATTTGATTACCACTGTTTGTAAGAATTATGTAGTCAATAAAATTGCTTTTCTCCACTTTCAGGACATTGACATAAACACAGATGATGAGCTTGATGCCTACATAGAGGACCTCCTTACCAAGGGTGATTAAAGAAGACTGAAAAGAGAAACATATAAGAGAGAAGAGGACATGAACCTGAATAGACTGGCAGTTTTCATTCCAGCCATCACCAGTTGATGGCTCCACCAGGACTCCTTATGTGTCGAGTCAGCTGTGAATATTTGGGGAGTACTTTCATCATTGATCCCTCCGTTTTGAGTTTGATCTTTGATTTTGATTGTTCCAGCATCAAGTCAGCACCAGTGCGTTCTTTGAGTTTGGGCAGGTTCTGTCTCTTGTTTCTATGTTGGTGGATAGCTGTCTGGCCTGTGGTTTTCTCATTAGTCCTTTTTATATACCTGCTTATATATGTTAATCTATGTTTAAGCCATCCTATCTGGATTGACGTTTGAAATAGTTTATGTAGGTTTAATACAAGTTATGCTCCCTTTACAGTATATAATCAACTAATGCTGTGACAACTGCAAACTACATTTGTTCCTCATTTTGGTCCTTCGTCAGATGAGAATCAGGCACGCCAAGTGACGCGAGACTTGAGCTCGACTGGGTGGTGCTTGGCACAGCAGCCTGTACTTAAACATTAACTTTTATTTTTCTACACTAAAAACACATCAGTGTTGCCCATTACCTTCCCCCACCCTGGTCTGAGAGCAAACCAGGTTAATATTTTACGGTTGGGTGGTTCGTCACACCCACAAACAAGAACTGCTTACTGGGTTTTATCAGTATGATTATTCCCTTATATCCCTCCTGAATTTAAGCTATGACTGTTCTGTGTTTATTTTTGGAAGAGAAAAAAAAATCTCATTTAAATGCAAAAGTTGTGTTCATAATTCAGTGCCTGTGTCCTTCCTTTTGAACAGATTTTTAACATGTCATGGAAATGTTTTATTAAACGGTGCATGCTTTCTGTCTTTTTGTTCTGATTGGAACAAAGGATTCTGTATTTTTGACAAATCTTTACTTAGAACAATAAAACTGGTTCAGCAACACCTTTGATGAATGTGTGTCTGCTGTTTTGTTTTTCACTTGTATATCTTTATATTGCATATTTTGAACTGAGTCCAGTAAATGATTAAAGCAATCAAATATTTTTAGTTTATACAATTCTTGAAGGGTAAATACCTCATTTCAAAACTTCCACTTACCTGTAGCAGTTTAGTTTTGGGGTTTATGGTCTCTTGAGGTTTCTGTCATCAACCCAGTAAGATTAAGGCAATTTCATTTGTGGTGTTCCAAGTATTAAAAAGCCAAGTGTTGTGTGTTGTTATGAAAACCGGACTATATTGAATTCATTATTCAGAGAAACAGAGACACTTTCCTTGGATGAGATGTTTCTTTCTTCTTCTTCTTTTTTTTTTTTTTTTACATTGAATTGGTGCTGTTGTGAGAAAGCTTTCACAATATACGTATATTAAATTTAAACCGTCTGCGCACCTCTGGGTCATTGTGGTTTTTTTGTAATTTGAGTCAACGGACCTTTAACATCTGGACTTTTATTTTGAAGGCGACTGGTGGACGTAAACACTGCTCGACTGAAGTCAGGTAAGAAAATAAATATTTCTCTTACACACATGAAGTTTATACATTTGACTTGCAGATGATTTAGTGTCTTCAAATCAGTTATCAGTACAAACTGACTAAAAATGATTGCAAATGAACCTAAACGTAGAAAAGCTAACTGTTAGCATCCTTACTCTGTTGTTGTTGATTCACTTTCGGGTGTAGATTGAACTATAAAACTTAACTACACAGTTTAATAACGAAGGTTAAACTAACAGGTTATCAGCTTGTCTTCTGTATTAACCAGTAGAGTATAACTAAACCAAATATAATGAAATTACTACTACGTAGTGGTTTGAACTTTGACCCACTTCACTGAGGCTGTTAGCTGTTAGCTGCTGTCAGTATAATGTAGCTGGACATTTCAAACAGTGTGATTTAATTTGATATCACTTGAAGCAGATAATTATTAGATATTTTAAGCTATTTGCAGAACTAGCTATAATTGAATTATCAAGACAATAAATTGTGATGTTAGCTAACTTCGTATTTACAAAATATATTGTGGACATTAGTATTCCTGTTTTAACTACACAGAATGATGACATGAAAAATATTAAAACTAAGAGCACTCAAAAGTGTTGAAACTGAAATTCCCGTTATTATGACATATAATGTTTGCTAATTAAATATTATTATTACTATTATTATTACAAATTTTTTTACATTGATGATTTCTGTTTGAAAATATTGAATCTCATTGAAGCCAAACAAAAAGCATGTAGAGGAAAGAGAAAGTAAGAAAATCCACAAATGAGACAAAAATGTAACAATATTGAATGAAATGTCTGTTTAACAAAATCATATTTTGGATTCTAGATCATCTTGAATGAATGAAATCAGGTCTTCTCTCCCGGCTATCTTTCACGCATTTGAAGCTTCATCTCACTTCATTTGCTGATTGTTCTTTTCTCTTCTCGTCCCAGACTGCAGCTGTCGAGCCATGTCTGTGTTTTCATCCCTACTGAGCCGCCGTGTGGCTGGAGGATGCCACAGGCTGCAGTGTGCCGCTCCTCGACCGCTACTCAACATCAGATCAGCCAGCGTGGCCGAGCCGGGCGCAGCAAGATCTGATGAAGAACAGCTCTGGGAGGCAGCGGGCCCCCTGCCGTTCTCCAGAGCCAAGATAGGATCTTTCTTCCAGGAAAGACCCGTGTTGAAGAACCCGTTTCTAGAGGATGCCTTGCTCAGAGGATACCTGAGGAGACACCTCCCCCAGGAGGTGAGGAGGGAGCCTTCAGCTGCTGTTGGAAATATACTGTACAATAATGACCCAACACGGTGCTACATTCACTGATAATATGACATCTGAGACTGTCTATTAGTCATAATGAGCAGTCAGATACAGACTATTTTTCAGTGCACAGAAGATATATTCTTATTTTCTTTTTAAACAATTTCAAACAAAAGAGCTGAGAAAAATCATTTATCAAATGCAGTGTAGTGAATAAGTGTAGTGAAAAGGCTGTTGCTGCAAATACTTTGCAAATATGTTTTGTCTAATTAATTATTATTTCATATATAATTGTTATATTAATGAGAACCTCAATTACATGTCTGCTGCACTGTTTTCTTTCAGTATTGTTGCCACAACATCAAGTGGCTAATTTTCTAAATTATACCCACAAAATGAAGCTTCAGCAAACAGCTGGAAAACATCTATCTGGCCCAGCTAATAAGATGAGGTGAATGTATGTGTATATACTGGTTCACAGGCTGCTGTGTCAGACCTGTGTGCATTTGGAGAGCGCATGGCCAGTGAGGTGGACGAGTGGGGCAGAGAATGTGAAGTTACCTCTCCACGGTTGGAGCACTTTGACCCCTGGGGTCAGAGAGTGGACCGCATTGTGACCTCCCCGGCCTGGAAACGCATGAAAGACCTGTCTGCAGAGGAAGGACTGGTGGCCATTGGCTATGAGAGGCCACTTGGGGAGTGGAGGTGAGGAGACTGATGTACTTCCTTTTTCGGTTCAGCTCATATTTCACATTTTTGCCATTTTCCAGTAGGATTCATTGCTCTAAATGAGAAACTAAGAGAAGTGATGTGTGTGTGTGTGTGTGTGTGTGTGTGTGTGTGTGTGTGTGTGTGTGTGTGTGTGTGTGTGTGTGTGTCAGTCGTGTGTACCAGATGAGCAAGTTGTACCTCTTCTCTCCCTCCTCTGGCCTCTTCACCTGTCCTCTGGCCATGACTGACGGAGCTGCTAAAGTCATCCAGGTTTGCCAGAAGAACAGAAACTTTATGTCCAACACCATTGTTATCTTGGCAGCAAACCAAGCGGAGTGATTTTCTGTCTCTGTATTTGAAGTCTTTAGGTGTTTTGTGGCCAGTAGATGAAGCCTACAGTCGTTTGACCAGCCGCCAGCCTGAACGTTTCTGGACGTCTGGACAGTGGATGACAGAGAGACAGGGTGGATCTGACGTGGGTCGGTACTGAGAGATCACTTTAGTTATCTGCTGATGAAATGTGTAAATATTCACACGGTTACTGTTTCCACTTCTGTGGTGCAGAAAAGGACTAACTATTAGAATGTATCATATATATATATGGTTTCCTCAGCCCGTGGCACAGAGACGGTGGCTGTTCCCCAGACAGACGGCTCCTACAGACTACACGGCTTCAAGTGGTTCACCTCTGCTACAGACGCAGACATGACTCTCACACTGGCCAGAGTGCAGGACGGAGCAGGAGCAACCACACCGGTACTGCCGACTACTTCCACTCCTCTAACATCTGTTGTCTTTCTTCATTACTAAATGATTCCAGTGCACCTTGTGTCGTCACTGTGCAGGGGAGCAGGGGTTTGTCGTTGTTCTATGCGGAGGTGAGCAGACATGAGGACGGCCGGCTGAAGGGTATAGAGGTGCAGAGACTGAAGGACAAGCTGGGCACGAGACAGATGCCGACTGCTGAGTTACTGCTGGACGGCCTGCCGGCACACAGGGTCAGTTATAGGTCATCAGTTATTACTGTCACGGTAAACTGCAGGTTCTTTCTCTGGTCTGTGTCTCTTTTACAGCAAAGCCACTCTGGGTCAGCTACAGCTCACTTTGTTGATCCTGAGGCTTTGTGCAGTGGGAACCAGCCGAACCTTTTCTAGTATTATACTCATCTTAGTATACTATTTTAATGTATAGTATTTTAAAAAAGTACTAGACTGTTTTATACTATCAGGAAATTATACAGTAACTGATGGACGAATAAAGGTTTATCTTATCTAACGTCACAAAAACACAGCAAAATGCTGCCGATGCAATGAGTTCCTTCTTGTATTGCATTATGGGAGATTAGTATCCATCAAAAACACAAACACAAAAACACCCTGATCTATTTTGACATCAATTGAATTTGTCACATTTCTTGACATCTTTATCCCTTCTTGACGTTTACAGCTCTCGGAGGAAGGGAGAGGTGTGGCCTCCATAGCTAACATGCTGACTATAACCCGGATCCACAACAGCATCTCAGCAGCAGCCTCCATGAGAAGGCAGGATATGAGTCAAACCACTGCACTCTCTCTCACTCTCTCTCTCTCTCTCTCTCTCTCTCTCTCTCTCTCTCTCTCTCTCTCTCTCTCTCTTTCTAAAACCGTGCTATGAATAAGCTGATTCATAACGCCTGTGTTTGCAGGGTGATCCAGTTAGCTCGAGACTATGCCACTCGCCGGACTGCCTTTGGAAAGCTTCTGAGAGACCACCCACTGCACACACAGACTCTTGCCAGGATGGAGGTAAGCCAGTAGGAAGTGACATCAGTATTTCCCATCATGCCTTACTCATGCTTGCTGATGGCCCGCGCAGGTGGAGGCTCGTGGAGCGTTCCTCCTGGTGATGGATGTGTGTCGCCTGTTGGGCAGAGAGGAAAACAACATGGCCACCCAGCTGGATACACACCTGCTGCGTCTGCTCACACCTGTGGTCAAGCTGTACACGGGGAAGCAGGTGCACGGCTCGTACAAATATGACCAACTGCCATCTGGCTGCTTTGATACAGACCCTGAACATCCTTGTTCCTTTCTCTCAGGCAGTGGCTGTGGTGTCGGAGGGCTTGGAGAGCTTTGGTGGACAGGGCTACATCGAGGACACTGGGTTGCCTGGACTCCTTCGGGATTCACAGGTGAAGTCAGTACAGAAAACTCGATACAAGTATTTTACAGCAATTACAATTCTGAAGCGAACCTGTGCTTCTCTCTCAGGTGTTGAGTATTTGGGAAGGTACCACAAACGTCCTGTCTCTGGATGTGCTGCGATGTGTGGCCCGTAGCTCAGGAATGGTTCTTCATGCTTACTTCACCCATGTCAAGGTATGAGGTCAGGGAATGATCCAGCCAAACAGGTTCAGCAGCTCACCTACCACAGGAATGTGATGTGCTCTTGTTTTCTTCTTCCTGTAGTCCCTGCTCGCCGGTGCGTCAGGCCTTTCCTCATTGAGCCCAGCAGTGAAAACAGCACATGATGCTCTCTCTCAGCTGGAGAGTTTTGTTCAAGTAGCAGTTAGCAGAGGACCTGACTACCTGGAGCTGGCAGCCAGAGACCTGGCATACAGCCTGGCTCGCATCTACGCAGGTGGCTGCCACAATCACACATACACTCCTGGCCCTTAAGAGAGCTCCAAAACAAGAGTGCACTAAAAAAAACTACTCACAAAAACAAAAGCAGAACCAGAACCTGACTGACTGACTGACTGAGTAACTGACTGACTGACTGACTGACTGAGTAACTGACTGACTGAGTAACTGACTGACTGACTGACTGAGTAACTGACTGACTGACTGACTGACTGAGTAACTGACTGACTGACTGACTGACGGACTGACTGACTGACTAACTGACTGACTGATGAAGTTACATCATTGGTGCAGCCAGCCAAGCGTTGCAGTTTCCCCATTTGTTGTTGCTCTTTCAACATGCAAACGGTTGTGGGAAGCAGGAGTGCCACAATGATCAATTCTTACTCATCGGTAGCCTGGCTGTTCACAGCAGAAGCACATTTCTCTGTTCTGGTCAACAAGTGGGTTCTGCTCCTCTGCTCAGATTGGCATAGACATATTAAAAAAAATGCACCTAACTTGTACATGATGTTTCCTAAAAACCCAAGCCTCCAAGTCATCTTGAATCTCTTTCTTTAGGCTGCATCATTATTAATCATCCTACTGTGTATGTATATATTGGTAAATACCAACTAAGTCATGTATTCTTTTAATACACATGGTCCAATCAAAACAAAAAGAATAATACTTTCAACTTTACGCACTTGATGTCATACTTATACTTTTCACCTTGCATAAGCTGTATAATACACTAATTGATAAACTTTAGTTCAGGTTACTACTACAGCCATTTATTTGATCATGTTTTTATTTAAATGAAGATCTTAAAATCCTGTTTAACTCTGTGTATGTTGACAGGTGCCCTACTTATTGACCATGCATGTTGGAAAGGAGCCTCTCCATCTGACACCTATGCTGCTCTCAGGTAAAAATATACTCTTCTTTCAGGTCAATAAAAGAAAAACACAAAGGCCAAAACACATATTTTGCATGAATTCATCATATACAGTGTGTTTTTATGTTCCAGGTGGTGTGAACGTGACTTATGTCCTGTGGCGATGAAACAGGCCACAGGCTGCTATGATCCCAGCTCTCCACCACTTGATGCTGCGCTGGTGTATGACCAGCCGATCCAAGACTGAATGTTCTCCAGTTGAAGCTATCACTTGATCTGCCTTTGCTGTGCCTCACTTTAATTCTGTGGCAGATCTAGTCACTAAAACCCACATGTTAAAATGTTTGTAGGTGACCTGCAAACCCACATAAGCACATCAACGAACCTGAGAATTGAGTTTCTAATACGTCATTCTCTCTATGTGTAACATTTATGAGATTTGGTATTTTTGATATTTACTTCTGCATCTGTAGTTTTTGTATTTTTTTCTGCAATAAAAACGAAACTATAGATTCACTATTTTTGCACTATACACATGATCTTTTTGAGGCGTGGAGGCTTCAAAACTGTGAAGTGGAAGAATAAAACCTGACTCCAGACTTTTTACATTCACAGTCGTGATCACTTCCACAGTTATTACATCACAAAGGCAAATAAGAACAAACCACAAATGAACTAGAGCACAGGAAGCAGAGATTTGACTGAGGAAGATGCAGGAAGGACTGGCATGCTGCCTTCCTGGACTGTTGGAAAAAATACGCTTGGGCTCCAAAACTACAAATTTGTGAAATGTGCAGCTTTGCACCTTGGATAAACTACCTAATTATTTTGAATTGTACTGGGATTAATGCTGTTGTATGTTTATTGTATCATTTTGTTTTATTGTGTCAAATTGTGAAATGAAACGAGGGCAGACACTTACTAAATGATATAGAGTAATTGTGGGGGATTAAATGAATAAAGAATGCATAAAAAAAATAACGCAGATCAATATTTGGTCCACTTCTATACTGATGTTTTAAAAAATATATTACAATATCCGTTTTGAGTTTTCTGTTTTTTTAATTTGCAAGCATGAACTTCCGGTTTCCGAGGCGTCTGAAGGGGTCGCATGTCTTGCTGGAAAACAGTAGGTGGAGTTTCAGCCGAGGTGAACACGCTGTACAAGGACGTGAAACGGGACTGAAAGACACAAATCATACATGATAAAGTGAAACCAAAGCTACAACAACAAGGACGTGTTTTCTGCCTGTTATTCTCCCTCGTTTTATGAGGGGTTTTTAAGCTGAAAGGTCTGGATCGCAGGACCAAAACAACCCTCCTCAGTCTGTGAACGCACCACCAGAATGGACGCGGCTCCAGGTTAAAGTGAATCGTGCGGTTTGCGGGTTTTCTGTCTCTGTTTCTGGTGTCATCGTGTCACCAGCAGGTCACCTCAAACCCCACATGTCCCCAGGATCCAGCCTGGACGAGCCATGATGTTGGGAAGCAACGATGAGGTCTGTGAGATTTGAAATCATCCAAAACTAACATGTTCACTGTCATTCAGGTGTGTGTGTGTGTGTGTGTGTGTGTGTGTGTGTGTGTGTGTGTGTGTGTGTGTGTGTGTGTGTGTGTGTGTGTGTGTTGAGTGTGTTGAGTGTGTTGATTTGAAGCAGGCAGGCTGTCAGCAGGTTTTTCCAGCTGTCACATGATTAATATCAGGCACGAATGAAGTTTGACTCCTGTGTTTATGCATGTAAACATCTCATTGCTTTTTCATATCAGAGGCCTTCAGGTCCAGCTGGATGGATATAAATGTATAGTTGCTCGTCTACAGTCTATACTGGGGGCAGGAGGGGGGCACAGTGTGATCTTTTCACTTCTCTTATTTCATAGAGAAACTGACTTTGTTTAGAAAATGATGAGAAAATCCCATCACAGTTGATCAGACTTTATTAACAAGTCTGGATTACCAACCAGGCAAAGTGACATTTAACCTGTGGCCCCAGACACTCGGGGGCCACTGGCCTTGGTCACTGGTCCACTTTGTAGATGTTAGCTTGTGGATTTTTCTTTTTTGTGTGTGAAAATGCACAACTAATACCCATCAGAACAGCACATCATAAGCTACATTGATAAAGTTCAGATGTAAACTTTAAGAAGAAGTTTGAAGACGTTAAAATCTTCACTCACCTGTGTGTTTATGACTGAGGCCATAGCTTGTGATGTGATGCTTGTACTGGACTGCATTATGTTAAAATGTGGTTTTAAAACCCTCCCTCATGTTTGTGATTGGGCAAAACATTAGAATCACTTTTCACATTTCAACACCACTGTAAATCACAATCTCAAGAATAAACATGTAGTTAAATGAATTGCTCTGACGGTGTGAATCAAACTGAACATTATTATCTGTGTAAAGGTAGAAGTTATGGCTGTGCTCTTGTGTTGGACTGCATTATTGTTTACAAGTGTGCCTAATAAGGTGGCTGAGTCTATGTACTGTGAGGTAATAGGGCAATATTAATGTACATACAAGCACTGGTTGGTAACATATGACCAAGCTGCCACATGTAGTGTGTGTTGAACCTGATGGGTATGTGACAGAACAAGATACTCACACAATGAGAGAAGGGGGAAACAATGATCAATGACCACTGATCAGTTTTGTCCCATGTCATGCTAAGGTTGTTGATGTGGTCCTGCTCATAGTGCTGTCTTTTATAATACTTTGAATTTATGATGAATTTAACTTCGTTGCATATTTGTTATTTTTACCTTTAATCTGTCAAATGTTTCAACATTTATGCCGCATGTTGAGTCATTTGAACAGACAGGTAGACTGATGTCTCTCTTTGTGTGTGTGTGTGTGTGTGTGTGTGTGTGTGTGTGTGTGTGTGTGTGTGTGTGTGTGTGTGTGTGTTCAGTGCGACCTTGTGATGAACCACAGTGCTGCAGACCGCTGTGCGTTTGTGAAGAACACGCCAGACTGTAGCATGGAAGATGGCTTCATCAACTACCTTGGCGTGGCCTTCTGTCTGCTTCCTCCCAACCTCACACCTCTGACCATCTTTCTCTGTGTAAGATGTGTGTGTGTGTGATCAGTTGTCATGGAGAAGAAGCAGCATGAAACTCTGAATCTTAGCACCAGCTTCAGTTTTGAGGAAGTGGATTTTGCTATGAAAGAACCAGGGATGAACTTCTGAGTTACTGCTCACGTCACATTTTGCTAAATAATGGATTTTTGTGACAATGTGAGACTTTCTCAAATTCCCCTTTTTGCAACCTAACCATACTGTGTGAGTGAAAACAGCTTTAATCTGCCTGTGGTCTACAAAACAACAGGATCAGTGCAGTCGAACGAGGGCAGCTTCGTCAGGGTCAAGCTTCCTGTTTACACAGTGTGCTGGTGCTGGACTCTCTCCTCTGCTTCTCCACAGATTATATGGCTGCTGTTTTTGTTCGTCATTCTTGGACTCACAGCATCTAAATTGTGAGTGTCTCTTCTGTTGCCAGTGCCAACATATGTTTTCCATACGTTCCCCTTTGTGTGTTCCAGGCAGCATAAATGATTCAACTTCACTGATTGGTGACAGAAAGTGTAACATCCTCTTTACATGGCCTCGTTCTGCAGACTGCACTCACATCATGTCCACAACAGGCTCAGTTAAACAGTCACATGACTGTAGAGAGCTTTTCATCATAGTGAGATTTCTTCAAAGGAAGCGCAGTTTGTTCTGCTTTTCTACCCCCACACACCCCCCCCACACACACACACACACCCCCACACCACACGCTCCGTGCACTACAGTCGCTTCATGGCGAAGAAGAGAAGAACATTTTGTGCAGATTCTGAGAGGTTCTTCTCCATCCTTTGCATCTCTCACGTGCGTCCTCACCTATTTTCCCCCTGTTTCTCCTCAGCTTCTGTCCCAACCTGTCAGCCATCTCGACCAGTCTGCACCTCACTCACAACGTGGCTGTATCCTTCATCTGTGCATCAGAGTGTGGTGTGTGATCAGTCCAAACTGATTCAGCAGCTCAGTTCTTCTCTCAGAGCTGGTCTCGGTGTTTCTCTTTCTGCTCGTTAGATTTTCTGTCAGTGTTGCTAAATGACGTTTCTGTGAGCGATACTTTCCTTGACTGCAGTGTGTGCTGAGGGCGTGACGTTCCTGGCTCTTGGTAATGGAGCTCCGGACATCTTCAGTGCCATCGCAGCCTTCTCCCACCCCCACACGGCGGGGCTGGCTGTGGGGGCCTTGTTTGGTAGGCAAAGACTCACTCACAGAGAATAAACACCTGAAGCTTTTTCACTACGAAAACCTTGCTGCTCTCATCAGGCTCCCTCTCTCCCTCCACAGGTGCTGGTATATTTGTCACCACAGTAGTTGCCGGCAGCGTGGCGCTGGTCAAACCTTTCGCTGTGGCCTCTCGTCCATTTCTGCGAGACGTCACCTTCTACATGGTGGCAGTGTTTTGGACGTTCCTCATGTTGTATAGAAGAAGCACGACATTGAGAGAAACATTCGGTACACACACACACACACACACACACATACACACAGGTTTGTTTTGCTGTCCTTGTGAGGACCTTCCATTGACATAATGCATTCCCTAGCCCCTAACCCTAACCATCACAACTGAATGTCTGACCCCAACCTTTACCCAAAGCATAAACGTTTTGTATTGTAACCTTAACCCTAAAACCAAGGCATCCTAGTATAATCCCTGTGAGGACCAGGCAAAATGTCCTCACAAGACAAAATGTCCTCACAAGACAAAATGTCCTCACAAGACAAAATGTCCTCACAAGAAAGGTTGTTTGTCAAGAGTTGGTCCTCATCAGATTGCTGATCAGATTGCTAGTAGCATATTGGTCCTTTTAGGGAGACATTGTTATGAAACTGTCAAAGAGATATTTCTTATGAGATAAGAAAAAAGTAATGTTCATTTTTTGTTACAGGCACACAATCTGTAAATATGAGTCTGACATGTGTCCCATGATTTTCTATCACTGTTGAATCTGGAGAATCTCTGTCATGTGTTTAAAAATGTAGCCTACCAACATTTACAGCCTTCTGCTGCAAGCTCAGCTGTTTTCTGACTGAAAACAATCCCAGAATGCAGTTCAAAGAGTCACCCAGCCATACTTTTCTGTGAATCACCTACTCGTGGCACATGGGGGGTGGGAGCTGTCCCACACCCCATTTTAGATATATCCACACAATTTCCAGGCAGTGTTACAAGCTGTCAGTATTTTTAAACACACTGTGACATTCTGAGCTTCACTTTGCTTCATTTCCTTTTCCCAGGGTACCTGTGCCTCTATGTGGTGTATGTATTGACCGTTATCATCAGTGCATACATCTACAACCGGCAGAAACATTCCAACAACTCAAGTGTCCAAAATGTTGCACATATCCCAGGTTAGAAACACAAACACACACACACACATAAAAATATGTTTCTACAAATGTCAGTGATTACAGTTTTTTTCAGCAGAGTTTCACTCGTCTGACTCATCTGATGACGAAGTTCCGTGCCTGACCGGTGGGACCATCCAACAGGAATATGGTAGGGACCTTTTTTATAGTCCACAATATAAGTTAATATACACCAGGATTTTTCTGCATGATCAGGGCCATAACGTGTGTGTGTGTGTGTGTGTGTGTGTGTGTGTGTGTGTGTGTGTGTGTGTGTGTGTGTGTGTGTGTGTGTGTGTGTGTGTGTTTTAGAGTCAGAGTACAGGCCACTTCTTCCCTATTCTGAGTCCACAAGTCAGATCCTGCTGAGCTCTCTGAACCCGGTGGACAGCAGGAAGTGGAGGAGGAAATCATGGAAATGGAGAGTCCTCAAAGTTCTGAAGGTGTGTGTGTGTGTGTGTGTGTGTGATAATAGACTGACACAAGGGGCAGCGTAAAAAAGCTGTTCTTGTAATGTGACCTGTCTTGAGCTTGTGTCCTGCACCCAGCAGACGCCTGTCGAGGTCCTGCTGCTGCTCTGTGTCCCTGTAGTCGACCCTGATAAAGAAGACAGGAACTGGAGACGCCCGTTAAACTGCCTCCATCTGATCACAGCTCCTCTGGTGTGTGTGTTCGCCTTCCAGTCTGGAATGTGTAAGTGCATCACCTTTCACAATAAAAGCAGAATCACATATTGCAGCAGCCATAAAGTTGAGTTTTTTCCTCTCAACTGATGTCTAGATGGAGATTATATGATCCAAGGGCAGTTTCCTCTCTGGCTGCTCATTCTTCTGCTGGGACTGTTCCTGTCTGCTATTGTCTTCTGCACCACCACCAATGACCATCCTCCCAAGTACCATCCAGTGAGTATTTGTGAAGTGTGAAGGGAAGTGATCTGCAGGGCACCACCTTGAGGTCTTGTCCACGTATGAGTGGATGTATTTAATGATTTCCACAGACTAAGAGTGTGCAGCCATGCTAACAGCTCTGTGAGGCTCCACTGAGACGCAGCTGCTAAGTTGTCCATGTCCTCTTCCCTCTCCAGCTGTTTGCTCTTTTGGGCTTCGTGGTGAGTGCAGCGTTGATCAGCGCCACAGCCTCTGAAGTGGTCAGTCTGTTGCACATGCTCGGTGTGGTGCTGAGTCTCAGCAACACCGTGCTGGGTCTGACTCTGTTGGCCTGGGGCAACAGCATAGGAGGTGAGGATATTTTTAATCCAATTGTATTTTACAAAACATATCCAAACACATGCTGGTATTTAATATCTCATCTCTTTTTTCAGATTGCTTTTCTGACATCACTATCGCCCGGCAGGGTTACCCACGGATGGCTATATCTGCCTGCTTTGGAGGCATCATTTTCAGTATCCTGATTTCTGTATGACAACGTGTGTCAGGATAAAAATCATGTATAACAGTGGCTGCATCCTTGACTGTTTCCTTCAGACATGGTGTTTGGAGTGGGTTTAGGATGTCTGGTACAGATGCTGAAAACACACTCTGATGTGCAGGTAATCTCCTCAAAGACACAGTTTACCATTGTGGTTAAACCTATAGATATAGATGTCATAGATACATCAGACAGTTTTAAATCCTGTGAACATGACACTTTTTTTTTGTCTCTTTCTCCTCCTCAGTTTGAACTGGAGGGTTTGTTGACCTGGGTTCTTACAGGGTCTCTGGGCTTGTCTTTGGTCCTGTCCTTTGTCATTGTTCCGCTGTGCCGGTTCCACTTGGGTCGGACATACGGGATCTTTCTCCTCACCTTCTATGGCCTTTTCCTTCTCATCGCACTGCTCACAGAGTTTGGCAAGATCCACATATAGATCGTATGGATCGGACTCCTGAGGTCAGTTTGAAATGAGCGACATCCTCCCATAATGTAAAATGACACACTGGAACGGACGACTGACATCCTCTTCTACACAGAATATTAATGCACTATTTATACGAGAATCAACACTTTGCACACTTGCCTGCTGCCCAGAGACTTCCTGTGTTTGGTTTGTGAAACGAAGCAGGAACATCAATGACAGACTAAGACTTCTCAGCTCAGGGAGATCTGAAGCTAATCGTCTCACTGTGCCTTTATTCGACTTCTTGTTTGTGCTGGCTGTGACGGCACTTTGTGAAAAACACAGGTTGTAGAAATCTGTACTTTCAAACATTATTAATGAACTAAAATGTACTGTAAATCAGACTGTTAAAACAACCCAGTACAAAGCTGCTTCTGGGGAATAAAATCATTTTGGTTTGGTATTTGTTCTTACAGGTCGTAGTCATGCTAGTCTTTCCTCACTTTCTGTGTTACGGGCAGAATGAGTAGGATTTTCCTGAAAAAACAATGCATAGACTCGTACAAAAAGAATCCCTCTCAATCATAACTTATGACCCCCCAGAAGGGTGTGGCAGTGTCTGTATCTGCAGAGACCTGCTCTCTTCTGACTTTGCTGTGTTCGGACATTTCTTAGCCAATAGCAGCAGGGAGTGAGGGCTGCAGGTGGCACACTGGGCTCTGTCCTGGTGTCAGTGAGCTGGGTAGGAGACACCAACACAGACGAATCCTGCTCATTCTGCCTTTCAATAATTGTTCAGTGAATAAGCAGTTATCAGCAGTATAATACAGCAAAAATACATCAATGACGATTTGAACAGTTTAATAAAATCCCTTATTAACTAACTCAAATACATTACAGAATAAGAAGTTATATAAAAGTAAAATACTTTAGTGTGTTGAGACATTAGTTAGGAGATACACCATAATTGTTCTCTTGGGCTAAAAGGAGTGTAACTGTTTATAATTTTGGTCTTAGTAGAAGTAGTGTCTGTGTTAATACTGATCATATGGGCTTCTGAACTAAGGCATCAGGTTTAAGTACTACATGATTTACAAGAGGTCACAAAAGGCCTACAGCAGTATACATACACAACGTACTGTAGTAGTGCAGGCGCCCTGGTAATATTCGCTGCAGTTTTTGAAAAGGCCAAAAGAGGGCAACATTCCTGCTTCACTGGTCAGACCTGTGCTGCTGCCTCTCTGTCTGAGGTGACGCCCCCGGGAAGGACTCATCATTAACCCGTCTCACTCTCGCATCGGTCCAAAAGGCCCCAGACTAGTTTCCCACTGAGACAAACAGGAGCATGGGGGGAACTGGAATAGACCTGGAGTGATGGGGCTTCTCAGCATTTAAAAATGCTGAGACAGCGGTGTGCATGTACTGCCTCCACTACTGTGCATTAGTTGATGCTGTGAGGTCCAGTCTGTGAGTTGAGCTCAGGCTCTGGGAAGGAAGACTGGTCAGAGACAGGACCATCCAGATCCCGCTCCAGGCTTTGGTCTGGCTGAGGCAGGTTTTCCCTTGAATACTCTGCATACCACTCCTGCAGAAACAAGACATACAAAGGGTTAGGAAACGGAGACGGAGGAGACCAAACTTCACGATAAGCAGGATTGTTTCTTTGGTTTCTTACCTGTATCTCCTCCTCGTACATTTTCATGCTGAGGTCGCTCTTCGTTCTAGACCTCCGTCCCAGATATACCAGAGACAAGTGCTGGACAGACCAAAGAGAGGGAAAGCAGTTAGTGGGACTTCATGTGAAGAACAGTGGACAAAGAGTTTGTGTGTTAAGATGAACAGTTTAGTGTTTTCTTACCCCACCCCTGTCCATGGTTTGTAGGATTCCCTGTAGTGAGCTGAGGGAGGACACTCCTGGGCACGTCTGTTTGTACAGCTCCAGAGTGGCCAGAGCTTCATCACGACTCACCTCTACTTCAAACACTATCCCGTTCTCATCTAGAGCAAGAACATGCACATTAAAACCATTCACTGAACACTAATTCACTGCAGCTAAATATGAATGAAATAAGCATTTTATCTTATTATCTGTGTAAAGAATACTGCAAATATTCAACAAAACATGAAGACATTTGTTTTCATGTGCCATACATTCTGTAAATCTATACGCAGTATCCACACATGCACCTGAACACACACACACACAGCCAGGTTTCAATCACATTAACTCACAACCCCAATTCCAAAAAGAAAGAATTTGACAATTTACTAATCCTTATACTCAATTAAAAAACATACAAAATAATACATTTTATTTTTTGGCTCATCGACTTCAAACAAGTTGGGAGAGCATGAGGATTTTCATTTTGTGTCAAACAGGAAGGTGAGCCCCCACAATGTGACTACATAAGCAGTTTTTTGTCCTCACAACATGAGTTAAAAAAAAAAAAAAAAGGTTCCCACCCTCTGGGTTCTCTAGTGGTTCGCGGTTCTTGCGGCTGTAGTTCATGCGGAACACAAACGCATCCAGAATGAACGCCACAATAATGGTCATCACCACCTGGAGAGGAAACAGACAGAATGTCCCACACATCAAATACACAAGCATGGACATGCAGACAAGAGTGCAATGCACATCTCCACTGGCATCACAAACACCTGTGCACACAACCACACAGGTCTCACCATGGTAACTATGTAAAAGGTCATGAAGTAGAGGCGGCTCCAGTGGCTCGTCATCGAGGTGACTCCTTCCTGTGAGAGAAAGAAGACAGCAGCGATCAAACAGTGACACCCACTGATCAATGGTAATACTGCAGAGAAGTGACCACAGATAAATGATCCTACCATAGTAATGTACCAGTTATTGACCACAGTCAGTTCAAACAGAGTCACTGGGAAAAAAAACAACAACAAGAAATTAGTTCACAAGCATTTTAGTTGTTGGTCTTTTCATGGGCTTTGTTGACAATTACAAAATTATAGAATATTGCCAGCCTTGTCCTTTAAAAGAAATGAAAAGTAAAGGACTTACCAAAGCTGCTGAGAATGTTGTTGAAGTTATTGAGATAATAATAGCCTTCTTCCAACACTGTTTTGTTGCCAGAGGTGATGTTGATCTGCCTGTAGGAGTCTGCCACTGTGCTGGTGCTGAGAAACCCCCCAGAACAGTTAGTGGACAGTTCATACCAATGAATCCCAATCAATCAATATGTACAGTACTGAGAAAGAGACAGCAGTTGAGTGTCATTTTAATTACTACAGATGATGCCAGTATGACTCACTTGCAGCAGTTGGGGTAAACCACATCTGCAAAGAATTCCATCCCCACAATAGCAAAGGAGTAATAGAAGATGATTAAGGTCAACCCCAGACTTGCCATCCTGGGGAAGAGCTCAAACATTGTGTCCAACACATTACGATACCTCTGCTTTATCTTAAACAACCTGTGAGAGACCAGAGACCAACATTTAAAGAGGAAAGAAAATTCAGAACAGTGCCATAAATACATGTGCACAAAATGCTTGGCGTGAGAAATAAAAGCGTACCGGAGCAGCTGAAGTGGTCGGAGAACTACAATAAAATAAAATGGCTCCATATCGAAGGCAAGAGCAATCAGGCCCAGAAAGGCAAACACCGTCACTGAGAAGTCAAACCTGGACAGATGAGTACACAGTGTTGAGTGTCAGGAAGAGTACTGCATCCAAAAATCAAGACTCAACAGGGTCTTTGGATTTTATGCAGCCTGATGCTCACTGTGCTGCTCAGCAACCAGTGAGTTTCAATTCTGAAGTTTCTGATTCACTACTCATACAATACGTCAATAAATCAACCCAGCGTGCAAGTTATTACTCACAGATTCCACCCAGAGCTGAAATAAGCCATCGGCCCCAAACCTGTAATTTTCAATAACACCTCTACACCGTAAACTAAAAGTGGGGGGACAGAGAGGCAGAATTAATATTAGTGCATGTGAACACCTTTCATTTAGTCTTGACACCTTTTATAATTCCTTTTACAACATATAAATACTGTCATGATTTTTTTGACTCACTGGTCAGGAAAACAATGTAACTCCAGGGGACAAATCTGGACCAAGAAAATCCACCTGCAGAAGAAGAGGAAGGTGAGGGATCTGTAGTGCGAAACACTTCCCTTCAGTCACATGTTGATGTGATCAGGAGAGGTCTTACTATTCAGCGTGTACGTCTCCACGAGGATCCACACACCATTGATGGCCACCACCACATCTGCAGGCACAAGGAGAAGTTTAGAGTGTTATGTTGAGAGACTTGGCCGCAGGATCTCTGAGGACAGCTGGGAGAAAACCATGATACACTTACACATGGCATATTGGAAGGCCTTCGACTTCACAAGTAGGTTGATGCCTATTGAAGTAAAGAAGAAAGTGGTGAGAAAAAGGAACTGAGAGACTGATTTGTTCGCATAAACAGAAGAAAAATACTGAGAACCTGCCTTTGAAAATGAGGAAGGTCGTGTGTGGAAGGTCATCAAACCAATGTTCTCCACTGCGTCGTGCCTTGACAACACACATACATTACAGGTACATTACAATAGCCAATAAAATAGAATGACATTACACAGAACAAATCCAAAGTCACTTACCTTCCATTTAAGGCCAGTGACCTCATAGAACTTGTAAAAGTCCTGTAAACTGTAGCAGAACAGTTAAATTACATTGTGTGAAAATGTAATAAAGGAATCAAATACACAAGGGTTTTGAATGAAAGTGTTTTGAATGTGTCAGACTGTCACCTGAGCATAGGAGCCCCTGAGGTATTCAGAGCTTTATACGTGAGGAAGCGGTCTCTTGCAGACATCCGTGGTCTGTAAAACCGCATCAGACCATCAAACTGTTTCAGGGACACACCCATCGGCCTCTGAAGGGGGAAAACAACATCAGCACAGAGAAACACTGAGTGCGTCATAAAAGAAATCATTTGGACCAAATATATATTTAAACGAGAAAAAACAGAGGTCGTACCTGCCGGCTAACTAACAGCTGAAAGGCATGGTCTATAGCAGAGCGTTTGTGAAGCAAAAGAGATTTGAACTTCATCTTCTCAACATCATTGAATGTATCAAACACCACTGCCAAGAGCTGTTGGGGGGGGGGGCAGAGAAGATCACAGTGTAGTGACGCTGCTGAGTAACCATGTAAAAGGCTCAAGTGCACAAATACGTCAGACTGGACATTTTAGAAGGTGAAAATCAGGCTGTTTGTACCAGGTTCATGATGAAGTAGAGCTCTATGGAGAGGTAAACAATGAAGAACACACAGGACCAGCGGTTCTTCGAGTACGCTGGCATCATCACATCAGGGAAACTACAAGGAAGAGGGAAGCACAAGAGGCAAGAGTCATGAGATAGAAAAGAAAAAAAAATGGTGGTGGGGCGAAAACATTCACATCGGCCTCTAAAAGTAAGGAAGTACTGCTTTCATGCCATGTGTGTGAAGATAAGTGAAGAGCGTTACGTGCACTGCTGCACTCACTTTGCCGTGGTCAGCAGAACAAACAGACTGACGAGGCTGTTCTCCAGAGTGCTGAAGTACTGTGGAAAGAGGAGAGGGTTTAAGTCTAAAGTCAGTTTAGTTCTGATGGGTTCCCAGCTGCAACCAGCAGACAGCAGGTGTTCCTGGAGCTGAAGAGTGAACAGCTCGTCGGGCATCGTGCAGTGCCATCTATTAATGACAAAGGTTCTGCTGGTTCTCTAGACTGCACCACGGTACCCAATGAACAGAACCGGCTCAGGAACCAGAGTAAATTTGGTGGTGAAGTAGCAAAAGAGAGAAACTACTCCACATTTCAAACAGACTAACGTCAGGCAGACTGAAGACTCCACGTACCGGGTCAGAGGCGTTTGTAGAGAAGAGGCAGAAACCTGGGGAGAGACAACAAGATAGTCAGACCCACACAGTGACAGAGAGCCCTGTTCCCTCTGAAGTAATGGCCTTTAATATACATTTAATAACACGTTTTCTTACCTAAGATAGCAAATATAACCATGAAGAAGAGCAGCAGCAGGAGGATGTCAATAAAGGGAGGCAGGGACTGGAAGATCTGACGCAGGTTTCTGATTGGAGGAAAGAAACCTTGTAACAATGGCTGTGTTTAACGATACAAACAAACTCTGCTGTGGGTTATAATGAAAACTTCTCACTTGAGGAAGCTGATATTTCTATTCGTGGCCATGACATTGACCTGTCGGTGTGAATATGTGTGAGTTTGTTTAGCTCATCGTGTACCTGCGCACAGCACCACAGTATCTACAGTCCACCAGGAAAATTGGTCTCAGAGCTCTGGTCACTCGCACGTGAGACGTCTGTCTGATCAGAACCACGATGGCCTCCACGAACTGTAGCAGCAACACACACGTCTGTACAAGGAGAGGAGACAACATGAGCTATACACAACAACAACAGAGGCTGAATCTCAAACTATGACAGAAGGCCTGCAGACAGCAGTGGACCTAACCCTATGAGAGCAAGCACTCAGCATGCTGAAGTGACTGACCCTGACCTCTGACCTCCCTGTAGAGTGAGGAAAGAAAAAAAGAGGATTTCTATGTAGTTACTGCAAAATGACTGAATGATTTACCATCAGAATGTACTCATCAAGCAGGAGTTACCTTCACCATTGTCCTCTTGTGGCGTATGAACGTGTGGAAGCCTAACCAGCGAAGTTTCATGCATAGCTCAAAAGCCACCATAACCAAAGCCAGCAGCTCCAGAGTGGCATGAACCTGCAGAGAAATACTGTTTAAAGCAAACTGTGTGTATGAGCTTGTGTTTGAGTGAATGCGTTTGTGTGTGCGTATGTTCGCTCACGTAGACATCCAGGCGTAGTGAGGGCACAGCGGGAGCTTCGCACAGCGACAGCATCATCAGCAGCAGACCTGTCAGCAGCTCCATCATGTAGAACAGGTGGTTGTGGGCAAACAGGTAAGCTGCCAGCGCCTTCGGGTTTCGAGGATGGGTGAAGAACTTATCATTGTTCTCTCCCTCCTGAATGTGACATGTACAGGGCACAGACAACGAAAGTGTTTTCATTTTATTTATGGGATTTCAGCTAATTTAACCAACATCGCACCAGTATGGAGCAGAGTCATAATACATGAGCATCGTGCCACACACAAGAGTGTACAGGTACTCTATGTGCAGAAACATGCAAGCAGTGTAAACACACTTCTTCTGCCAGTTCAACACTATTGTTCTGATGAAGCGAACTAATGAAACAACAAAGACAGCTGGATAATATGGATATAAACAATGCTCAATGTGTTTAAAAAAATCTGTTGTGCAAATATGTTATAAGGAAACACATTCAACCTGCCAGACCTTAAAGATACACACAATGCATTTGTTGAGAAACTCTGAGTATTTGGTTGCACCTTGAATATCATTAAACATGACCTGTGTGTTTCTTAAATACAATGAAAAACACTGTCCTTGTGTCTTCTCTTATCTTAACTTTATGACTTGCAACAGCTGGTCATGATATAAATACAGCCCACTGAAAGGGCACAATGTCGAAGCATCTACAAGTAATACAGTGTGCAGGGTATAATAAAACCATTATACGATCATGTGAACACCACGAGACCATGGACCAACGCCACAATCCGCTGCTGGAATACCTGCAGGTAGATGGCTGCCTCTTGGTAATTCATCTCCCAGCTTTGCCGTAAGGACACATTTTGGGCTCTGTGGTTTTGTGGCCCAGGTGTTGAGATTACAGCGTTGTTCACTATGTCATAATTGCCTCCTCCTCCATCTGGAAGAAAACACTCCAGTGTCAGTGTCAACTAATTGTAACTTCAATAAAGTTGTCTTTTCATTTCCACATTGATTTTTCCTTTAGTACTGTATATAGGTCACACACACACACACACACACACACACACATTATATAAAGGGGCATGTGCCTACCAATGCAGTCTAGTTCTAACTGTGAGGCATAGGAGGAGATCAATACTGGACTCTCGTTATAGGTCTGATCTTCATGGATATCAGCCGTCCGCCCGCATAAGCACTCCATTGATAAGTTTGGATTTGTCTGTGTGCCTCAGCTGTGTGAACGTATTAAGGTCCCAGAAGTCCACAGCACAGCTATGCATGTGTGTGTGTCATTCACAGTGCGCTGGTCCTAATCCAGCATCCACACACATCTGGAGACACAGATGGCCAAACATTCCACTCAGGCCTGATGCAAACTCCAGAAAGACCCAGGTCCCAAATGGTGTCCGGATGCGAGTTCTCACAGATCCAGAAACATCCAGGCCAAGCTGGAGATCAACGCTGAAGACAGAGCAACATTCAAAACAACTGACGATGCTTATGAAGTTCAGCACTTCTTCGACAACCGGTTGCTTCTTCAGAGAACACTTTCTCTCACAGTCACTTTGATGAGAGAAACTGTTTCCAGTGACAGTATGACAAATGTGACTTGCACACTGAAATGACTTGCCTCAGCTGCAGACTTCAAACTTTGAACCCAGTGCAGCCAGTCAATGAAAAAGTGCCATGTTTGCACTGATGTCACATTGTTTATTACAGCTTCTTCCTGCCACAGACAGGATACAGACATGTGACAAATAAACCACAGGATGACTTAATCCTGTGCTAATAGAGGAACTGCAACTAAATTGAAAAGAAAGGGAAGACATGTAAATATCTAATAACACGGGGAGAGGAGCATTCCATTGTTGGAAGTAAAGCAGAATTAGATTATGACTATCTTTTAAATGTCACAGAGTTTTTTCTTAAATATGAACTGTCTTCAAAATGAACTCAAAAGTACAACTGAGAAACTTTAAATTCCAGATTAACTTCCATTAACATTAACATGAATTTACAGATGGAAGTCGGCTCTCTCATATATATCAATGACATTCTTGAATAAGCGATCCCTCCATGTGCCTATCTGCAGCTGCATATGCTAGTCCTGTGTGAGTCTATCTGGGTGCTCTTCCCACACATTGTACATCACATGTTTCTGCTTCAGGCACGACTCCTTGGAACAAAACGGTGGTGGAGACCATGAGTCTGTGAAATGCAGTCACAGACATTTCCGTTCCACCATGACAGCGGCAGACGGAGCTCAAGTGTGAAGATCAGATTCCAGTCCAGCGGCAGCCTGGCTGTTATCCTGACAGGAGTGAACCCGTGTCTGCCGTGCGCTATTCCAGCTCCTCATTTGTTTGAGAACAATAACATGTTTGGAGTTCCCAGTCAAAAACACGGTGGGGTCGGGCTCACAGAAACACAAACAGGCTCAGCGGTCATGGCTGTTTCTTCCAGGACAAACAAAATCTAGTTTTGTGATGATCTGAAGGGTCCCGATCACCAGCAACAAAACTGAATTCCACACTTCCTTCCAAGCATGGCATTTGTCACTGAGGTAATACGATGCAGTCGGCTTTCTCAGTGTCCAGGTTCAAACTCCCACTCTTTCCAGAAAGCTCCAACAGCGATCAGAAAGAACAGAGTGATACATCCCCTTGTCCAGCACTCCCAGATATCCTGAGAGGGAAAAACTCCTCTCCTCTTCCTGTTCACCTCCAGAGCCAGAGAAAATGATCCAGTACGCTCACACACACAGACACACTTACACACGGGCTGTAGACATTCACACACACAACACACACATGCTGCCCATGAGCAGCGGGGAGGGGCTGAGGGGCACACGGCCTGCTGAGGCAGCAGTTTCTCAGATGGGACATTTTGTAGCTTATATGTGAGGAATACAAAGGCAGCGGGATTACTATGTTGAGTGGATGCATGGATACCCATACATACTGCACACACACACGTGACCTCAGAGCCCGGTGGACAGTCTCCATTAAAGCAGTGTGTCCTGGACTTGCAGCATGATTGCAGCTGATGGTCAACAACATCAAACAGATCTGGACTGCACATCTGGTAAGTAGGCAACATTCATGTTTTACCACAAAGTATACTGCTATAATTACAGATGCAATATACCTTTCTTTAAACAAAAGTAAGAACATAGAATGAATGTAGAACCACTAAGGCAAGAATAACCTGGTTGAAGAAAGAATACTTTAATGTGAGCTACATCGGTTAGTTTCATGAAACTTTACATCTGTCTTTGGACACTCTATATTGAATCCCTCATATAGGAAAAAACAAGCAACAGGTGTATAATCAGCTGCCAGTGTATTTTGCAGCTATCCTGAACTAAGTTTGTCCAATCTGTTTTAGAGATGTGTTGATTCAATTTTATGTCATTTTGGATGCTGTTTGCACGTTGAATCTGATATTTTGTCCAACCAATTATATTGACCAAAATGGAAACTGAATCAACGCCTAAAACAGTTCCAACAAAACTTTAACATTACAACCTTCATGAAGGCAGGATTTACTGCAGAACTCTTATCATTGGACTGCATCGATTTAATCTTCTGCCAAATGAAAAGGCAACTTGTACTTGTAGATCTAATACCATGCAACGATGGTAGCAACATGAAAAGCGATGTCAACACTCTTGGGCCCAGACACACACAGTTTGCATAACTCCAACATGGCAGAGGACGAGGTTGTGACAGTGAGAACTTACTCTCGTCTCCTCTCTCGGTCTCCTCGTTGAGCAGCCCGCTGTTTGCTTCGTCCCAGGTCAAGATGAGAGGCACATCGTCGTCTGACTCCATACGGTACCGGCAGATAAACAGGCTGCAACCAGCCTCGATTTGCCAACGTTCAATTAGAGTTAATCTAACGTTAAGCTACCCACTAGCTAAATAAGTGCATGGTTTGTTATGCACACCGCAAGACGGCTGCACATCCTCACAGCTAACGCTACCGTTAGTTGTTAGCTAGCAAATCCAAGGCTAAGATGATGGCAAACACAAGTTCAAATGTGTCTGTTGAGAAATAAAACAATTAGGAACTGGCTTAGCTGGTTTCAAGTTGTGTGAATCAGAGAAGGCGTGTTGATTGCAGATTTGGTCTTTGTCCTGTCACAGATGGCATCTATCACAGAATCAACTGGTTCACTGTCACTGAGGCTAACCAGCTCCGCCAGTCCGTCTGTCTCCATCGCGGCACCATCACCGCAAACCAGGCTTCAAATAACTATAATGCTGGACAACATTAACCGATAAATGACAACAACTCCTGTTTTTCTAATTAATCTTTCCCCGAGCAACAAAACCAGACACGAAATAACGACTCTACAAGCGCTCTGCAGACACTGTGGGTGCAGCTCATAGGTGCAGCTGCATCAACAAACATTCGCGACACTAAAGCAATTTACAGCAGCCTGAGTGACCGCGGCCACATTTTCAAAATAAATGTCAACGCATCTAAGACAATGCTGTGAGAAAAGGCCAAATTGAAGGCTACCACATTCATTTATTTATTCGTTCATTTATAACATGAAAATGCTCATACATGCATACATTTATTCTCTGCATAACGCAAACCGCAGTTTGCGCCACTACTTTGAAACTGCCACCCGCATGAGTTGTATCCTAGCAACAGAGGGAAAAAATGTCAACAATATTTTCAACACACAAGCAGCATGGATGTCAACAGGTAAATAACCATGGTATTTAGCTTAGCATGTAGCTACATCTAAAGCAACACCAGCTAAAGTTACCACCTCCACAAAACACTAGGCACCAACAATTTTATGTTAAAAAACTAAACAACTTAAATGTATGAACGGTCTTATTTAAACTAACCTGGTGCGAAATGCTACAGTGTTAAATAGCTAACTAATGACAAATGTAATGTGCAAACCAGAGTCATCACCAGTTACTCTTTTTCCACAGTGACAGTGTGTCTGCAAAGTGGGAAACAGTGCAGCCAAAGGCAAAGACCCAACTGGAAGATGCTCTACAGAACCAGGAACTGTCACAGAAGAAACTGCTCTCTCCTGAGGCTCAACACATCTCAAGCACACTGGAAAAATGCATCAGTCAAGTTGAGATTGTGGCGACTCTGTCTGCTGTCCTCCATTCAAACAGTGTGTTCGGTTTTGAAGACAAGGAGCTGAGCAGGGCACTTCAAGAGCATCAGATATTAGCTGAAAGACTAGAGATGCTAGAAGGCCTCAAGCAGGAACCGTGTGGGGAACAACAGAGTGAAGCTGGTGAAGCAAAGAAGAGAGCCAGAGAGAAGCTTGAGAAGGATATTAACAGCTCTGTCAGGGATCTGCTCAGGCTTGTCCGAGCCCATCCTGATGCCATTTTTGGTTTGAGGGCAGAGCTAGGAATGGAAGCAGGGGAGAGTGAGTATGTGTTAATTAGAGAGCTTAAGAAGTTTCACAGCCATGTGATAGAAAAGTTGCTGACCAGTGCAGATGTGGAGCTACAGCTGGTTCTCTCCGAGCAAGCGTCTCCATCTCCTGCTCATGAAGTGGAGCACATGGTTTCACTGGAAGAAGAAAAAGTAGCTACAGACATGAAGGAAGTAGATGCAATGGTGAGGCACCAAGATGGATGTTAAAGAAAGCTTTACTTACAAGAGTCTAGTCTTGTGAATTTCCCCACTGTGGGATGAATAAAGGAGTATCTTATCTTATCTACCATGTGTTTAACTTGTTTGAATTCAGGAGAAAAAATGCTGGAGAAAAAAAAGATTAAATACCTAAACCAATAAATCCTCTGCTCTTTACCTTTTCCTACCTCACCTCTCCTTTATTTCTGTTTGTGTAACAGATTTCTCAGAAAGATTATGAGATCAAAAATCTGCTGCTTTCTCTCCAAGAGAAAAAAACAGAAGAGGCAGGAATGTCACTTCTTGCAGACAAGGAGTGCCAGTCACATATCAAGACATCAAAGGTGAAGCAGAGCAATATACAGCAGGAAATTGATCGACTGAACGTTCAGCTCAACAGTTTGATCCTTGAACACAGACAGGCAGAGAGAGTGCTCCAAGAGGTACGTTCATTACATCGAACATTTCACAGTAACTAACTCACATTTTTGTGGTTGTAACATATTTTGTTTTCATTAAAATCCATGTCCATGTCAACTCTTTTTCCCTTGGCAGAAAAATGAAAACGTGGAGACAGAAGTTGAATACTTGCTACAAAATTTTGATGATAAAATAGAAGAAAACCAGGTACAAACCACAGAGTGCTAATAGTTACTGGAAAAGATAATTAAGCACATATACTCATTATATGCTTGTTGAGACTATATTCAGACAGTTCAAGTTCTTGACCATAGATATAAAATAATCCTGCTACCAAGTATAAATGGAACCTATATATGTTTAGTAACACTTCCTTCCACCATCTCTCTCTCGTCTCCATCCTTTTCTCGCCTCTCTCAGGCCAACCTGGAGTTGAATGAAATGGATTATGAAAGGGAGGAGGGGGAGCTGAGGAAGCTGGAGAAACCCTTTACTGTCCTAGAGGAGGAGTGCAACCAGGTCCTGGAGAGGCGTCGGCTGGCAGAAGAGAAGAGGCAGGAGGAGATGAGGGAGCTGGAGCTGAAGACCAGAGCTGCTCTTCTTGCCCAAGCCTGGTGGAGAGGCTACAGTACTCGCAAGGCCTTAAAGAACAAGGGCAAAAGCAAGAAGGCCAAAAAAGGCAAAGGCAAGAAGACCAAATAAATCACTGGCCACTTTCTTTTCCGTGGTGCTTCACTAACACACTCTACCTGTGGAGCAGCCTATACAGCAAATACCATTATACCCCATAAGCAATGTGTTTGTCATGTAGTCTTGTTTCTTAATAAAGTATTTTATGTTTTAAACTAGTGTTTGCTGTTTTTGTAAACTACACATTATAAAGGATTGCAGAACTCTCTAACTTTTTGTGAGCACAATTTAATATCTGGAAACTGTGTTGCTGCAGTCGATATTAAACTAATCATTAAAGATAAAACAGCTGCAGATATTGAGACAGTTTTATTATTTAAAAACAATGGACATTGTCAAAAGCTGAACAAATGTTTGGCAGGTTAGACATCCCAGCAGGACTGCATTGAGTGTGCAGACCAAACTGATTAACATCTCTGTGAGCTTTGTAATTCTCGTTAGTACATAGAGCTTAATGACCTCAGAAAATTTCCAGCATAGTTCTGCTCAACTTTAAATTGAAAACAGGTCAGATGAACCAGAACAAGTTAAATTAGGGACGGATTCATTGGGTAAATAGTTGCTATTTTCATCCACAAGGTGGCAGTACAGGACCTTGTGTTCTGAATGATCAATTATCTGCATTATATTTATCAGTCCGGCACAGAAGAGGAGCCTGAGAGGGAAGATATTACTACCAGATAGACAGAGTTTATCAAGTTAAAACAAGTCAACCTATAATGACCAAGATCAGAACCATTTCAGAAAGTATTATCAAGCCCTGAATGTAGCAATGAGGAGCTTACTGAACATCCTACTGACCACTCACTAAACTCATTAACTTAAGTTTACAAAGAAACATCAGAAGGCTTAGTAGATTATCAGACCTCCCAGGATGCACTATATTTAGGTTTAACCCTCCAGAAACCCTCCTCATTTAAATACAGTACATTTTCCATTACACTACCTTTAGAAGATGTCCATGTATCTTTGGTTAGTAAAATAGGTCTTTTTCTAAATTAAAATAAAAACAACTGAAATCATAATTGCGAACTTCTGGAAGAAGAATGTCTGTTATTTTACACCCTAGCCTGACACTTGATACAACTAGGAATCCACTTAGTGTCGTAAGTTTATTGAAGTTCATTGCCTTCAAGTTTATTTAACTCACAGATGTCTGTGATTCTCACTCAGTTAGTTGTAGATACTTGAAAACATATCTTATACAAAAGAAGAAGCCCCTTGAATGAGAGGCATTAGTTATCATCAAAACAACTACTGAACAAACTTTAAATTCAGAGGTCAATGCTCGTTCAGTGAGTTCAGTTTTAAAGCACGTAAACTTAATCTTTTTTACAGTGTGTTGCAATGTGCTTCGCCTTGTCTCTTTTCTGTTCTTTTCTTTTCTGTCCATCGTGTCTGTCAGAGGGAGTTTGATGCTGTGTCATTATGTCATCATGGTCCTGGATGAACATCCTGACCTTAGAAAGAGACAGTGGAAAACAGTAAGTTGATTTTGTTGCTCTGGCTGTTTGTCTCCATGTCTGCTCCGTCAGGGTACATACCTCCTCCAGCTGTTGCTCCGTGTCGTTCATATCCACACCCTCCTCTCCTTCTACCTGGCCATCTGTCATTTCATAGAGGTTGAGGGTCGCCAGCTTAATCTGTCCCAGCAGGAGTGTTTTCTTTGCTGCTGTCTCTTGAATATGGTTCCATTTCTTTTCCTGTATGATGAGGGACAACTGACCTTAATACAGAAGAGCAACATTGGATGTGGTGTTCTGATGGCAGATTTGGACTCTTGGATTGTATCTGGTACCCATGTTAGAGCTTCAGAGCAGGTCTTCTCCAGCTCGGTCTGAAGCTGGGACAGGTGGTTGTTCTTGTGCAGCCGCAGCATGTGATGCTGGTTCTCCAGTGTCAGCAGTGCTGTCCTCTGCTGGGTGGCCTGATCCTGCTCGTCTCTCTCCTTCTGATACAGCTGGTTTCTGAAGTGGAGCAGACTCTCCAAATGGCCTGTGAGTTGCTGCACGTCTTTGAACTGAAACACACACACACATTAAAGTTGTAGCCCCAGGGTCAAACTTCATTATCTACTCAGAACATGTCAGGGTTTATAGAGGAGGTGGGCAGCAGTTCCATATATTTAAAGAGTGTGGCTACTGTTTACGCCATCATCAAGAGACAAGGTGAGTAAAGATTTTTTAGAGGAGCAAATAGCTGAGTTTTCTGTAGCAGTTTGAGAACTACAGCAGTTGATATGTTACGTGTGTTTCAAAGAAATTTTCCACCAACAGATGGTTTAGTGAATGGATAAACATATTTTTAGTCCAGATTTTTCCTGTAGGATAAACACAATTGGATTTAGTGAAATGTTGCTCTGCCATATAAAAACCCCCCAGTACCTGAGTGACTGTGACCATCCGCTCCATGAAGTCCTGATACACAGTGTGATTCTGCATGTGACGCTGTAGCTCCTGCTTCCTCTCCATCAGCTCAACATACTCCTCTTTCAGCCTTTTAATCTCTGCCTCCGTTTGAAGCCCCTCTCTCCTCCTCCTCTCTGCTCTCTCAGCGGCTTGTTCAGCATCTCCAGCCTGCACAGATGGAGATAAGTAGATTTATTCACAGTCCACTGACACTGAATGTACAGTCTAATAACAGAGTTGTGTGTGAACTGGTCTCCTACTGTACCTTGAGAAACGTGTCAAAGCCTGAGTATAACTCTTCCACTTCCTTCACCTTCCTGTGCAGCTCCTCTACGCGTTGTTGCAAACTCTCCAGCACCTGCATGAAACGCACATACAGCAGGAAAAAGTTAGATTAGCTATGCAGGAACATTTATGATGAGTGGACACTGCAAGAAGGAACGTTAAAGTTTCTCATGTGCAAACATTTAAGATCATCACATGAGCAATAGGGTCAAGTGGTTACAAAGAAGACAAATCAAAACTGATAAGAGATTGCAATAATGCTAAAATATGAAAGAAACATTTAGGGCTAGGGTTTTTTTTGTAAGTGTCATTACTATTATTC
The DNA here is from genome assembly GCA_037975185.1 of Centropyge bicolor. Lineage (NCBI taxonomy): Eukaryota > Metazoa > Chordata > Actinopteri > Pomacanthidae > Centropyge > Centropyge bicolor. The sequence goes on from JBBMOC010000037.1 coordinate 615,549, forward strand.
TAAAAAGTTCCAAATCCTTTTATTTTTTTAATTCATGATTTTAAAGGCTTTCATTTAAGGAAAAAACATATACAACATATGATAAACCTATGTTTCACTCTCATATAGACTACTTTGGATATGTGTAGATAACATTTTCCAAGAATAAGAGCGTTATTAACTAGAAAATCATATTTCCTGTTGTCTGTGATTAGTCCGTAAACAAAGTCCTTGAGAGCAAAGATTTCATGTTCAAGAAGCTTCAGAATAGACTAACACTGGAAAAACACTGGAGTATCATCACAAAATGCACAAACACTGGTTTCAACTCCAAATCTTTTTCAGTTTCCTGGATGGATGGAGCCCATTTAAACATTGAAAATGGGTTTCTGTCGCTTTGGAAGTTACAGTCTGTAACATGAGAATAGTCCTTTTTGAATAGATTTGTGTGTGACCTTCTGTAAGATAGCACCTGCTATGTTATAGTTCCCTACAGATGCTGTAGGATATGATATGAATCATATTCCTCATTACCAGTGAAGATATCTGTTAGTTGTTCCTCACATGTTTACGCTCCTCCCTCTTCACGCTAAGCTCCACCTCCTCCCGCCGGTTCCTCTGCAGCTCCAGCAGGGCCGCGGTCCGCTCGGTCAGGTCGGTCCTCCCGGTTCTCTCGGTCCGGTCGGTCAGGTCGGTCCTCCCGGTTCTCTCGGTCCGGTCGGTTCCCTCGGTCCGGTGACGTGGAGCCGCGGTCACCGCCCCGCTCATCCCCGCCGCCATCAAAGTGCTGTTGACACACAAGCTGGTAGAGAGTTATTAGCTTATTATGTTATTGATGGGTCCCATCGATCGTGGCAGGACTTCAGTCGCTCTGCTCCACATTCACTCACTGTGAGTCGTGCTGCTGTCCCCGTGTGCTCTGTCAGGATGTTCACAGACAAACATGCTCCATCTGCAGTTTTACTTCCCTCTGAGATTGTTGTCAAACTTTTTACCTCCGGACTTCCGCCCTCTTGTTTCTATGGAAACACAAACCGGAACTTGTAAAGGGACAACCTGGACTTTTCACAACAGGATTTTTATTTTCATCTATAAGTAAAATAAAAACTTGTGAAAAAAAGTTGCTGTTGGTTGAATCAATAGCAACCAGAAATTCAGATGTAACACAAAACACAACTCTAGCAATACTTTTCAAAACAAGTAAATTCTTATATAAATTATAGCTGAAAACAGTAGTGGATAAATCAATTAGAAGATTGGTGGAAATGTATTATTATTATTATTATTAGTAGTAGTAGTAGTAGAAGTAATTTCCCAGTGTGTGTGTGTGTGTGTGTGTGTGTGTGTGTGTGTGTGTGTGTAATATTACAATCTTGTAATATTAGAGACAATATTACAATATTTTGTGATTTGGTTAAGGAGTAGTTTTGGAGAATTTCAGTTTCTTCCTATTTTCTCAGAGTCAGAAACCAATAAATATAGAACATATCTATTTGTTATTATTTGGTCATGTGTGAAGTTATGTCAAAAAGCAATGTTAATCTGTCTTGGATTAATTGTTGAGTGTCTACATGATCAAGTGTCATAATCAAAAACAAATCTTTAAGGAAATGTACTCCTCCTGTCTCCTTCTGAGTCTGTTCAATATTCTTCATTTCATAAGTTTAGTTGCTGGACATGAGATTTCTCCTGCTTCGCAGTGAGGTCTGTGTTGTCCTGGAGGGTTCAGGTTCTCACATCACACTGTGTTAGCTGGATTTGAAAACAGCCTTCTGGGCTCAAACTCACATACATGCACAGCAAAACTACTAAAACATTCAGGTGAAGTCACAAGTAAAACACATTTTTCAGTGGACAGCTTTAAATGTGCTTTTAACTGATTATCTTTGCATTGTTGGTTGGACAAACAGAAAACATGTCATCTTTGGTTATTGAATTGGATCTCTAACCAATAAACAATCAGTTATTAGTTGAACATTAAGATGCTACCATGAATGGATTATTGAGTAGGAAAAACAGGCACTGGTCCATGAACCAACCTTGAAGTTACTTAAACATCTAGGGGTCAAGAGAAGAGATGACCTGTCATGTTTTTCTTGCTCCTGATTCCAATCTGAGCCCATTCACACTGATATCTGACCAACTTCAATATGATGTCCTGTAGAGATGAGAGTCATCTGTGTCTGTGTAGAAAAAAATAGACGACCTCTCTTCATCTTCAGTGTGAACAAAATGTAAAAGTTTGCTATGAGAAACATGGCTCTGCCTGCAGGAGACTTTTATCTAATGTGTGTCTGTTGTCTCATAATCTGTCCATATATGCCTCCTATATGATTTAAAGCAGCCACAAGTCTGTGCTCACTGTGGACCTCAGTGATGTGACCCCTGAAACACGAGTTACAGACATTTGACTGACAGGTGTTACCACAGAGAGATGTGTGATTTTTTCACTTTAAGCACAAAAATCACACTTAATATCACACCTTTCCTCTGCCGACGCTTTGAACGACGCTGGGCAGCGCACGCAAGCACGTGGTCACACACCACGCTCCTCACCGTCCAGCAGACTGACAGAGACGATGACACTTGGCTGTAAACACGTCAGAAACAGACCAGTTGTGTGAAATTGTTAAGGCTACTTTAGATCAAAATATGTAGAATTTATGTGAGGGTTTATTGGAGCCTGACAAGTTTTTTTACATACTGAAACATGAGTGGAAATAAATCCCCACTGACCTGTCAATGGGTCACTCATTAAAGCTCGTGCTACGCAGCCAAACATCAGAGGTTTTGCCTGGAGACTGGAAATGTGGCAGGACGAAGAGACGGTGATGACATGTAACAAACGTCCATAACCTCCATCAAACCAGGGCACGACATCGTACAGCATCACAGAATGCTGGGCCACAAGTGCAAACCATCAGAAGTATATTTTAAATCCATGCAAACATCATCCATAGAGTCTAAATATGATGATAATATGATGAGATTTTTTTAAATGGTGTTTCTGTGGTCAAGGACAAACGTTGACCCACAGCCATAAAGCCAACATGGATGAGAGGTCCATCTGATCTATGTTCAATCTGAAATCATGACGACAATGTGAGGTGATCAAAAACTGTAACTAACATAGACTTTGTGCTGAGATTGTTTTCTCATCTTGAGAAGTTTAGTCCAAAATGACAGGCCATAAATGACTAGTGTCACCTCCAGTAAAATTCACCAAATGATACGATTCATGACTTAGTTCAGACCTAAAATATCTTTAAAGGCTTAATTAAGAAGCATGTAGGATTGAGTTGGTGGTGATCTGACACTACATGTTCATGCTGGTAGCACAGTGCCACTGAGTGCCAGAGGAAGGTGGCATCACACCCCTAATGGAAATATTGTGTGCTGTTACTTTTTGTATAATAATCAGCAGGTGTAGCGACGATAGTGACGCGGACATTGAAAGCAGCAGAACCAGAAAAATGCATCTGATGTAAATGTATGTCACGCATTCACACACTCACACACCCAAAACAAGCTGAGAAAATGGGAGATAAAGATCAAGAAGAAAAGACATGACCGAGAGGCAGTGAAGGGGAAAAACAACAACACAGATAGCTGCAGGCAGAGATGCAGCTGAATCCATTTTTGATGAACGGACGGCTTGCTGCACACACACACTACTTTATTAACACTAATGGAAGGATGCTATTATAATAAAAGCGTGTTGTGTCAGGTGATGGGCGCAGTGTGAGGCTGGGGAGATGGAGACCTCACACCCATGTAAACACCAGCAGACCTTTTAACAGCTGAGGAGGACGAGGAGGAGGAGACGAACAGGTCAGGATCTATGATGGCAGGCCGGAGGACAATGAAGAGAACTGTTCATCTTTATTCACCTTAATGTTACACATTTACTCTTTAGTTGTTCTCTTAAGCTAAACATATATATATAGTGTTGTTTCAGTGCATCAAAAAGGTTGAATTAACCTCTCCTGACAGACATATTGAATTCAAATATCTATTACATCAAATGGACAATAATACAGTTTTTGTGTAGCATCCATAAATATATATATATATATATATTTGCATTTCTGTTGGAATTGAACCCAGGCTGCTTCAACGAGGACTCATGCCAATACATGGTACACACTCTAGTAGGTGAGCCACTGGGGCATCCAATCTTAGGTTGTAATGAAATCAATCAATCAATTTGTGCTTGTCTACACAACAAGGATGCAGTGATGGACTGACCCTCCAATGTGGCAAGAAGCTGAATGATAATCTTCATCATAAAAGAATAAGAAAAACAGCAAACAAATGAGCAGTATCTAGTTGATGATCAGAAAGTGTATTTTCTCTCAGTCATTTTCTATCAGTTTTGAGGGATACTGGACCAAGACTTAGGTGACCACCACAATGTACCAAGGAAATTATTATATTATATTATTATTCTCAATACACATATCTAGTCTCTATGCAGGCTTTGTTCTTAATGCTGCAGACAAATTTGAAATGAGATTGTTTATATTATATGTGAGCGTTTCAGGTTTGTACTGCTGACACCAGGTTATACATATTAGAATAAGTATTGGATATATGAGTCATAAATAACATACAGTAGATGTGTCTGGATGTGTTGGTTGAATACTGTGATCTCATGAGACCTGGGTAAAGTACCCTGCAGTGCGTCGCTTTGTGAACTTTGGCTCAATGATGCTTCATCTGTATTGGCGCCATCTTCTCACCATTTTGACTAAATTTGTTGTGTTTGTGACCGATGCTCCTTCATGTGTTGATTGCATGGACTTTTCTGAAACTCTGCCAGTTGCCTATTGATGACCGAAAACTCTCATAACTCTCTTTATGAGAAACATTTCAATTTATTCTTTTTCCTATTGCCAAGTTTGTTTAAGGCTTAAATGCTGCCTCCATTTTTTTATTGGTATTTAAACTAGTACTGTAGGAGAGGACGTTTTACTCTGTTTAAATTCCTAAAATGCAAAAATAAAGCATGAATGTACAGTCGAAAATAAAACCAGTAAAAGCCTTGACTGTCACTGTAGCTTGCACACACACACACACACACACACACACACACACACACAGTTCCACACTTGAGTGGACAGGTAACAAACATTTAGACATCCATAATTAAAGGTCAACAGTGTGGTGCAAACAGATATTGAGAGGAAGTCTGTGTTTATGCTAATGCCTTGTCAGACGGAGAGGCCAGCGACTCTCTGACACCATCTATTAATAATGAGACAAGATCACAGAAATGCACTGGGTACGAACCAAACAATGGCGCTCCTGGCAGACAATGGGAGGCGACAGCAGGCTGAGTGAGTGCTCTGGAATGAGGCTGCCAGTGTTGGGAGGAAGTGAGCTGTGTGAACGCATTTGTTTGTTTATTGATGTTTGTGTTTTGTGTTTGTCTCACAGCAGTGGTCTTGTCTGGCCTGTTTGCAAACATGCTTGTACACGAGTGGCGACAAGCCTGCAGGGAAGCACCAAACTGAGGGGGGGGGGAGGCCTGCGAGGGGACGCCGACACACATGAGACCTCTACCAAAGGCAAATTAAAGAATAGCATGTATCATTTCTGAACACAGCAACATGTGTTAAATAGGTTTTACAGAATTAAAAATATTTTACTTTAATAATTGTAGCTGGGCGATTTGTTAATCTAATCAAAGAAGACAGTGAGTGCTTAAGGAATCCCACTTCTCAAATATGTTTCTGTTTTTTCTGATTCAATCAAACTGTTTTTCTTGTGAAATAAATATAAGGAAAATCATTTTTATGGTTGAACTTCTCAAAACTTATATCTACACTATCAGGCCATAGCATGTGCTGAGTGATAAGGCCTGGACGTATCATTATAAGTATGATGAACTTGTATTCATTTTTTAATCATGTTTCTGAATCATGTTTCAAATCCAGCATCCACTCTAATCTAATCTTCATCTGTTGTGACCTCTACCAGCTCCCAAGGGAAATATCTGGCCCTTTAGCTGCCCATTGCTCCACTGTGTTAACCACCTAGTCACTGTCTGTGTCTGTCTGTCATTCGGAGCTGAGCAGGAAGTGAATAGATAAAACGGCACTTTGAGTGTGACGTGGAGCGTGGATGGCCTCAAATGCAACACGTGAGAACTGATGATCTTTACAAGCAAAAACTCATGGAAGGGGTCGTGTCCAGGATAGCCAATGAAAAAACAAACCCACAAACAGGAGACCAGGAGAAAAAGAGAAAGAACACTCACAGGCTTGAGAGGAAGAACAACCTGGCAAAGTGGCTTATATACAGTCATGGTTGGTGGAAAACACGTGAGATGAGAACAGGTGAGATGATGAAGTGGGAGTGGCTTATATACAGTCATGGTTGGTGGAAAACAGCTGGGTCCACAGGTGAGATGATGAAGTGGGAGTGGCTGGCAGGTGAGGGAGGCAGAGGCAGAGGAGAATGGAAAAACACTGAATACTTGAATGTAGAATTATGGCAGACAGAACAGAGATCAGAACATAGAACTAAAGCAGACAGAACTTCTACATGACAGGAAGGAGGCTGGTGGGACTACAACATAACAGAGACTATGACAGAACAGAGACTATGACAGAACAGAGACTGAGAACTGAGACAGAAAAACTGAGACTCTACACAGAAACATGTCTGGCAGAACTGTCACAATGAGAGCAGTGAGGGTGAATCAGAACAGTAAATTTTGGGCCTGACTCCTAAACAATGATCGATCTATCACACTTATAATTTTCATTATAAAAATATCAATATGCAAGATTTTTTATTAATTTTGAAAAATCATAATTTTTAGAAAAATGTTGAATCTTTTTTTATGTCTGCTCCAAATTTCTAAGAGGAGGGGTCCATTGGACTCATGATCTGACTTACTTTTTTTTTTTTTTAAATCCTGGCAACGGTCCTAGGCACATGCACAGTAATGACCTGACAACGTTCCCCTATTCCAAACAGGAGACTGCGAGGGGCCACAGCCGGCCTGTACAGTGAGCTACAGGCCGGGCAGCAGAGTGAAGCCCTGCTGGTAGTGATATCATTATGCTGTGTGTCCTGTCTGGACAAGGGGACCGGAGTGAGGTCGGGGGGTATGGGGTGTAATCTCTTGATTGAATAGGTTTGTGTGTGTCAGTGTGTGTGTGTGTGTGTCTTTCTGTCTTGCTGGTTGTGTGTCTTTGTTTCAGAGTGTTTTTGTGTATCTATGTTTGTGTGTGTGTGTGTGTGTGTGTGTGTGTGTGTGTGTGTGTGTGTGTGTGTGTGGAGGATTAGCGTGCCTCTCCAGTCCTCTGGCTGTAATCAGACGGGACATTGGCTCCATGACGTCCCACTGCCCCCACCACCACCCACTGCGGGAGCGCCTCTATCCTTTTCACCCTGTCATGTGTGTTTGGCTGCCGGTCTTGGGACCTTGGCGGTATGTTAGGAGTTAAAACAATTATTCTTGCTCACATCACAGTGTCCTTTTTAAAAACGTTGCTTCCACTGGAGAGAGTGACAGGACAATCAGGGAGACAAAGATCTTCATTGGGACCAGATCTTGGGATGTTGTCCAACAACATATCCTGGATCAGCTCTTCCATGATGTTTGCATGTTTGTTCCTTTCAGTGCCATCAGCTATTCTTCAAACCGTCCCGTCAGTGAGTTGTTGAGCGGGTGGAGAAGTGAGAGGGAAAGATAACACCGCTTCATGTGGGTGACAGTTGGAGGGTCGTCAGATAAACAACCATCACTGATCAGGTTAGTGTGAGCCCTCCGACCCTGGACCGGCCTGTCTGCTGTTAGTTTGACCCTTGACCTCTCCCTTTGTCTGTCAGACCAACACGCAGGACAAGCCCAGCACAACCCCCCCCCAACACACTCACACACACACACACACACACACACACACACACACACACACACACACTCCTCCTTGGCCTCTTATCCTTGACAGCTCTTATGCTCATATTAAGATCTACTTCAGTGATTTCAGGGCTGTTTCAGCCATAAACTCTCATTTAGGGGTAAATTAGCTTGCGTCTCAGTCTTGTAACTATACTGTGCTTAACAGCATTAGACCATTCTTGTGGCTTTTAAATAACAACAAGGATGGATAGTATCATTCAAATGAACCTCTACCAGCCTGCTTTGTTGCACCATTATGTAATGGCCGAGCATTCATTGTTCTCATTATGGTACTGCCGTTGTGATGTCCTCTGAGTGCCATACAGTGCTTACTGACTCCAATTGGAAATACTTATGGCTCAGTATACACGGAAAAAAATTACTTTGATCCATCCGTTCACTCATTTTACAACACTGCCCTCTCAACTTTTGAATCCCACTTGGTCTGATGAAGCTTTTAAAACATAAAATGCTTGCTAGAAAAAACTTTATTTTACATGCCGAGATACACACAATTTTGACATTTATCTCTAAACCTTTGCACCGATCCAAGCGTTCTCTATTTTCTGTTGAGTTCAAGGCTAACATGTTTTCCTTGTGCCGTGCTGTCGTCCTTTCCTGCCACAGAGACGGAGCACCATCAGACCTATAGAGACCAACCATAATCAGCTTTACCAATTACACTCCATCTCAGACCACTTATTCCTCACAAAATGGCATCACTAATGCTGGACATCACACAGATGCCTCTCAGTCTCCCACCACAGTCTCCAAATACACATCTATATATTCAAACCAATAGTTCAGACTGTAATGAAATCAGCTTTAAATAAGTCTTTGATGCCTTTTAAAAAGGTTTATGTTGCCAGAGAAATTGCTCTGCACATCTGGTCTTTACCAGACAATACAGCACAAAACATGAGCCGTCCACAGCCACCCTCCCAGTTTACTGGCTATAGAAAACTTAGGTCTGCAGGCCAAATGAGTGACATTTAAAAATGTCAGTCTTTTTTTGTTTTAACATGTGGTGTCTCGTCTGGGCACACGACAAAAAAATCTGTGTGTGTGTGTATGTGGTTATCAGTGCTCTGTGTCTGTTAGAGGCCATCATGGACGAGTAAATGTGGATAAGGATGAAAAAAGAGGAATATGTAGATGGCAGACGGAGGGTTACTGGTGTGTGTGTGTGTGTGTGTGTGTGTGTGTGTGTGTGTGTGTGAGAGAGAGAGAGAGAGAGGCGGCGTAGGAGAGATAACGATCAGCACCACTTAGGCCCTTTGATCACAAAGCTTCATCAATCTACTGTCCGAGCAGTGTGTCTGAGAAAGTCCTCCACAGATGGATTAAGGTCCTTTACAGACAAAAACACACACTCTCTGTGTTTAATATTACTTTACCACTTTAGCCTAAGCTTTATTCTCCCAGCTAACATCCAGCCATACAGAGGTCATTGCTCAGCTCTGTTACTGTACAAGCACGCATGAAGAGATGCAATCCATCTTCAGAGTCGGAGGCCCCCGCATGGGACCTCACTCTTTCTCCCCCTGCTCCCCCCCTCCCCTCCCCTCCCCTCATCCCGGCCTGAGTTTGTCTGGAGACGAGGGGTTAAGGAGGAACAGACCCTCTGAAGAGCTGCCTGCTTAACCCCTGACCTTATGGTGTATGAAAGAGAGAGAGAAAGGAAGAAAGAGAAGAAGAGAGGGAGGGAGAGGGAGGTCTGACAACTGACATGAAACTACACAGTTCAATGTAAACGCACTGGATTAGAAGTTTAATGATTTAACAACCTTTCCAAATAAATCTCTGCGTGTTACATTCAGTTGTTCTTTCAAAATAAGGGCGTTGTAAACTCTGAGCAGGTGTAAGGGGGGAACTTTACTGTGAGAGACGCAGAAACATGAGGAGAGAGGAACGAATGGCGGTTTGGAGGGGGGTCTTAGAGGAAAGGGGGGGGACCACCAACACACCCCCGACCATTCTTTGTCCTGCATGATGGCAGACCCCGCCCCGCTCTGGGCAGCAGGTTGTCAGTGAGGGGGACCAGCTGGTGCAGACTGGAGATGCCAAACAACCTGTCAGAGATAAGAGGAGGCCGACAAGGTATGCACAGCACCCCAGCACCCACACTGCTCTGAGAGCCGCAGTCTGAGACACCGGGGCTCCCTTATACTTGATCAGGCAGCCGAGTCCACACTGCTACACTTTAAACAATACTCTCTACATTTCTGAACGAGATTCTTGGACACTTCTGGAACATGCATTTGGGAAAAGGTGCAGGCTACTGTTGTTATCTGCTCCTTCATATTGATACATGCATTGAAACTGATAAACTGAACCGCACTTAAAAGAGTTTCCACTCCCGAGGTGCTGAACCTACTTTAAATAACCCAGAGGGAATGTTAATAGCTTGTCTCTGCTGTGTTCGCTGTCTAATCACAAAGAAAAACACTACAACCACTTGACTTACGCAAAACATCTCTAAAATTTATTCCGTTTCTGTATATAAATCTGTCTTTATTTCCATAGAACAGAAAATATTGTTTGTTTATCACAACTATTTATCACCACTTGGAGATGGAGGGTGAAACCAGAAACAAACCTTCAAAGAGAAACAAATATCTCTGAACAAAACCGTCTTGTTTCACGAGTTAACAACAAACTAATCTTTACAAATCTAGAGTAATAAATACTATTAGCAGGAACAAGGCTATAAAAAATCTCATTGTAACACACACACACACACACACACACACACACACACACACACACACACACACACACACACATCAAATACATATGAAGGAATGCTGAGGATCTGCTCTGTGCATACTGTTGGTTTGTTTTGCTAGAGCACCTTCTCACGTGTTACTGCATGGAAATACACCTGGTCAAAAATATAAAAACTGCTTCATTACATAAAAATAAATCAAAATCTCAGCTTGCATCTATTTTGCACAGTGGGGGCCACAAACATATCTTTACAGTTGGCTGGAAGAAAGGAGGAAAGTAAAGCTTCCCACATGTGCAGGGAAATGTATTTAACCTCATCTTGTCAAAGCAACGAATGTAGAAACACTGGACGGATGTGACGGGGAGATGAAGAATATGTTAACGAGATGGTGCATCAACATTATCACATTTACAGCACTGTGATTCTTTGTGTTTGCTGAGCAATCCTCGCATGTCAGGGATCAACACTGGACTCATGAATAATTCAGAAACAAACAGAAATGGGACAACACGCTCACACATGAAGCACGCTGGTCAGCTCGGGATAACACAGAGCCGCGCGCTGGTTGGCTGGCTCTCCGTGAGTGGACGAACCTGATTGGTCAGCTGGGGGTGACTAAGAGGACAGCGGTGACAGCTGCATGACGCTGAGTAGTGCATTTACCCAGAATGCAGTGGAAACAGTGTTTACAGGTCCTTCAGCCTGTAGCATGGTCTAAACAAACTGTTTATCTCTATGGCGCAGCGCCTGCAGCTACTACTGCCTGTCTCATCGGAAATTAACTCATAGCATCCTTGAGCTGAGCTGACACAGGCTTTACATACAAACACGCACACACAGACAACTCATGCCTTTTCTCCTTCACTGAGACTGAGCAAAAAAGATGAAAAAAAAAAGTCTCCCTTAGGCTCCGCTGTGAGAGCGCAGATTATTTTGGTCAGTAAATGTTACTGCCTGTCTGACAGTGGGTCACAATTTACATCCTTCACAATGGAGAGAGTGGGAGTCATTGAGAGGAAGGCAGCCTAATGCTGTTCATGGTCTGGCCTTAACAGGGCTCACAGTGCAAACATTGGATGACACCAGTCTTTGGGTTATGGAAAGACGATAAAGTACAACTTTGATTGTGCTGCTCAGACTCTTTTTCTGTTTGTTTGTTTTTTTAACATCTGAAGCGTCATGGATGTCCAAGTCCAGTCTTTAACGATCCACTGCTCCATCCAGCACGGGGGGGGGGGGGGACACATGACTAACAGAGGACACCTCTTCACACGGCACAAAAACACACTTTTCACAATTATTTTACAAAGGTATTATCACATTAGTCTGTATGCGCTGCAGCATGAGGGGCCACTGAATCTCTGTCCTCTGATGGCTTTCTTTGTGTCCTCTGCTGCAGTTAGGAGGCTGCGCTCCATTCTGGGACTCCGCAGCGGATGTGTGTGTGCGTCTCCAGTGTGTGGTAGAGCGGAGGGGACAGGTTGGGCGTGTAGCGGGGGTACTCTCTGAGAGGAGGGCTCAGCTGCCTGCTGGGAATGTTTTGGGAGCTCTGAGCTGGAGGGGCCGAGCTCTGGCTCTGATACGGGTCGTGGCCGATGTGTTCTCCCAGCGGCGGAGAGCTCTGGTGGGCTATGGCGCTGAGTCGAGAGCCCTGAGGACTGGAGTTGTAGGGGGGGTGAGGGGTATAAGGTGGGTAGGGGTCCATGGGGGTCATGGCTGAGGAGAGCGGGCAGGTGTACGACCAGGATGTACAGTTGAGTTCATCCAGTCTGGACTCTGAGCCGGCAAACATGCACGCCTGACGCTGTCCCATCTCTGAGCTGTAGGGGGAGTCGGTGAGGCCCAGGGCAGGGTTGTTGGAGAGGCCTGGTGGAGGAGGAGGGTAGGAGGAGGGGTGATAGTAGGACTCGCCCTCACTTGGTGAGCTTCCACTGAAGGCTTTCTTGTACGGGTGCTGGCGGTTTCCTGAGGAGCAGTTCTCCTCCACTACAGAGGGAGACAGACAGAAGGTTCTGTGTTGATTTTCCATTTGACTTTAACGACACAGGGAGAACTGGGAAAGTTCCAGCTCAGAATTTCCAACTTCCCACATTTGAAAGTTCAAGAAACAAGAACAAAATGTACACATGAGGAAAAGATGGTGCAACGTTTGCCAGAAGAAAAGGACCATATGTTTTAGCCCATTAACTACTCACTACGGCCTGTTATAGTTAAACAACATTTAATGTTTAATGTGGCATCTGTTAAATTAAAAAACAGTTATGCCGGAAAAAAAAGTTTAAGTTCCTCAGGTATTGAAAATATATTCTTCTGGTCTTGATAGAAAAAAAAGAGTATTTGGAATAGTATCAGAATTGGAATTATACATTTCAACATATTCAACAATAACCAGCCTCATTAAAGCATAGAGTGCACAGACTGCACCATTCTGCAGAGAAGCACAGTCCAGATTTAAAGGCTCTTTTGGGCTTGGCTTCAGACTGATTCACAGAGACTTGCATGTTTTTTTAATCAAACGGCCGCAGCAGTCTGAAAGTACAGATACTTGTCACCAGAGTTGTGTCCATTAACAGTTAAGTGTCACCCAAATAATGTTTTACAGCTCAAATTTAGTTGCAGCCTTTAAAAATGTTTCAGATTTGAATTATTTTGTATTTTCAGCCTCATTATATTTTTTCCTGCGATATGATCTAAAATAAATCTCAACAAGGATAAATCTCTTCTCTGGCAAAGTGCAGATAGTTGCACAGCCATTGTTACTGACTTTCTTTTAGCTGTTGATTAATATGTCCGAATAAACTCAAGCAAGCGTGAAAAATAAATGTATTCATTCATTCAGCTGCTGCCTCAGTAAATCTGATGCTAATTACACACTGTTTGCAAACACAAACTGAGTTCCAGCCACAGCACAAATTCATGTAAATCTGGTTTTCAGGTTGGTTTCCTTCTTCCCAGGCAGCCATATATAAATATATAGAGTTATAAAAAAAAATAACATGAATGACATTAGAGGTGCTTTACATTACAAGAAAGATGAGATGATTGTTCATTCGTGAATGTCCCACAGAGACAGGTTTTCACAGCCGTCCCTGCAGCGAGGACAGAACCAGGCCGAGACTTAACTGACGAAAATAAAAAGTGATGAATTTTTTACACTGATGGAATAATTTAGCTAAATCTCCTGAGTTTCATTCTGGCTGCCTGAAAGTTCAGGTCAATCTTAAAACTTGCGTAAAGTTTATTTCGTAGTCAGCAGTAATGGGCAAAACATGTCGACCCACTGGAATGGTCCTTTAACCTTCACATATTGCAACTAACCTGCAGACAGACACTTAATGAGTATGACATTTACCCAAAGCTGTTTGTTCACTGTGAACGATTTGGCACATAACCACAGGTTGGAGAGGTCACAAATGAGTTTGTAGACTGCTCAAGTGACATTTCCTTACTTGGAATAAGGAAACATTAATAAGTATAGTCATGAAATTGTGACTTCAACTAATTTTTAATGTGAGAAAAATACAAATCATTTGCACGCTATTAAAAAATATTGTGTCAATAATGTAAATTCAAATTCTATTTGTTGTTATCATTGGAGCCCCCCCCCCCCAGTGTACTGAAGGCAGAGGCACGCAGCCTGCTCCTACCTTTCCTCTTGCTGCAGTGGAACACCTGTGGCTGCTGGCCGGGCTGCAGGTGAGGGTGAGGCAGGATGTAGTGGGGGGGGGCGGCGTTCAGCAGCTCCCGGGGGCTGCTGCTGCTGTTCAAGCCGTTCTCGCAGCTGTAGGGGGACCCGACGGCTTCGGGGGAGCCCCGCAGACCCCGGCCCTCCCCGCTGAAGGGACTGCCGGTGGGGGGGGCTCTCTGCCGGACAGTGCTGCGAGGCACCACAGGGAAGTCCTTCCTGAAACAGACAGACAGGTGAGGACCACAGCAGCTGGGCTGCACACAGAAGCCTGCACAGGTATTTCTCTCTCATGAGATTCGGCCTGGGTGTATAGTTTGTGTTCCTCTATTTTTTTTTCCTCTTCCTTTTTCTTTCAAGTCTTCTGAGCCGTCTCAGTCCCTTCAGCTCGGATCCCTCTCCCTGCACACACTGCCCTCTTGGTGAACTCTGTGGTATGTAGGGGACAGCGGGCCACATCTCCCTGACTCTGGCTGAGATAGTGACACGCACACACACTCGTGCACGCACACACACAGCCAGTGCTGTTGTGAGATAATTCGCCGCTCTAAAAATAAACATCCATCCGTGTGTCACTTCAGATCAGCTCTGCTCTGCTCTGCTCTGCTCTCCACCAACCACAGCAGCACAACAACACAGGGCTGCTGCATTTAATACAGCCCCCCCCCTCCTCCCCCTCCCCTCAGTAACAGCCTCTCCCATTGGCTTATTAAAATCTCTAAAGTGTCTGCCACAACAGTGCTTGAATGAAGATTAGTTCAGCACGCAAACAGACACCATGTCGGCCGTCAGCTGACCAGCAGTGACAGTCTAACAGAGCAGCAGATCAGCCATCTATCAATGCTCTGTGTGCTGGGTTTGTGCTGCACATTCAGGCTAAGATCAACCTTCAGGTGACAATGGCTCACATGTCTGTATACCACTCAGCTCCACACACACACACACAGACACACACACACACCCTGGTCTTAAACCATATGTACCCCATCATAACAACCAGAGAAGAACAGGTTTCCACGTAGATACTGGACACACACACACACACACACACACACAGACACACAGACACACACAGAGAGAGACACACACACAGAGACACACACACACACACACACACACACACACAGAGACACACACACACAGACACACACACACAGACACACACACACAGAGACACACACAGACACACACACACACACAGACACACACACACACACACAGAGACACACACACACAGAGACACACACACAGAGACACACACACACACACACACACGCACACACACACACAGGGAGCTGTACTCACCCCTGTAGCTTGGCCATGCGGTGCAGCTCATTGTCGTCGCTGCCTCTGAAGCCCTTAGCAAAGGGATTGTTCTCTATCTTCAGCTGTGTAATCTGAGCACAAAACACAGAAAATCTTCAGCCGTCACACCAGCATTACAGCACAGTACATGCATGGGCCCAGCAGAAACACACACACACACACAGACACACACACACACACACACACACACACTGTGCACATTTGGTGTTTCAGCCCCTCTTTTCATTGACTGAAAGTCAGTGGTTTACTATTGGTCAGCGGCCGTGCAGATGTTAACAGCAGCTCTCTGAAGCTGCTTGGCCAACATTCCTCTGAACGGAGCGCACGCTGTCCTTGCCAGCTGACACAGAATAAACTGTTTACCCAAACAGTCGCCAGGTTTAAGGATTTCAGGCCAAAGCTTTTAGAGGGCCAAAGCTCGCAGCTTTGAAGTTAAGTCTTCAAACTTTTCTCAGTGATGTCATGGAGGGAAACCTCGGCGCTGCGTGTCCATCACACAGCAGGCGAGCGGACCGCAGCTCTGACATCAGCTCAGGTCCAAACAAACTCTGAAGAGCTGATAATAGTGATGGCCTCCTCCGAACGGCTGCCTCAGCAGCTCTCATTTTTATACACAAATTCTGGAATTAACATCCTCGTGTGATACTAATAGTATTTGTTACTGCATGTGTGACGAGAACGTAAAGTTTTAAGAATATTTTTTTACACAAATTTTTAAAAACAAATGTAATGGCTCAGAAAATTCAAAATAATTTATAATACTCAAAACTAATTCAGTTCTCACTTTGTCCTCCTGACTGTCACTACTACTACAGTACTACTTCTACTACTACCACTAATAATAATAATGTAAATTAGCAATAATTTTTTAAAATACAAAATAGGTATTTATTACATTCAACTTGTCATTTACATGTATTTACAGTATATAAACAAAGGTATTCTGATAAAATAGACAAAAAGACAATAATTACATTTACTCATATTAACAATTACTATTTTTAAGTGTAAACATAAATTACAATACTTGAGCTGTTCAATATAAATAAAACAATACAATAATGTTTTTTTTATTATAAACTAATTCCACTATTGTACATAAAGGAATGTACACTTGTTGTGGATTTGTTTGATGAGCCTTTATGCATTTGTTTTTGTACAGTTTTTCTTGTACAAGAAATAAAAGGAAATTATTTTGCAAAATTTAGGCTTCTACTTTGTCAAGTGAGTAATTTAGCTAACAAAATATATGATGTATAAATTGAAGAAAAAGAGCAATTGCAAGGCTAATTTTTCCCAAAAGAAATTATGCTGTTGTTGAGATTAATAAATTTAGGTTATTTATGCTTTGTTATGAAACATGATCAGATTGAAGCTATGTGCTGAAAACTGAACCAGCAGAGTGACTGAAAGCTTTGACAATCTGTCTTTCTAGCAGACGCAGAGGAAACAGGATCAGCCAAGATCAAGGGAAAGAAACAGGTCATTACAGACCAACACTCATACACTCTTTCCCACACACACACACACACACACACACACACACACACACACACACACACACACACACACACACACACACATCATTTATTTTTGGACATGTTTACAAATACTGAGAAAGGAAACATAAACAAAAAAGATGGAAATTGACTTTGTGGATACAAAGACAGACAGAAATACAAACAAAGACAGAACTGTCTGTCTGTGTGGACCTGAGTGTGTGAGAGAGACACAGGTTTGACTGTGAACAATAACCAAAGCCAATTTTTATATATTTATCGAAATGCTCACAATTTTGACAGGAACTGATGTGAAGTGCAAACATAAGACTTTGAGATCCATTGTCATAATTATTAGAACAGTCTGAGGCAGGAACCCTCTGTTAGTTTGATCAGTAAATAGATTCAGGTGGCACCTTTCTAAAACACATGAAGTGGGTTTACTTCCTACATACAGTGTGTTGGTGTACTGTGTGCTGTGTATGTGCTACCTTGTGGTTCTGGTAGGATGTCACAGCGATGAAGGCCGTCTCAGAGAAGACGTGGGTGCAGAAAGCCGTGTTTTTGGAGCCGAAGCCGTTGTTCTCGTCCGCCTTGACAATATGGAGGCGAGGCTGGTATTTGTGCATGGAGTTGAGTATTATCTGGGGAGGGGGGGAGAGATTGAGGAGGTGAGCTTGACAGACCTGTCATGTTTCCAGAAACCCACCGGCAGACGCTGGGACTCGGACCAGACTGGAGGCCAGGTGGAGGGTAAACCCAATTCATGTCAGGGTACCCACATTTCCTGGATGACATGATTCTTTAAGACAGAGATTCACTCTTTGCATATTAGCAGGATCAAACTGATGTAAGACAAAACAAATCACATGTTTTTCCAAGGCTGGTCAGGATTTAAAAAATACTGATGCCATATGTCCTGCATGGGTTTATATTAATATGTTTATACTGTTTGATTTTTGATGTCAGTGTTACCAGAAACTGCATGGAACCAAAGATGGCTGCCACCTTTAAACAAAGTGATTCATGAAATATAATTTTTATTTCATTCCATTAATCAAATATGGCATGTGTGACCATTTTATTTCAATCACAATTAACATGTTTATACAAGATCATAGACTCCACAGGGTGACATATATTGGAAATAAAATTGTAAAATAAAATTTGGTGCATTCACTGATCATTAACCTGGCACATTAATACAGTAAAAATATCAATGAAAGCAACTTATTGAAAATTATACAAGATTTGAGATCACTTTTTAAAAAATGATCAGAACTCTTTACATGACTACATTTGGCTCGTATCTGTATGTAAAACTATAACAACTCTGTGTATTCAGGTCACAATATAAAGTATTTCCCACGACACTGGAAAATCCACAGGTTTTTTTTTTTTTAATTGGTTCATGGCCTTCTGTGCATATACGTGCACGTGCGCGGGCACGTTTGATTATCGAGGGGAGGGGGGCGCTCAGTTTAATCACAGTGACACATATCAGCGAGCGGACTTCAGAGTCGCTGAAATCATCACGTCTAATTTAACAAAGCCCGACAAGATTACGTTCCTGTTCGTTCCGGCGCGCACAGCCACCGAGGCGCATGCGCAGAACCAGAAGCCGCTCACCTGGTGGAACAAGGTGCGTGTGGATGACATGGCAGCTGGACACGGCTGCAGTGAACGTGTGCTGGCCCATCAGTGATTTGTGCTGTGTTGTGAAGTCTGCTGAGTTATAATGAGCAGACTGAGCTGGATGCACTGAGCTGAACTGTGGCTGCAGTTTATGTCATCTGTCTTCTCAAATTAAAAACATCTCTCAGGGTTAATTATCTAAAATGCATATTATGGCTTTTTGATGTGACCAATAGGCCATTTTCATTGAGACATTTATGATGTGTGCCCTCATCAACGGTGCATTGCGTTTAAAGGATGTTTTTCTTATAGAGTCTAAATAATAATAGGACACAACTGCATTTTTAAATTCGAGCAAACACATTTCAGAGACTATTATAAGACACACTCACATGTCCAAAGGGGTCCAGGTGGTTGTTGGTGAGTTTGAGCTTCTGGAAGGAGACAAGCTGGCGGCTCCAGTGCGCCCCGGTGGCTGGAGAGTCCGGGTGCACGTACAGCCTCCCGGGCATGGCGGGTTCAGCCTTCCCCGTTACCGACCTATGCAGTTTAAAAAAAAAATGCATCAGATGAGAAAAGTCAGATTTTGACAGTCAGCGGGTCGCAGCGGTTCGTCTGGCCGGCCGCGCTGCGCCCTGCCCGGCAGGAGGCCTGCACCGCCGCCGGCTGCACGCCGGCCTCTCCGCCGCTTTAATGAGACAAACTGCGCCTTGTTTTGCTGAAGTTTGCACACATATATCCACATCTGCACCTCAGCTCTAAGACCATGGTTAACTCATCTGAAAAACGCTGCAGCCTGTGTTATTTTCTGCTGCTGTGAGAGGCCAAAAACTTCTCTGCAGAAAAACACCTGAAATCACCCAAAACAACAAAAGCCACAAACATCCAAGAAATGTGCAGCCTTTCAATCTGTGAACTGATGGACCAGTGTCTGTCTTTTTTAGAGTATATGAGGAGCAGACATAAAGCCAGGACCAGCATGATTGAAAGGTGATTTTTGTTCAGCGCATTAATTTTTAATCAATGCATTAAACTTTCTCTAAATGTGACTGAAATAACAAGTGATGGCTGTAATTTTAATAATCAACACGACCAGAGCTGATTCCAGCTGTGGAGGAAGAATAAAAGCCTTAAAGAAATATTGATCATGTGTGTTTTAAAATTGTGTGTTTTGAGTCAAATGGTGACCTAAAACAATAAAAATAAATAAATAAATAAAAACGAAACAAAGGAAGCATAAAAGTGCATGTGTGATATTTTGGAAAGAAGTCTGCTTTAGTTGAAGGGATCGATCACTCAGACCTGATCCTCACCCAGTTTTTATTCCAGCAGCCGAGGCTCTGCTGCGTTGATGGATCTCTCCGCACACTCACTGCTCTGTTTGGATTTTTCCCCCGCAGCACAACACACAGCTGAATGGGAGACTTTAATCCGGGTCTGTGCCGTCTGTCCGCACGGTGAACCCTTCTTACTCTGATTTCACCGGCGGGCAGTCACGGGGGGAAACACGGGGAAGTAGGCCATCCCGGTCTGCGAGAAGGAGGCGACCTTTACGCAGCGCGGAGGCGGAGACGGAGCCACGCAACGCGGCTTACCTACTCTTTATTTACAGGCTGAGATTCCTGATGCGAGAATCATGCTGGCCCACATTCAAAAATAGAATGTGATGATTTTATTTATTTATTTTGATGATAGTGGTGGCTGTGTTTTATTCAACACTCAGGGCTGAGCTGTGCGCTCAGACTGCCCAACCATCCAAGATGAACCAATGAAAGTTTAATAATGTAAACGAACCATTTGTTGTCTGCAAACTTGTAGCGATGGTCGTCCCCGGGCACGATGTCCATCAGCAGGATGTACTTGGTTTTCGGGTTGAGTCCTGTCACCTTCACCTTGTAGCTGGGGAACATCCTCCTGCAGGGAGCACAGGCACATCAACATTCAAATGATAAAACACCTGAAGTCACGTGATCAAATAAACAGCTCAGCTCCTCTAAAACAGAACGTCCCCTGGAGGCCTGGAGACACTCTGTCCCAGAAGTCTTGTTGGACCAGAGATGCAATTCATAAAAACCTCCAATTGAACCCTCCTGGAGAGTTTTTTGTAAACAAACATGATAAATTAAATATAGTCAAAAACTACAGCCAGCAGGTAGTTATTTCTTGCCCCCACCTTCCAGCCTTGGTGATGATCATTTCAGTCCCCACTTCATCAAACTTGGTCCAAAGTTCCCTGTCATGAAGGAAAACTTTGATTCCCTCCATCCCCTGCAGCAAAATACAAACAGAGCTCACTGCCACTGAAGAACAAGCCTTCAAAATAAAACCCCAAATATTCAGAATTAAATTCAGTACATGCGTGCAGTGACTACATATTTGTATATTTTAGATAAGGATTCAGTGGTTTATGACAGAAAACTAATCCACAGTAAATTCAACAATTACTAAATAATGATATGAACGTTTTTTAGCGTCAATAAATTATTTCATTTCTCAAACAAGTAGCGCAAAAGCAATAATCAATAACTGATAATGGATATTTACATTGTGGTCCGCGGTGCTGGCCGGTACCTGCTGGCTGGACGCCGTCTGAGGTGAAGCTGGTGAGTTCAAGGTGTAGCTGGGATTTTCCTGTTTGCTCTCTTTTGGGGACTCCATGCAGTCCGAGTCCGGACGGTCCGCGAGGCCGAACTGGTCCCCTCCGTTAGCCATGTCCCACTGACACACACACACACACACACACACACACACACACACACACACATTTCCAACATTTTATATTATAATTAATCACCTACAAGGATTATAGTTTGGTAAGTATGTTTGGGCAAATTAAGGTCAGTCTCAACTCAGATCTTTGATAAGAATATTAAATGTATTACATCATTATAATATTTTTTTTTTCAATCAATAGGACAAAACATTAACATCCCAACTAAAAACTATGGAGGGCAAAAAGCGACGCAAACTGCAGCCGTGTTGTATGCATTCACATAGATTTATTGTTATTGTCACAATGTGGTTAAAACCCTCCAACCATGTTTTCTCTTTGCACAACAGCAGAATGTCTTTCATTACATCACACTGAGTCACAACGCAGCTGATCCAATAACCTAATTACATTCTGCCACTTAAAAGATTAAATGTGCGTGAACTTGAACTTCATTGTTTTTGAAGGAGGGTGCAGCGTTCTATTGCAAATTCTGTGTCACATTAACAATCCAGATTTCAGCCTATGTTGTGACTCAAGTTGTCATGTTAAATACATGAATGTTCATAGTTTTGTGTTGGGAAGTGGAGCTTCACCCGCTGCCAAAAACTTTACAAACAAAACACCTCTTGAGTGACATCAAACAGTCAAACCATAGTGTCCGGCGTGTGTGTGTGTGTGTGTGTGTGTGTGTGTGTGTGTGTGTGTAAGGGCCTGTATATATATTTTGGATGCCTCCCTGGGGGCCTTTACCTCAGACTCACTGCTCTGCGCTCCCTGCACCAAACATCCTGCTCCTGCAGCCTGCTCGAGCCTCTTTGAACAGCTTCGCTCTGATTTCCACTAATTTACTCTTTGCAAGAAAATCCAGCTGTCCAGATGTGTCGGTGAAATCTCAGAAATCCACCATGTTCCCCGTGCAGCTCTGAAATATCACGGGGTCGTTTCTTGTCTCCGTGCGCGCGCCCAGACGCTCGTCCACGGTGCAGGCTGAGATGCGTTCAAAGCGGATGCGATCTGCTCCTCGTTTGTGTCGCGTTTCTCTTTGTCGCCCTCGCGGACTCGGCTGAAGCTCTGGTCTGATCTGAACCCCCGCTCATCAGATCCTTCATCACAAATGGAGTCCGCCTCAAACGCTTTGCCCTCCCCCTCCTGCCTTCCCTGCGCTCCCATAGGTCTGCACGGTGCATCGGCATCTGCAGCCCAAATCACGGCTGACACTGGCCAATCACACACACACACACACACACACACACACACACACACACACACACACAATCAGACCTGCACACACGCGCTCAGACCTGTGCACACGCACGCGCAGTGGCTCATGGATGATTTATTTATCAGGCCATTTTTCTGAATTCTGTGTTAATTTGCCAAAGTGAGAATTAATCCTTGGCTCATTTTCTACCTGAGAAAAAAAGTCTGTTTCATCCAATAAACTCTCCTGATTGATCGGTGCTTTTGAAGTAAAAAAGTGGGAATATTATACATAATATTAGTCAAACCTTGTGACCATTAATGAGGGAAGAAGACAGGTACATGTCAGATTAGAATGGAAACTAAATAAGGAAGTGAATCATTTTTACCCGCATTTTTGAGGTGATTAATGTTCAGTCCTGCACAATAAAACATGTCTAATAATGGGCAGCAGGATTTATTTTACCTGATAGACCAGGGCACTAAAAACCAATAACAGGCTATTATTATTTTTATAATTCATCACAGTGTCCTATATTGGTGAATAAAAAAATAATACATAATATCTGATAACCCATGAATGCACCTAAATGTGATTTGTTGTGTGCATTTCCTGAAATGATAAAGCTCCACAGGCCTGAGCTCACATGAGGGGCACACACATACTCTGTGGCAGTAGATTATAGATTGAGGCCTGCAGCAGCAGCAGCAGCAGCAGCAGCATCACTTTGACTGGATTACTGCAGATCCTGATAACTGGAGGCATCCAGAGCTGAAAGTTGAATAAGGTCACGGTGAGGTCAACATGCAGGATCCCTCCCTTATTTCCACTCATTTCTAATGCTCAATCCTCTCATCTCCACCCTGACCACACTGTGTTTATTGAACAGCCAGATTCATCATCATTAACCATTTCTGCATTATTTTATATTTAATACACTGTGATGTTGACTTGGCTTTATCTCTATTATAACGGCATGAGTCGAGGTTTACGTGGCCCTGCGTGGAAAATACTGCAGCCTGATTTAATGTATTAAATTTAAATCTATGTAAAAACCGAAGCACCGCATATAAAAATCTGAAAACATCCTGCGGGCCCATCGAAATCAAATCAAATCCTCTGGCCAGCAGGAAAATATTGTACGTAAATGTGCACGGGTTTTTGCGCACCGTCACGCGTTTGTCTGCGCTTTCAAAAAGCCAATAATAACAGCGGATCTTACCGTGTGTGAACGTCAGGTTCCCGGTGACAGACCTGCAGCACGGACTCGCCTGCAAAGCGCGACAGGAGCGGCTGCTGCAGTGAGCGCGCGCCGCCGCTGGGAGAGACCGGATTTGTGTGTGTGTGTGTGTGTGTGTGTGTGTGTGTGTGTGTGTGTGTGTGTGTGTGTGTGTGTGTGTGTGTATAAATGCACGCCCATCAAGTTTCCAATCTGCTCTGATAGCTGATCAATAAGCCTATCAATTCATACTCAGACACACACACACACACACACACACACATATATACACACATATACACACACTTTGTCTTTTTAACTATAAAGTACAATTCAAAATACATGTTTTGCTGTTAGGTGAATTGAAGTTTATAATAATACAGTCACTTATTCGAAAGAAACATCAAACAACAAATCTTCACTTTTCTGAACTGACTTCTTGTGACTGCTCTATTAAATATGCTGAAGAACATTTTATTTTTTATTTATATTTAAGTTCAGTCGAGCCTCCTTAAAAGCCACAGCTTCTTTTGTTAATGTCTCTCGGATCATATTGGAGACTTGAGTGTTTTTTCTTGAGTTTGCTGCCTGTTTACGGGATTAATCTAATATAAGTTTGTCAAGTTCACTTTATTTGTTTACTTGTTGAGGTCAGATTCAGCTCGTTTGTAACCCACAGGTCCATTAGTCTCTTTGACTTAAACCGAAATAAACAGTCTTGTCAAATAAAAACAAGAAAAGTAAAAAGTAATTTTTATATGATGAAAGACTATTTTGCGTTTTAATATAATTTAATTAATTAACATAGATTTGCTCTGAATTAACTTTTTTTATTCTGCTGTTACATCTTGAACAGACTAAAATATTCACTCATTAATTATTCCCCTCGACATTTTTATTCCTCTGAACAGGACAAAGATCTTCACTGGTGCCACGTGACTGTTGTAAAATCTTTAGAAACATATAAAATAAAAATAAAAAATTCTGAGGTTTTTCTTTGTAAAAAACAAAAATTATTATAAAAACTTACTTGATGTGATGCTGTTTCTCAAAATGTTGAACAAATGGGCCAAGTCACAACTTTCCTGTCAAAATAAGTGATTTGGCAAAACTGTTTATTGAGGCACAACAAAGTATTAAAGTTCGCTTCAGTCCGTTCATTTAGTTCATAATAATTTTAAATTTTAAATTTAACAGTTTTATTGAATTTAAAACATAAAAGATCTGTAAAAAATTCTTCGGTTAAATTTACACAAACAAAGGGAAACGACTTAATAAATAATTTCCTCTTGACTTAAAACCACAGCTAATGATTCTTTCATTGTTTGTAAAATATTTTTTAAATCCGGGAATCAAAAACACAAAATCATCAAACAGTGTTAAACTTTTTGAATCACAGTTGTTGCCTCTTTGATAATTTGTTTGGACCAATTATCTAATCTCCTCTTCTTAATAATAATAAAATATATTGCAGCTATTTTTTTTAAAAATTCAACTTTAGTAACCATTTATAAATAAACACTTGATATATATTAATCTAAATAACCAACTCAGTGTAAAAAAAAATCATGCAAACAAACTTAAGTGAAGTTAAAATAATTCTCAAAAAAGTTTTATTTATATTTATATCTGATTACATGGTTTTCTCCTTCAATTATATGAGAATCACCTTTTCCCAAATTAAAATTTACTGTTTGAAAACTTCACATTTTCACAGTCATTTACAGGTAGGTCATTAATGTTAGTGTTTGTCTAAGTACATTTATTTAGCACCATTTTTTGTCATTTGAATCTTAAAGATTTGAGTAATTAACTTTCAGCCTGGTTGCTTTTTGGACTATAACTCTCCATATGTATCCCTCAGTTTCCTGGTGTAAGCAGAGGAAAAGTGAGAGGCGAAGGTTTCAATAATACCTGGAATGAGGTGGTGGTGGCGGCTGGACGGCTCATTATTGTCCCATCCTGGCTTCAGCTGACTGGATCCTCTGTTCTCTGTCTGCAGGAAGTGGTGACGGGGTCCCAGACCTCCTGCACTCAGCAGGTCTGTCTCACACACCTCCAGCTCGGCCGGAGTGTGTGCGTGTGTGTGGCATTAGAGGGCAAGGTCAACCCATTTCTCTGCAAACAATCACATCACACAGGGCAAAATACATTCCAACCTCCCCCCTGCACCCCCCAACCTCCAGTTTGTAAGGTGGTCTGATGTGGGAACAGCAGAGGGTGGGGGTTTGGCCCGGGTCCAGACAGGGGCCAGATGAAGGAAAACCTGTTCCGCATTAATATGACTTCATATTAGACATGTTAGAGAGAGCCTGCTCTCTGCTCAGGCTCAGCTCGAAGACTCTTCTTTAAAGTCAGTGCGTGTAACCTGACTTGTTGTTAATGTGACTTTAGATCACATCACTTAGTGGTTCAGTGGCAAGTGGAGAGGTTTACATGTCCCACACCAGCTCAAAGTGAGAGACCTCTTAAAACACAGCATAGAAACCTTAAGAACATGTGTTGTGATTTAAATATGAGCTGTAAGATAAAACACTCAATTCACTGATCAAATCAAACAGCATCAGCTGATCAACATGGGTGAACTCTCAAAGAAGTTACTCAAATGCCTGTGTGTGTTATATCATCATATCATATTATTATCATAGCTCCAATCATAGTGTATTTTCTGCTGTAAATAAGCCACTTGAGATGACAGTTAAATTCCTTCTCTTATGCTCTCCATGTTTCACTGATAGTCAGAGTGAGCTGTAGTCTCTATTACACTCAGTGGTTCATTTTACCACAAATTTTACTACAAACAACTGACACATACTTTTACTCCTGAATGAATAATGAAGCTGGATACTCTGTATTTATCTATGAATTTTTTGTCAACCGAACTTGACTAAACCTCTAGTTTGCAGTTCATTAAATATACATGATTTTTGGTGTTTATTCGTTAATAATAGTCAATAAATGTTTGACTCTACTCTGAAAATTGAGCCCTAACTTTTTTTGATTGTAGGGACTTTTATTTTGAAGGTCACACAATCATAGGATGCATAGACGCAAAATTACAGGGGTGTCAAGCACAAACACAGGAAATTAGTTCGTCATTGTTTAGCAGCTGACATATCATCCTCAGTTAATCATTTTTGTCAAGATTTTATATTATGATTCTCTTTGAATGTCATTATGGCCTAAAGTTAATTGAATTTCAAAGTAAGTGTTTAAGAGACAGCATCAGTTCTTTACAGACTCAAAACATGTTCAGCTGCATGCAAAGTCTTAAACTTAGACGCTGGTGAATGAAGTGTGGTGTGTTGGAGCTCCCCCTAGTGGCTCTCTCCTGCAAACAGGGGAAGAACAGTGAAACAGTGGAAAGCAAAGAAATCAATGTGACAAAGTCCAAAGGAAACAAACAAAACACATGTAGTTGTCTTGATCATATACATTTAACTCGCCTGAGCTGAAGTCACTGAACAAACAACAAAGCATAACCGTCCGACCACAGAGACTATATTCAGGAGCAACATGTAAAATGGCATCAGGAGGAGGCACAGAGAGAGAGAGGGAGCAGTCTGCTGCAGAGTCATCCATGTGGGAACATTAACATTTGGAGCAGCAGTGTGTGTGTCTGCCCTCAGAGCTGCTGTCACTCACAGGCGTCAGGCACAAGTGCTACGTGACCTTTACATTATGTTTGTGCAGAAATTCAACCTCCGAGGCTCAAAGTGTGTCACCATGTTCTCAGACCTTTATCTCTTTATAGTCCTTCAGCTGCTTCTCAGGCACGGGATGTGACAGAGTATTCATGCAGAGATGAGAAGTCGCCAGTTGATTATATTGGTGGAAGGTCTGAACTCACTGTTCAGTGGGTTTTCATGTGAAGTTGTTTTACACAAACAGAAACACTCACCATCTTTCTCTTCTTTCCTCAAACGAACCAAGCTTTCACCACCGCTGGTCCTGCTCATGTTTCTGCTTGGATTTGTCTCAGTACCTAGAGGAGCTCTGTCTTTAACAGACTGAAAAGTCATTTCAACACAGCTGACATTTCACAGGCTCTCAGGGCCTTTTTACCTACTGACACAATTTAAACTGTTCAGTGGAGACACTTTGCTCTGCCCCCACACAGCTGCACTGGGAGGCAGGCGGGAGAGTGGACGGAGGTCAGGACAGAGCTGTAGGCGTTTTACCTAATGGACCTTTGCACTGGACGTGTTAAACACTTCACTTAACGCGGCCTCTGGCGCTGGATCGGCCTGAGCATGTGTGCAGGCTTGTGTTTGTGTCGGCAGAGCGTGCATGTGTTGAAGGTGACGGTGTTAAAGGTCACATACGTCGGGTGTGACCCTCTGCATATTGGCAGTTGGACAAACACAGATAAAACTTTCAAAGTCTTACTGCCATCACTTCACATCAAAACACAATTCAGAAAACTCTTCAGAGTGAGTTTGTGGAACAGCCACTAGATGGCAGCATGTGACAAATGAAACTGAAGCTAACTTTAGACTTTAAATGTTGATCAAAAACAGCCGGAACAAGACAAATAAAAAGCATCATTTAATGTACAAGAAAGAAAATTAACATTGTAGGCAGGCAGCCGAGTGCACACAGCTCCAGAGAAGAGAAACAGACACGAACATGGTACCACATCAATGAAGTGTTGAGGTGAACCTGAGAAGGGCGAGACTACTGGTGTAACAACAGATTATCTGAGGCGTCATCTCAGAGGAAGCTGCAGTACCTGCTGTGAAAGCTGTGATAAAAAAAACAACAACAACACAAGTAAAAATGAGAAAAGCAAAGTGCGGAATTACAATTAAATTACCAGAAGTAGTGGCACATTTTCCCACATAATGCTGCAATAGGAAAGTCACATTTACAAAGCAGTCAACCAGCTGATCCGCAGTACATTCGACTAACAAGTACCATTTAAAAACACTGCTGTAATATCATGGCACCCTGGTTCAAAGGAGTCACAGTTTACTGACGATTGATCTTGAAGCCAAGTATTAAAAACCTCCTGTTTCAAATCAAGTGCGAACACATAAAAGCTGCAGCTCCATCTTCTCTGTCTGCACAGGCTGCAGCAGCAGACGGGCCGCAGTCAGGTGGCATGAGAGTGCATGGACCTTTATATGAGACCTGCAGGACACTTTCCCCCAGACACCTGATTAGATGGTAGTCATAAAATGCTTGTTACTTATTTATGGAGATAAGTGAGGCTTTTCACACGATGTGCGTCTCAGGAAGAAGAAGGGGGGAAACACTGCTGGGCTCAAAAGAAACTAAAAAATATTACTTACTAAGTATTTAGTGAACATAAGCTAGAAAATGAAAAGTATGGATACTGGTGTGTTAAAATACCTTAAACACTTATTATTATTTGTGAATACTTGTAGCAGGGGTGAAAAGGTGTTTGATGACAGGGTGACATCTCCAGCTGGAGTCATGTGCAACAGACTGAAAGCATGTGCCATAATTTGTCTGCAACAACAATTAATAACAAGATTATTCAAGTTTTCAGAGGAAGTTGCACTAAAACACTCGGTCATACTTCTTCACAGTCCTGTGTGCGTCAAACACTGCGCCCCTCGGCCCCCCCCAGCTGGGAGCATCCTTCGTCTGCAGTACAGCTACAGGACCAGCAGGGGGCCCAGTCTGCTGTCATGGCATTGAGGCAGACGGTCACAGTGTCACTTCATTAGCAGGGAATACTATCATTACCAGTCACATTCATTTGAAAGCAGGTACCAACACTTGAGTCCACGCAGGAGTCTGGACAGACGCCGTGGAACTAGACGTCTGTGGTGCGGATGCCGTCGTCGTCCAGGCTGAAGGGGAAGCTGCAGCCGGTGTGAGGCTGGGGCTGCGAGCGGTGCCTCCGGCGCCCGCTGGCCACCTCTCCTGTGGCTGTGATGATCCCCAGGCCGCTGCCTGAAGCTGCCGCAGGCACGCTGGGGCAGGGGGTCGGGGTGGAGAGGGAGTTGGAGGAGGAGGAGGTGGAGGAGGAGGTGGAGGAGGAGGAGAGAGAGGGCAAGGTGGGCACAGAGCTGAAAGCACTGTCTTCATCCTCTGCGTCCAGGATGGAGGGTTCACACGGAGGGACGGGCATCCAGGGCTGCCAGCCCGGGGCCACAGAGCAGGACTTGACCAGCGCAGGTCTGCGCTCGTCGCTCTGTTGACCTCGAGAGGCCGAGGAGGCGTTGTGACTTCGATAGAGAGAGGAGGCACGTTTGAATGAAAAACCCTGCAGTGAGAGAGAGAAACATGGGTTACCCCTCCACGAACATAATGACAGACTGGACTGTAGAATATTCAGCTTCATGTATCAATGGGAGAGTTGAGTTACCTTAGGGGGACCTCTGAAGTCCTGGATCTTCAGCTCAATGTCCCTGATCCAGCCGCGCATCTCCTCTGGAGAGTCTGTCTGTGGGGAAGCATCAGCACAATCTCATCGAATCTGACAATGTTCATGCTTTTCTTACTGTCACCAAATCTCATGACAAGACCAACAGAATCACTGTTACACTTCAAACATTTCCTCATGACAACATGGGCACGGAGCCCACACACACTGAGCTGCTGCCATGAACACTTCACTCATTTGGATTCATCCACTACTGAAAACAGTGTAAAACAAATACTAGCACTATTTACTCTCATTTGAGTGATATTTGCCAAAATCTAAAGAGCCTGGCTGTGAAAAATGCAACTGTATATCGGTGAGCCTTCTTCAAAGATTTACACCATCGGCAATAAACAACAGACTCGTGGGCGAGTGCCACAGACATCTTAGAATATCAGAGTCCAGCCGACACATCAACCTGGCCCACAGATCAGCTGCTTTATCACAGGTGCACTGATATCAGTGTATCTGTCGGCCAACGAGCTGCAGCCAAGGAACTGTTTGAAGTTAACAGAAAGACTGTTTCTCCTTTAGAAATAACTGCAATGTTAAAGCGAAAACTGGTTCCAGATGCTGAAGTGTGAACATTTGCTAGTTTTCAGAAGAGTCTATGATAATAAACTAAATATGTTTAACCTGTTGGTTGGACAGAACAAGAAACATCTAAAGACTGTCATGGACATTTTATTTTCTTGGTTGGAGAAAATAATCAGCAGGAGATATGTCACTATTGAGATTGTCAAACTCTCAAATATATATATGTGTGTGTGTGTGTGTGTGTGTGTGTGTGTGT
>JBBMOC010000037.1:665172-759119 GCA_037975185.1 Centropyge bicolor
AAAAAAAATAATGAAACTAAATAAATGTATTGTTGATGAAGTTTATCATTTTATGTTTACTGCTGTCAGTGACACTTCCTTGAAAAAATAAAAACATTATCTCTATTGTTACACGTGATTATTACATTGCTATAGGATGTACTTTTATGTATCAGATATTTTCAGTGTTTTGTGTTTCATCTGGAAAGAAAAGAAATAAAAAATGAGTTTGAAAATAGACAGGACATTTTCTCTCTCTCTCTTTTTTTAGGATTATATGATGTGTGTGTGAGTGTGTGAGGACGGTGTGAGGTGTGTGACCTCGCATTAAGTTTTAATTAGGAGCAGACAGAGAAACGTGTGTTGAATCAATGCGAGAAGGAAAAGTTCAAACTCAGTGAACAAAATGACCTCATTCAAGTAAATGATAAGCTTGTGTTCATTTCCCTGATTTTTTTTAATCATCAGGAAACATAGCGATTATTTTATTTTTATATTTCATATTTTATTTAAAAAAAAAAAACTTTGTGCAGTTTTTTCTGCACTTTGCAAACTGAGCTAAAAGAGTCTGATAAATTTGTCAGTGTGGATAAAAAGCTGTGTACAGGTTTGGTTTAAATCAGGGCCCAGTTCCGATGATTAATCAGGTCTAAGGATTTCAGGCCGCCCGGGTGTCAGCCGGACCTCAATCAGGGTCCGACTGCTGTGAGTCCGGAGTCAAACAACAGATGGACCCGCAGGTCAACAGCGGATTAGTTCCGTCTCTTCAGGCTAAACGATCCAAAGTGACAGAAAAAAAAACTACTCATGAACATTGGTTTCAACAGTCCACAATTTAATAATTTAATCTCTTTGGAAATGAATGACATTTTAATATGTGTCGCAGAAAATGAGGACCGACCTGTTTTTATTTTCAATTTAAGTGGCTACATTTTTCATTTATTATGTTTTAGACCTTTAATACACCATTTTTAAAATAATGAATAATAATGTTTATATGATATAATTTTTTCAATATTATAATAATAAAGAAAAATGGCAAAAAAAAAAACTGATGTCCTTTTAATGTTACATTAAAGTGTAACACTGCTGAATGTATGAGTTTGATCTACATATTGTTTATAAGCTAACATTTATTTATATCTGGAATCAGAGATGGAACGTTTTCTTAAAATTTAAAGCAACCATTTATTTTTTTACTTTTGCATTTGAAATGAAAAAATTGTAAAAACATCAGAGAGAAAAAGAGAAAATTCACAAAATGAAGTGTTACAGAAGTAAAAGAACAGGGATCCTTGAGGACGAATAACTTTGAAAACTAGAATATTTTATGTCTATATATATATATATATATATATATATATATATATATATATATATATATATATATATATATATAGGGAAAAGGGTATGAATGATGAATTGTGACATTTACTTACCATAGAGCAGCAGTCTGAGTCCTCAGGTTTTGAGGTCACATGGCAGTCTGGAACTGAAAGAAAGCAGTTATGGTCACAGATGCTACACCCTAATCATGTACTATGATCTCATAATACTTTCTCATTAAGAATACCACTGTATTACAACCTCATGTGCTAATAGCAAAAGTTATTAAATTGGAATTTCTCTGCCCAAGGGAAGAGGCATTATAACTTACTTTATATTATAACTTATTGTCATGACTTATGCAATATAATATGTGCAATTATAAGTTTTACTCAAGTCTAAAAATAAACTCACTAACCACTGACAGTTTGTTCTGCCTTTGGTTATGACTCACAATGAGCCTAAATGACTTCTTAAGACATTTGTTGCAGATTTTTTTTTTTAAAGTATCAAGACACTTCCTCTTACAAAGGCAGATTTCAGTGAGTGTACTGTCTGTTCATATTTCAATCAAAAGCCAGAAAAAAAACACCTTTAGAAACAATAAAACCACAGGCTACTGATGCAGCGGCACACTGACTGCAACATCTGTCACAGAGAGGCCTACTAAGGTCAGAGCCGTCAGTCACTAAAGCTGTGGCATGTGCAGCCTGCAGGCACCTGTGTGACCATATAATCTGAGTATAAAAGAGAAACAGCTCTCCTCAAACAGCCACAGACGCACTGTCCTGTTGCTCTGAACAACTGTACTTTCATGAAGCACATGACCCGCACAGTCCCATGTTTCAATGCAGTGTAAAGTTAATGATTACTCTCGGCTTGCTCGGCAAAGATAAATCTGCTGTCCAGTATTGATGGTGGGAAGCTGAAGCACATGCAGTAATGTGATCTCTGCACAGTAGACTCCCTCACTGAGCTGGGTGATAACTCAGCTATTCACGGCTGTATCAGTGTGAACTGTATGTAACTGGGTGGCTCTGACAAATACACGTGAGCACAACATTAAAATCAATCTTCACTGATCGTTTTTACTCACGGCTCTCGTCCTTGTCTGGTTTGACGCCCACACTGCTCGCCAACTTCTCCTCGTCTGTGGCGTGGTCTCCGTGATGGTCATCCTTTAACAGCAGCAAATCGAATCAACCACGCTGATTGTACGAAGCTTTTCAAGAGCTAACGTGAGCACAAGACACATCATGAGTTCTCACCTGTCCACTGAAGTCCTTCTGCATCGGCTGGTTCTGCTTCACTTTACAGGAGTTCCTGAGAATGAAGGTCAATAACAATATCAGTGTCGATACTAAGCAGATCAATATCACTGTGTGTGTGTGCATGTGGACTGCTGCAGCGATGAGAGGAGGAAGCAGGAGAAACAGAAAGTCTTACAGCCAGACCTCATTGCTCTGCTCTGTTTGAATGCTCCGCTAAAAGTGCTGAACTACGCAGAAGAAAAAGCGGATTAATGAAAGAGATTGTGGCCAAATTGAACTAAAAGCGACCACAGTTGCACAGAAAATTAGAGGGAATTACACCTCTCTCCTCTACTTTCTAAATCTGCTCCATACGCTTGTTTTTCACCTTCAACTTGTGTTTGAAGGAAACTTTAGGTCAGGTGGATTTGGATCAGATGGAGGCTGTGGAGTTGGCCTGGATTTGTATTAAGAACAGCAAAAACTGAAGTTGCAAACACACAAGTCTGCACACACGGTTACATACAGTACTTACAACAGAACACAGAGGAAATGGACTTGTTCAGCAGTCCTGATGCCACACAGGGAGAAGGGAAACAGAATGACAGGTTTGGAAGGAAAGGGAAGGGAAGACACAGGAGAGGACAGGACAGGGGTTAAACACAAGGTGAGTGCAGGGTTATTATAGTTTAGTAACTAAAAAACCAAGACTGAGGGTGGACAGCTAAGAGTCTCCCGGTTAACTGGAAAGTGAAACCTTGTTGAAAACAAAATGTTGAAATTAAAGTTAAAGTAAAATCTTTCAAAACTTCTTAACCATCTTAAGCAATGCGATAAAAAGCACTTTAAATTGGCAATAGAAAATATCAAAAATAATAAATAAAGTATTTTCTGGCCTTTCCTTCCATACTGGCAAGAAATAATGAGAATATTTGGAGTAAAGGTCATCTGGATATATTCCCTGCCAAGCAAGAAAGCTATCACATGAAAATGACTGCAGACAAACCCTCCAACAATTGGACTGCAAATGTCAATGAAATAAACTGTATAGAGATTTTGACTTTTATCTTAAGACTACAATATAGACAATTTAAATAATGGAAAAAAGAACTTTATACACCTTATATTGGCCTATAAGTTGTAACCCGGCCATCCCTGTGTGCTGGTACGTTTTTTAGAGGTATGAATCATGGTTCTGCTTTAGCAGGAACCTAACTGGAATACACCACATGAGGGCACTGTTTCACACTTTAACTTCTCTTTCCCATTCAGCGAATGCTTTCTGTCAGAAGACAGAAAAGCATAGCTGTTAAAAATATTTCATCCAGCTATGAGCATTGAAAAAATGTCGTAAATTAGCATCTCTGGAATAAAACAAGCAAATAAAAAACAAATCACCCTGACAACTGAAGTAAAAATGAAAGAGAACTGAAATTCTAAAAGAAAACAATGACTAAAAGCAATAAAATAAGCATTAACTACTATAATAACAGTGGTGAGGAATGAATGGATGTGCATGAGAGAAACGATTCACACAGCAGGCCACCACAGAACACTTTGATCACTTCAGGTTCATTGTGCACAATGGCCAGCATTCACTAATGTTCCCTGCAGCCATAAAGGAGAGCAGCATTTGTTCAGCTCGGAAATCTGTGAGTCATATTAGTTAAGCCACTGACTGATGCATGAAGAGAACTGGCCTTTGTGTAGGTTCGTTTTCTAATGTTTTACTCACGTGATAATTGTGCTGTTGGTCTCTGCAGTTAGTTTTGTGTTTGACAGCACAGTGTCAGAGTTCATATTGCCGTTAAGCAAGTCGGGGTCCACACAGATCAAGTTTGAGTCTGGGCTGGAGTCAGACGTCACCGGAGCCTCGTCATCCACCTCTGAAGGATCGGGTTTGTTCAGCGGGGAGAGGACGGACAGTGATGGGGGCCGGAGGGCTGGAGGCTGGGGGAGAGGGCCAGAACTGGCTTTGTTGTTGAGGGTCAGGTTGAGGTTCTGGTCCAGACCAAAGCTGTCGTTAGTTGAAGATCCGGTCAGGTTGTTCAGGGAATCAACCTCTTGGGATGCAACTGAGCCCACATCCTGGTTGAAGTTCCTGTCCAGAATGTGGTTTGTAACATCAGGAAGAACTGTGAAAAAGGAAGAAAATTATGTAAGTTAAGTATGTAAATAAGATCAGATAGAACCGTTCTAGGCAAAGGCAAATCTGAACAGGTGGGACGTTAAAGCTGAGCCACAGCCTCAAAAACACAGTTTCCACTTGTGTTGGAGTGAGGAACAAGCAACAAACCCTGATCAGAGGACATTAGAGACTTTAACGTGGGCAGGTGTCTGACCCTGAGGTGATTTTAAAGAAATCAACATCTGTGTCACGTTCGACCTGTTAGAGGACCAAAAGCTTAGACAACAGATTAACAGGAGAATTCTGAATCATTTGTAATGGATCCAAGGATGTGTTGCTGAGGCAGCTGAAGATCGAGTTACGATCATAGAGAAAGCAGGAAAAATAAATAACTGGAGACAAAAATGGCCTGAGTTTTGCAAAGAGAACATAGGTTTTGGATTTTTTTAAAAATTAACAGAAAAGGAAAGAGAGGTGAGACCTTTCATGAAATTAGGCTGGCTGGGACACAATAAATAAAGATGACTAAAAGTGACAAAT
Organism: Centropyge bicolor; assembly: GCA_037975185.1. NCBI lineage: Eukaryota > Metazoa > Chordata > Actinopteri > Pomacanthidae > Centropyge > Centropyge bicolor. The sequence continues at coordinate 670,396 of JBBMOC010000037.1, forward strand.
TTATTATTACTGAGGTGGTTTTTTCTGCTGTGAATCCCAGTTTATTGTGCATGACTGGGTGTGGTTCAGCAGTTTTTTGTGTGCACTGAGAACAAACATTGACATGTCATCACATTTTAATTTGAAATGGCCTTCATGTTACATGCTTATTTACAAATCCAGCAGTTACAGTGTGCCTGTCTGCTGTTGGGTGCTGAGCAGGTAGTACGTGTTGTGTTGTTGCCTTCTGCAGCTGAAAATGACAACACTTATAGAGCAGTGAGAGTGACCTGAAACAGTAAAATTATAGGCTGGACAGATAAACAATGAGCTGAAACTCGCTATATAAAGCTCCATGAAGTCGAAGTGAGCTGCAGATTTAGGTGATGTAGGTTTATCACTACAGGCAACCCCATTTCACACTGTCACACTGTTTTTACATTGTCATTTGCTAACATAAAAATATTATTTTCATAGGCACTTTAAGATTACAGGAGGGTTAAATAAGATGTATAAATATATATCATTTAGTACATACATAGTAAACAGAGCAGGACCCAGGACGGGACCTTGGGGCACACCACAATAAAGAGTTTCAGATGAGACGTGTGGTGTCCAACAGCAGCTGAGAAACTCTTTACAGAGAGGAAGAGGGATAAACACTGGAGGCCTGAACCAGTGAAAAACAGATCTTCCTCCAGCATCTAAAAACCTCAAAACTTCCCGGTCCTGTGTCAACTTAAAGATCTTATCTCTCAGTCAGGGATTTAAACTTAAAGTGATGGCGTCTCCTTCTTCTGTTAGAGCACTTAAAATGACTGCTGGCTTCCCCTCAGAGCACTTCACATCCTGTGTCCTCACACATCCCGCTAACAGTGAGCTAACGAGCACAGCAGCAGGCCTCGGTCTCTGTTGAGTCACACTGCTGTTGAAACACAGGACTCTCTGTTACTGAAAAACACACCCACACACACTGTAAAACTCACACAACTACACAGAATAATAAAACTGAAATAAGCTCTCCTGTATTTCTGCTCAGCATGCACACAACATGAATGAAGTCATTGTGGTTTCACCTTGGGTGGGTAACACCTTCTCACATCGTTCGTCATCGCTGATGGCTGATGTGTGACTTATTACGTCATACACTCAATTAATGAAAGTTTATGGAAGCTTCTGCCCAAAATCTGGCTACTTTAAGACACACAAACACACACTCTTTGGAGACAGGGAACAGATGTAGAGGAACCACACCCAGTCATACAGAGAACACACCACCACGTGGCCTAGCAACAAAAACAACATCAGGCTTTAGTGCAGTTTCAAAACCCGATAAAAAAGGAAAAGGAGACGAGCGGGAAGTATGAGAGAGAGACAGATGGCATGCAGGTAGACAAATAGCTGTCTAAGGTTTCAGCTACATCCTGCTTCAGCAGTGCATACAGTTAGATGGTGGCCTGTGGTTGTTCCGATGAACAGAACAGTGATTCCCCCTGAGCCATCACAGTGTAATTATAGTGAACCAGAATATCAATTTCTCCACACAGTTGATCTTTTATTTATGAAACTAACCCAGATCTTGTACTCAGCATGTGACTGTTGAAGCATGAAAAGGAGACTGTTATTGTCTGCAAGCTAGATTCAATAATAAACACATTAATCTCTGTGTTATTATCTGGAACAGCGTCCCATATGTTGTCATCAAAATGTGTCTAACCTCAAATCCTGAGCCATCCAAAATATGCAGACTAAATTCATACTAATGTGCATGAAGTACATGTCAAAATCAATTAATTCAATGAAAGCAGATGGAGAAACAGAGTTTGCAAACATCAGTGACATTATAGTATTTGTTTCAAGGATTATCTTTCATGGTAATGTTAGATGGTAACGTGTGGTGCTCGTGTCTGTGTGTGTGAAAGCAGGGCAGTGGGAGGGGTGAGGAACGGTGAGGAGGGGGGCTGTGGATTGGACAGAAGTGGGTCTCTTTGGCAGCTTCAAAAGGCCAGACTAATGCACTACCCATTTATCAGCCGAGTCTCTGCCTAACAGGAGAGAGCTCATTTACATTACTAATAACCTTTCATGCACACCAACATGTACGTCTGCCAAAATCTGCTGGATGACTTCACACCACAAACCAGGAGGAAGCTGCTGTTTGTCCAAGACAAACAGAGTTCAAGCTTCCTTGTGATGACAGAATGATGCAAAGGTTGACGGAAACAGTGCTTTTCAACCTGTTAACGACCATCATCATTTGTTGAAGAAGTAATGTTGTCTGTGAGCAAAGAGGTATTGATTTCAAGCACTAATGGCACCACTGGTGTTGTGGTAAAAACTGACACTTATCTTGCATTAATTTTAAATATTGACAGAGAGAAATGAAAGGTTTTTTCTGTATACTGTATGTAGCCGCCTGACCTCACCCTCAGTACTGATCTGAATCTGTTAGATTAGGTCAACTTTTCACAATGGACATTTTCACACCTACGCCACCAAGGTATCAGGCTGGGTATTACTTTGGTGTACAGGTGTACTCCAGGACACTGTGACATCAAGCACAGTTCAGACCACACCCAACCAACACAACCCCCCGTGATGAAAGGTTCAAATCTTTCAACCAGAGAGGGCAGAGAAATGGATTTTCAGCCTCATGAAGCTACTCTTCAATGTCTAAACAAGCAGCCATACAAATATTTTCCTCGAGTAAAACACAGTCTAACACAGTGAAATGGAATTTAATCAAAAATGAAGTGAACAAAATGAGTCATGTGAATGGACAGTCTGCTTTCAGTCTGTGCTACAGACACATATCGAGGCCTGACACCAAGCCCCACCCCAGGATATCCAATGTCACCACTCAGGTCTGACAGCGTTTGAGCGTTGGGTCAGTCAAACGGCTGAACCATCTCACCTGTGTGGTTGGAGTTGTCCAGTTGGCTCAGAAGCTTCACAACACCTGGAGACTCTGCCTCTGGTGTCTCAAACGCCCCCTCCGAGTCTGAACTGTGGAGAGAAAGAGAGAAGACTTTAATGAAATATGCTTCACAAAAAAAGACACACACACACACAAAGTGATGGTGAGAGAGAGAATGATCAGAGCCACAACTGAGGCCGAGTGTTTGGCAACTTATCTGGAACTAAAGATGAACGGATATGACCCATAAACAAAGTTAACTATTCTGATAAAATGATTAAGAGCATGTGATAAAAACAAATGACTTTGCTTGGAATGCTTCTCCAACAGCAGTCTACTGTCTCTGATGACAGAGAGGCATTCACAAGCTACAACATGATATACATATACATAGCATATAACAATGAAGGCCCTGGGTGTGTTGTGTAGCATCAAAGTCATTCTAACAAATAAGGATTGGCTTTCCAAAATTCAATCTTCTGTTTTCTTGAAGTGACATAAAAACAATAGACTGAGTTCTAAGCAGCTCAAAACAAACAAGCTGCTTTTATTTTAAAGGAAGTCAGAGGAAGGGAGAGGAGAGGAAGTGAAGTCCTACAAGGCCACCTGCATCCTTTGCCCCTCAGTGGACACACTGTGTCCCACTAAACACACACACACACACACACACACACACAGAGTCTTTTGGTCTGCTGTGTCAGCTGCCTAGACACCCAGCCCAAATTTATTTCCAAACTGTGGAGACAAAAAGGAAGGGAGAGACAGGGAGAGTGAGTTTATGTGGTTGTGTGTGTGTGTGTGTGTGTGCATGTGTGTGTGTACCCAATCCCAGCCACTTAAACACACATCAAAACGTCCGCACTCTAATGAAAAACAGCATAAGGAGGAACAAAGCTAACAGTGCCAATACCCAACCACACTCCATCTCTGATACCAGTTCACACACACACTGGAGCTCTATACAAACACTACCATCCAGAGCTAATCCTCATATACATAATCCACCCCCCGCCCTGCACACACACACACAGACACACACACACTGGCCTGGATCACATCCCAGTGATGGCCCCAACGGCTGCGATCTTGGATGGTTACTTAGAAACTAGAAATGGACAGAAAAAGAATCAAAAGCTCTGGAAACTGTGGCTTTTCCCCTTCCCCCAACTTTCAGCAACTGTTTCCCAAGTGCCAAACAGCCTTCACACACACACACACACACACACACACACACACACACACACACACACACACACATACACACATACACACACACATAAAAAGAGGCCTAGACAGTCTGAATGTTAGCGTTTGGCGTCTCATAAAGAAGCAGGATGCTGCACACAAAGCAAGGATATTTTGAATCTGTTTTTAGCCAATGACAGCCTGACCCAGCCGCCGGGATCCAAAGTGTAGGAAAGAATCTGAGATTATACCACAGCATCAGTCACTTTGTCAGTCTCTGTGTGTGTGTGTGTATATATCCACCACCTGTCAGTATGACTCAGGGGAATCTGCAGCCATCACACAAACACCCACACACAATCAATCTTGTGCAGTTTTAATGGAAGCAAATGCAGAAAGTGACTCTTTCCTTTCCAGATAATCTCACTGTTTCAATCCTCATACAGAAGCACCTGTAAACCAGCTGTGTCTCACACACAAACACTGTGGCGTAGCCCTCTTACTTGTCCTCTCCATCATCCTGAGATGTGTGCTGCTCGCCGTCTCCTGCGCCTCCTGTCACCGCTGACCATGTCCACTTGGCCCACTGGACCGGAGACAACCACGACATCCCTGCACAGCGTCGACTCTCAAACCTGTGGCCACCTCCAAGAATTAACAGAGAACTTCCTCTTTCCCTCGATGACTTCAGATGGCCCCTGCTGTCAATGAAGTTCAGTGATCTCCACAGTCAGTCTGTCTTCCTGCCTCTCTCCCTCCTAACGTCAGCCTCTGCCTCTCTTGTTTTCTATATGGCTGGCTCACTTCCTCCTCTTGCTTCGCCGCTCAGCTTTCCCATCCTGCTCCTCTGTGTTGTTGACGCTGGTGAGAGAGAAACGTGTCTGACGCTGCTGCTGTTTCAGTTGCTGCTTTGCTCTCCACAGCACTGACTCACACAGTGCAGATGACTGGAGCATCAGTAGTCACTCCTCTCTCCGCTCCCCTCCCCTCTCTCGCTCCGTCTGGGTGGACGATCAGCTGGTGAGCAGACATCGGCTCACTCTGCCTCTCCCCTCCCCGAGTCTTTCAGGGTTTGTCAAATGTGGAGGGGGGAGTACGGGGGGAGAGGACAGGCAGTACTTCCTGTTTTAAGTCTAGGCTTGTGTCTTCACGAAATAGATGAAAAGAGAGTGTGGGAAGAAAGGAGGAAATAATGAGGCAAGCAGTACATTTGAAAAGATTTGGACTGGAGCTCACAGTGTTCCTTGAACTCATATCATTGCATTGCCATCTGCAATTTCAGCCTCCCTAATTCCCTAAAACTATAAAGTCGTCAGTATCCAGTAAAGCTCTAACTATCTACATTTCAAAAACTTTCCAGGAACAATAAATCCTCGAGGAGCACTGTTACTTTGAAACAGACATTATATCTTTTGACTGAAGGAAGCTTCAGTGTAAATTAACTGATGTGTGACTTGCTGACATGTTTGGGCGCCTCACAATTAAGTTGAATGGTAATTTGAGTTGTTGATGGTTTGTTTACTCGGCGGCTCCCAGCAGAGAACGTGGATTACTGTGATTGTGATGCCAAGTTTAGCTGAAAAGAGCACTCACACCTATGTTCTTTTTTTAATGACATATTTTAAAAGTAAAAAGGCGTATGAGACACAAGAGGTCCATGACTTAGATTTTTCATATTTAACAGATCACAATAGAAAAACAACAAAAAAACCAACAACAAGAATAAAGGGAGACATAAGATAAAAAGTCCCAAAGGTATTTTCAACAAAGACTAAGCATGTACTCTGTATAGATAACACTGGAACTAGAATTCCAGCTGTTAACTCTATACTGTGTGTCCAAACCTACAGAGGATCTATTGTTCACTGAAAATATCCAGGCCAGACAGCAAACAAATCAATACAGCCAACCCACATTCAGCAGCACTGGTGCAACTCTTTCATTTGGAGGAAAGCTTTCATCTCTGCTCACACACACTTTCACCCACTCGCACATGTGCCAGTGAGGCGGCTCATGGATGGCTTATATAACTTTAAGTCCAGGCTTTCACATTTATACATCTCTCTATCTCACACACACACACATCGAGGCCAGATGAGATGTGTTCTTTGAAAAAACATGGAGCGTGACTAATCTCATGAGGGAGGATGGTTGAGCCACAGTGAACAAGGTGAGCAGGGAAAGAAAAGAAGGAAGCAGGAGAGATGCTTTTTTTGTTATTTGCACTTTAAGGTTCCTGTTTGTTGCTCACGTGTTAACAACGTGCAGAGAGAGGCAGAAGCTGTGCCGCTGATCTCACTGAGCTGGTCCACAGAGACATGCAGGAGGATAGATGAATACATGCACCAACACACTCAAAAATAACGACACACACTGGTGAACACAGAGAAAGAGCCTCTGTTCAATCTGTGAGAGCTGGCCTGTAAAATGGAGTCAATTAGAGGCACAGCAGATGGAAAACAGCATTAATTAAAAATGGGCAGTAAACAGAGATAACAAGGATGCAAATATTTTGAAAACTGAGAGTCAAAGAAATGCAAAGAAAGGGAGTTTTTGGGCAGGGCCGGAATCTGAACTGCTCTTTTGTTTATCTTAAACATTCTTTACATTGTCTCCTTTCTCTCCTTTGTTTCCTCATTTATCAGTGAGTACAGCTGAGAGGACGAACCTGTCTGTCTTGCAGAGGACACGGTTTGCCTGAAGCAAACAACCCCCCCCCACACACACACACACACACACAGTCAGACAGTAATGGATGTCCTGTGTTGCACTAAATGTTTACTCCCCTGCACCTTGAACACAACACGACTAACACACAGAAAACACATGTGTATACAGACAGAGAGACAGTGGACAGAGTAGGAATATCCCAGACTCTCTCCCAGGCAGACAGGGAAGACAGAGGAGAAGAGAAAGAGGGAAAAGAATCAGCTCTTATGTAATAGCATGAAACCACAAATAGCACACAGTGAAACAGTGGCAAACCCTCACAGACAGTCCACCCATGTGTGATCCAGAGCTGCAGCCGGAGCAGAGGCAGAGATCACCGATCACACTCTGACTGATAGCAGCAGCATGTGTGGTTATGATCTAAGAATAAATCAGCAATGATAAACATGTCTGTGGGCCACAACAGAGGCGATGTGATACTGGATGAGATAACTGTGTGTGTGTGTGTGTGTGTGTGTGTGTGTGTGTGTGTGTGCGCAGAAGGAATGAGAAGGAATTAGAGAAGCTTCTTAACTATCAGACTGTTTATCTCTGCTCTCAATTCCCTGTGTGATGACAGAAGGTCATGAGGCAGGAATCTGGCAGTTCACATAGCACCACCATCAGGTCAACATTCCCTGTGAGCAACTCTTTGATCCATAACAAGGTATCTGAAAAATGAGTGGGTGGATTTACAGTCAATTAGCTGTGAATATTTTTAGACATGCAAGCGGCATGACAATGTTGGTCAGTCTGTCGGTCTCAGTCCAAGCAGCTCCAGCTGTACTGCAGCAAATCTCACCATGCTAACCTGGTAAATTAAGATCAGGAACATGGTAAAGATTGTACCTACTCCACATCAGCATTTACCTCCGAGCACTGCCTCTGTGCCACAGTCTCTCAGCAGCCGGTCTGCTGTCGGCTCTTTGTCTTGTTTGTCCCCTAACGATGAATCTGAATGTTTTTTGGGGACCTGCCATCAGGTAAGCCTGCATACAATAAAAATCATAACCTAATGTTTGGATTTGCATGGGACTTACTGAACAACGTCTCATTTTGGACACAACACATGCTTTCCTCCTCATAAGCCATAATGTCAACTTTCCATATGAGGTTTTTGGTCATGTAATCAGAAAACTGAACACTCAAGCTCAAATCTTTCTCTCCGGCACCATAAGGCAGACAAATTCTATTTTTTATACCCAGAACCAGAAGACCAGGAGAATAACAGAGTCATCAGTATGTTGTCTGTCTAACGTTCTCATATTGCGGTGTGTAATTGCAGCTTTCATTTTTTTAATTTTAGACTTGGAAACCATGTTTCAATTACAAGTTACAAGAAAATGCAGGACTGACTTTAAATGTTTCTACTTTGATCAACATTTACACAGAGCACATGGCAAACAGCAGCTTGTAATGTAATAAAAATGTCAGTATTTACAATGTACATGTTCATGATCATGTGTCTAAAGCCTCACGGCTATAAGGTAAGCATACAGTAACTATCCCAGTTATCGACTTAGTCAAAAACTATACTGAGTGCAACCATAGACTGCAACACACGTCAGAGCTTCAGCATTGAAAGCTTCAATCTTTGTATTAGACCTTTAAAATGAAGTACTGTATACCATTATCAAGTATCCATTTTGCCATGCAATTCCCTAAGTGACAACTCAAAGATGAATGTTTTCCTTAATGTGGCAACACATTTGGTACAGAATGGGTCTTTTATCTTTCATCGCTCAGATGCCAGCACTAAAGTTACAGTCTAACAATGAAATAATAGATTGTGGATTTTTCATTTTTCATTCAGGCTCTTAAACAAACTCCTTCAAACTACTTTCTTCTTGTGCAGCAGAGGTTACATGTTCAGAAACAAACACTAGAAGCTCAGGTCAGTCGAGGCAAGACGTTGAGTCAGTATTGTTTGTTTTCATTAGTGAGCAGCACAAAGGATATTTATAATAAAAGGAAGTTGTGGATAATGTTCCGCCGTATGTTCTGCTGCAGCTACACAGTGTGACATGTAGAAATATTTGGGTGTGTACATGTGAATGTAAGTACATGTGGGGATACAAGTAGGGGCATGAATGTACAGCATATGTGTATAAGACCACATGTTATTTGCATATTATGGGTCAGGCTGCCATGTGCGAAACTGTTTAGTCTATAAAATGTCAAAAAATTGTGAAAATGCTCATCACAATTCCCCCAAGCTCAAAGTGGCATCTGAAACGATTAATGAATGATGGAAATAGTTGGCGATTATTTCTCTTTCGATCAACTAATCAATCAATTATGTTTTGTTGCAGCTCTATTGACGACAGACATGAACTTGAGCACATATGTGAGGCTGGACAGGACAGACAGGCGGACTAGCTGTCTGTCTGTCTAAGTCATGACTCACAGCATGTAATTAGAACAGAAGAATATTGCTGGGTCATATTTGCCTTGTTCTAGGAAGTGGCTCCCTCTAGTGGTCATAATCAGACTGTCACCCAGAATCCTTGCATAAATGAGATGGAATAACATAAAAACAACCCAGCAGCATTAGATCCAGCCGTCCTGTCAGTGATATGATGCCAAGATGAAAGAGCAAAGAAAATACAAGGAGCTGAGGGAAGAATGGATGTGAGAGAGAAAGCGAGGGAGATACATAACAAGTCTGACGTCACCTCTGGGAGCTTAAACAGAGTTGACAGGGTCTCAGTTTACCATGGCAACCATTTGGGAAGAGGTCACAAGTGTATTATGAAAACATGCAAACAGACACAGACAGGTAGAGGTAAAGACGTGAACACTGCTGATGATATTTACTATCTTTGATTGATTCATATACTTTAATGCAGCTCAGCATTATCCAGATGAAATATACAGAGACAGATGCTCCACAGTCTTTGATGTGCTTTTGGGAAGCACAGCTGTGATTACATTCTTTATATCTCTGCATCTTTAATCAAAACATCCAATTAGCTGCAATCAGAGCAGAAAACTAGTGGAAAGCGTGCAGCGTGTTAGAACAACCTAACTGACAGTAGCATGATGAAACAACATGAGAAATAATGAGGGAACAGGAGATAAAGAGAGGATGGGGTTCACACCAGAGGAGTTAATGTACAGACACCAGCTGAGCTATTGTTCATGGCTACATCAGGGACACAGTTCCCAGACAATAGTGCATGTACATTGTACACACATGCACGCACACAGAGCAGGGGACAGCGCACCCCCTACTGTTCCACTTTATGATGTTTCATGATTCATTTTCTTCACCTTCTAAATCCACTTCAACTTGATTTAATTCCCATTCAAACTGCCACATAACTGTTTGTTTTCATTGCACAGTGATTTAAAACACAGAGACATCGACATCATCTATATGTTGTTATTCTGCCATCAACTTCAGCATGAGTCAGCAGTGACTTTCACTTTCATGCGTGCAAATCTAGTGAGTGCAGCTTATGCATAATTGAAAAGTACATCTTCCAATTTTGTGTCTGTCTTCATGTATTCACAATGTGAGTCTCTCCAAAGATAAGAAAGGTTTTTCAGCCCACATTGGCCTACATTCATACCACTGCAGCAAGAAATGAGCTCCAAATGCAGGTCAGCCTCTTCCTGAATCAGGGACTGTACGGACGTTCAGGGCTTTTGGAGAACAGGAAGTCCACTGTGCATCAAAGACGGTTCCAGTTAAGACACAAAGCAGATGATTAAGCCAACTAAAATTAGACCGGAAGCTGAAAACTGCAATCCCACGACACTGGTTGGCTTCCCAGTTTTCCCACAGGGAGGACCCCAACCCCCACCTGCCCTAACACAAACACAGATGCAAAAGACTACAGTGTGCTGATGTTATGCGAATGGAAATTGTTTTTTTTAACATTGCTTTAACATGGCCTTGGCTCAGCGTCTTAAATTTGCATCTGTGCCTTTCTGTCCCTGACTGTGTTATTCTGCCATCTCCAAGACGTCTGCTTCAGTACATGGTGGCACTGTTTCTCATATTAACAGCTGCTGTTCTCTATGACTTAAACCACTGAATGAGAACAGTGATATTTAAGCAAAGGCTGGCTGAGTATGGATTAGCCTGTGCATTTACGTGTGTCGAGAGAAAGTGTTTCCGCTATAAGGGGCTTACAGAAGCTTTTAAAAATGGAAACATAAAGCATCACGGGCATCAGCTGGGAGGACAGAGTGAAAGGACTCACTCTCCGTTACAAAGGATTACAGAAAAAAAGAAGAAGAGTACAGCAGCTAAGTGCTTTAAAGCTCTGACGAATGCCTCAGCAACAACATCTTCATTCCCTTTGCCTTCATTTTGACAAGAAGAAGGCTCCAGAGTGCTGCAGTTCATACATCACACAGTACTTCAAGGAAACATCTGACCTGGGTACCTGCTCACACAGAAACACACAGTACAGCTTGTACCACTTCACAAATACCACTTTAGAAAAAGGGTCACGGCTGCATAATTAATAGCATAATTAATATCTGGCAGCAGCATTATCTCGTTGTAACGATAGTTGAAGACTGCCTTAATTTCAGGAGCATGACCTGATCAGCTCATGTTTATCATATTAGCCTCTCTGCTAGTGTCATCCTCCGTGCCCCTCTATCTCTTCCCATTCTCCCTACATTTGAATATCAAAATGGTATTCAAAGCAGCTCAACAGGAGAGGCTCTTTGCGGTGCAGGACTGATGGGCTGATTTGGTTCCAGTCCAGCGGGGAAAGCCCCGGCTCTCAAGGAAGCATCAAGGTCTCAGCACTGCCCTTCAACTCCTTATCTCCCCTCCCCGATACAGAGCCACTGAGTTCACATACACCAGACAACACAGTCTCAAGTAGCAGAGGGCAAGCTGTGGATGCTGATGTATCCACTCAGCTATTCTGGAGCGTCATTTCTCATCAAAAACTTAGACACACAAACATACAAACAACAAAGCATCTGGTCTTACATGCTGCTCTTCTTCCGCGGAGAGCTGACAGAGCCCTTCCTGTTTTGGCTGAGGGAGCCCCCCATGGCAACAGCCCAGTCCTTGTTTGTTTCAGGTTGATGCCAGATGCTCCGTATGTCCTTTTCACCTCACAAGCTTCACCTCTGTCTCTCCTCCAGACAGCCCGGCTCAGCCTCGCAGCCCCACACCGCTCTGCTTCTCATGACTGACTCTGTTCCACCCAGCAGTCTCTGTGCTCCTCGCCTTTCTCTAGTGATGCTGTACAGTCTAAATGCAAAGGAGTACTAGTGATCACACATGAATAGGTCCGCTGACAGTCCCGCCTCCTCGCTCTAAATCTCTCCCTCTCTCGCACACACAGCAGAGGCAGATTACATTCACTTGTCAAGCAGTGCACAGCCTTTAGAAGGAGAAAGGCAGAGAGGTGGAGTGTGTGTGTGTGTGTGTGTGTGTGTGTGTGTGTGTGTGTGTGAGGGGAGTTTAAAGACCACTGGCTTAAGTCCAAGGAGTTGGAGGGGGTAGATGGAGTGTGTGTGTGTGTGTGTGTGTGTGTGTGTGTGTGTGTGTGTCATGGGGGTATCTGGCAGGGGCGAGAGTATTGTTCAGCCATGAAAGAGTCTCTTCTATTGTTAGTCAGCTGAATACCAGATCTGAGGTCCAGGGGGAGGGATGGAAGATGATGGAGGGAGAGTTGGCGGCATGAAACACAGCCCCACTTGTTGTGCCACATTCCCACTACCTGCTGTGACCTCCGTACCCTCCCCTGAAAAACCTTTCAGCATGACAATACACACACACATGCACGGTCAGAGCTCTCCACTTGTTTGCATACATTCACTTTCTAAGCTCATCAACTCAATTTGACCTCTTAGCCTGGAACTCTAAATCAGGTCAAACACTGCAATCATCAGGATCAGGATCATAATGAGCAAACAAGGTTGCTATAAACATGTGAAAGTTAGTCAGAGATTTAAGTGTAAGAGAAAGTCTGAAATGTGCTAAATCATTGGTCAGTTCATCCTATTGAGTGTCAACATATAAGAGATGTAGATATGTTAAAGAAGGAAATCATACCTCCTGATTCAAGCCTGTCCCATCCTGTTGATGTCTCTGGATCAAATGAAAAGTGTCTACAGACCCTCTGAGCCTCGGTGTCAGGACAAACCCTCAGAACAACTGAGAGGCTTCAGTTCAGCTTCCTCCCACTGAGGTCAATCACATGAGCCTCAGCGTGGAGGTCCTAATGTATGAAGGACTTAATCACATTTCAGACAAAGTGGGCACACACACACAGCACACAAGAAGAGTGTAGCATTTAAATGAAGAACATTTCCTATAACTCATGACATGAATATGTGACTATGTGCTGTCATTAGTTACAGACTCTTCACCATGACTCTCAACACTTGTTAGCTTCCAACCCCGCCGTAAATTACGAAGAAATACTCAGAAAAATATATAATGTAGGAAGAAACCCGACAAATAGCTTGAAAACAAACATCGAAAGCAATTGTAAGAGATAAACTTGCCTCATAGTTGTTCTCCGAGTTTGTTTCTGGTCAATTCAGCCGCTGCAAGTGATGCTGTGTTGTCAAAGAGACTGCGCATGCGCGAAGGATCTGTTGCCGTATTAGGTTGTAAACTCGAGACCTAATGAACTAATTACTCTGTGTGTGTGTGTGTGTGTGTGTGTGTGTGCTCATCCTCTTAAACATGCTCACTGTCTGCTGATGATTAGCAATAACTTAAAATGGATTTGAATTTAAGGAACTGCAACATACTGTAATTCTGTAGGATTTATTAGGCTGCCCGATGTCAACATGATAAAAACCCTTTAAAAAGCCTTCAGGTTAATTTAATGTGTTTGAAATGTAAAGAATACACACAGGACACTTGTAAAGTTTTATTATGGCACATGGACATGTAACCATATTCATACTGTATGTATACTGTACAGGAAGGAGAGCATCTGTTTTTTTGGTATGTATCAACATTTTAGTATCAAGTGCAAAAACATTAGTTATGGTAAGGAAGAGGAGCCACAGGCCATAAAGTCCTGTTGTCCTGTTTAGACATGGAAAATGACAAAAACAGAGACAATGGTGAGGTTCAAGGAAACGCCATCGTGACAATTTAGTATTCAGTGCATTTCTTGAGGAATAAAAATGAGATACAGGTCATTCAGAGCTTTGGTGGTGGTGGCTGTGGTGCCCTGACAGTGCATAACATACGAGTCATTTATAAAGTTAATTCACTCAACACAGAGTTTCTCAACTTTGTAGTCTGGACCTCATGTTTCTTTATATGAAGGTGCAGATTTGTTATATTTATAACACTGATATATTGATATTTGTTTCATATATTTTAATATAAAATAAATACATTTACTTTGAAACCGTAATTCTATACAATTTATTTATTATGTTCTTTAAATCAAATCTATACGATTTCAATGTGAAAATTCTCTTATTAATGAGTCCATCAGAAATATAAACATCCTGGGACCTAAGAATTGGGTCAGGGCCAGAAAATGTTGAGAAACTCTGCTCTAATATACAGGAACAAAGAAGTGCATGCAATACAGAAAAAAAAGATTCACTATATCATATGATACAAAGGAACAGATGAGAGAAATATGTACCATTTGGTCCTCAGATTATTCAAAAGTTAGACCTGTCTAGGTGGATGCCAGTCTGTATCGGAATAAAGAACATATATTGCTGTTAGGAATAACAGAAGAATACATTTTGAGTCACCTGCAAAATACAGAAGAAAGTGGTAAAGCAGGAATGGCACAGACCTGGGTGGGTGAAAGTGGAGCTGGCCTTTCTGTACAGTTTGAACACTGCTACAACATACTGTGCTCACACACACACACACACACACACACACACACACACACACACACACACACACACAGAGTACATACAAACACACACAGAGTACATACAAACACACACACTATAAAAAAAAACAACCAGTTCAACATTTCAAGCACCTGCATTTCTCTCCTTCATTTTGGAAACAAATCTTTGTCAGGGTTCTATTTTTTAGGTACGTGTTTAGATATGATCAAACTGAAAAACATATTGCAAAAGAAGTAAAAAATATGACTAGAATGCAAGATTAACTTTACTTTCAATGACAGCATCAGTACAAGACTGCACCTCAAAAGAAAAAGGACTGACATCAGCATTATTTTTACATTGCACAAATGAAATAGTAGCAGCATTTGGTTTCAAGTGGCCTTCATGTTTACAGAAAGAAAATACAGCTGCCTGGAGGACGTGTAACAGACAACATCAACCTTCCTTTCCCCTAATCAGAAAGTAAACATTTACAGACAACCAATTTAAACCAAGTGACCTAGTTATTTATAAAGGTGTGGTCTCATGTTAGGCCGAGGGAGTTTCCTTGGTCAAGAGAGCTTGAAGTGGAAAGTGTCAGGCTCTGACACATAATACAAATTCTATTTATTATAATTAGAAATATATCAAATTTTATAGATTGTATTATGAGAATGAATGCCAGTTAAACATGTAATCCAATGCAATAGCATTATACTTGATACATAACTTACCCAAAGTATTGTATGTGCCTTCTGGTTATAACGATAATGTTTTCAATATTATTCAGCTGCAACTGTATGCATGATATGTCAACAACTGCTGGTAGGTGAAAGTGCAAAGTAGAGTAAAATAAAGAATGACTCAAAAACACAGAAAGGTGTGACCAGGAGCATGTTAATTGTAGCGGAAGCCACTGCTACCGCAAATTTAAACTGACTGACATATCTGAACAAGGATCACCTAACTGGAGTCAAAACATCTCCATTGCCAGGGAGGAGAGGGCAGGGCAGTCAACACCCAGGCGGTAAGGCATTCTGGAGGAGGATTGTGCAGCCTCTGCTTCTGCCAGCTGTCATTCATTTTCTCATTTTCAGGTTACTATCATGTTAAAAAGCAAGTCTCCAGTCAGAAAGCTTACTTATTGTTGTGGCTGTTCAAAGGCCACACCCTGCTTGTCGTAGATCTCTTTCAGTAGCAAGAGAGCTGTATCCTCAGATTCCCTGGAGGGGACAGACGGAGGGGAGAAAACATCCAAATAAATATCCAAGTTAAGCAAAATGTTTGTTAAAACAAAGATAAAATATTAGGAATATGAAATACAAAGCAGAACATTTACGGTAGTCCCCCCCCCCCACAGGTATGCATGACTCACCAGTAACACAAATGAGACTGGATAGCAAACAGGTATTCGTTGAAACTTTCGATGGGTTTTTCCTGAAGTACAAAGTCGATCCTTCGTCCTCCATTCAACATCCCCACTTTAATCTGAGGCTGCTCTGTCGGCTCTGCTGACACTGAGGACTCTGCTTCCTCACACACTCCTGCAGGGTCAGAGATTTAAAAAATGAAGCTTTATAGCCCTACAATAAAAACAAGGATAATAGCCAGCTGCAGTCATCGGTTTTGACTCATACGTTTTTGTAAATGAGGAACAAATCAGTTAATAGACAGGAAAGAAGAGAGTACCTGCTGCTGGCAGAAAGCAACATTCAAACCTATACAGGTGAATAAACCTCCTATTAGTCCTTCATCAACCTCATAGGTGAGTCGATGGCTGAATGTCGTAAGGAAAAAAAAAAGCAAGGTCTCACAAATATTGCTGGCATTGCTTGAATTGGGTTGAAAGTGTCATCTCCCTCAGACAATAATATTTGATGAGAAGATTTGACAAGGTGGAATAGTTTTTAATTATTTCAATTAGTGCTGTGTAATCCTGTCATAGATAAGGACTTGCTTACTGTAGATGTTGGCTGTAATTCATTGTGACATTATGAGATGCTTATTTCACAACGTTGCTCAGTAGGATTTTTCAACTTAGAGAGAATGTGCTATATTAGTTTATTTTAAGACAGCTTTTTGATTAGAACTGAATACATGTCTGCTATATCAATTAGTCAACGTTTTACCTTTGACATGAAAATTATACACTCATGCTTAGGTGCAAATATGATGTGGACTAAATATCAGTAAGGTGTGTCAGTTTTGTGATGAGTGATGGTATGTTACACATGCATTACTGTCTTAAGAGAGAGTGAAAAGTATACAAAAAAACTTTGTTGCTATTTAATTGTAGTCTGTTCTTACAGCACCTGCATTGTTTTTGACCTATTTAATGAATTGACAGATTAAGTTCTTGAGATGCTGTAGAAAAGGGCAGTACATGTACCTGCATGCAGCTACTGTAGGTGACCTGATGAATGACATTATATGTTGGGTGAGGTCCAGCCAATGACTGTTGTTAAGAAAAACAACTGTGATAATTACCACTCAAATTGTCCTATTTGTTCAGCACATACCGGAATGTGTCATGGGCCGGTTATTCAAGTGTCTTCTAATGCTGACAACCAGTGAAGCACTTAATAAATTCAACCAGTTAGACAGCAGGAGGGGGAGGGAAGGGCCTCAAGGTGGTGTCAGTAAATTAAATGCTGGGTTAAAGATAAGATGTAGTAGCACAGACGGGGAAGGAGGAGCAGAGGAGTAGGGAGAGCCTGGAGCAATAGTAACATACATTACATAACATTTGCTCTTTGTGAGGGAGCTGACGTGCCAAAATAAACCATAGTAAGGTCCAGTTGGTAGAGCAGAATAGTTGTATCCATTAAAATAAGTAAGGAGAGTATTTATTTATATTTAGCGTTTTTGTGCATGTTAGTTATTCAGATTCAAGCCAAGTACGTTAAATGGAAAACCAAACCAAATCAAATAGAAAGAGTTCATTTACTTGTTTTTCTCATTTATTCTAGCCAAGTGACGGTCCTGGCTTACCTTGGAAATAATGCTTATAAAGGGCCTTGGGCCACTCCAGTATTTTAGTCCAAAAATCAGCACTTTTCTCTTCCCTCTTAGCAGAAGCAGTGACTGCCGCTGAGGCTGAGGTTCATGGTAAAGCGGTAAGGGGTAAGGGAAGCAGGAGCAACCACCAAGTAAAGGAGAAGAGGGGAGGGAAAGGGTGGCAGCATGCAGACAAGGGTGAAAAGACTGGGTTAGACACACTCTTGTGCACACACACGCACACACACACACATACACACACACACTAAATAAAATAACTTTTTCTACCCTGTGTCTCTTGAAGGTTTCTTTCGATTGTAGTTTCTCCTTCCTCCACTGGGGGCAGTGCAGCAACTGGTAGTCTGGAAAAGGACTGCCATGCTGTTCGCAGAGATCCCAAAACATTGTTCTTCAAATCCATGCTCATACGGGTTATGCTGTCCTTCAGTTCTGTTAGACAGAGAAACATACATCATTTTCTCTACTAAACAAATGCCCATAGCACAATATTTTTCTCAGAAAGAGAAAAAGAAAGAATCGGATTACCATACCCAGGTGCATCCTTTTGCGGCCTTTATGGTGAGGGATCAGCATGGGCTCCAGATCCACCTCTGACACGATCATGGGCTCTATCCGATAGGCCACGGGGTCATACTACACAGCAATAAAGGGGAAGAGATGAATTCTGATGAACTCCAATATGTGCTGTTTTTACATTTTCTACAGATAGTTCTCTTTAGCACATGTGCAGGTTTATTAGTTCAAATTGAGCATTTAAATTAAATGCAATTAAAATAAATAGTTAAATTAGGCAAGTAGTTGCATCCAAGATTACTGTGTATTAAGTGAAACTGCTACTAGTATTCATTATGCAGTAGTCATTATGTTGATTCAAGGCTGCAGTTATATCTGTCATTTCCAACATGACTCTAAGTAATGTCCTGTAAAGGATCAATAAAGTATCTATCTAACCACTCGTGTGCAGGTCCATAATGCAAACAAAAGTGGAAACATTCAGAAATGCCCTATTAATGCCTCTTCTTGAGAAAATCAAACTGCAGTTGTGACAAATAAAAGCAGGTGTTATCCCTTTTTGGGGCTGAGTGCAGGATGTATGTACAGTAAATCTGTGATCACTCACTGGGTGATAGATGTTGTAAAAGCTCTTGCAGGTAGGGAAGGTGTAGTTGGGATCAATGTGTTTCAGCCCACGAACGGTCAGGAACATTCCAATAGGAGAGCCAAAAGCAAAAAACGTCTGAGGGTGGAAAGCCAGCTGTGGGTAGTCAATAGACACCTGTGGAGAGAAGGTGGCATCACATTTTTAAAAAGGTTATGATTTAAACAGTGTTTTTGGTCTAAAATGACTTTAGACGGCACAATGGTGTCGGGAACATTAAAACTACATTTCATAACAGTCAGGGAGCACGACAGCAGGAAAGGAGGAACCAGGGAGCTCATGCAGGACTGGATGAGCACAGACACAGACTGTGGTATTGGGCTGTAAGACTCAATGGGACAAAGATGGGAGCCTCAATCATGGCACAATGTAGGAAACTCTAGTGCTCATAAAATATCCATTAAACTTCAGTCGTCTTGAGTTTTCCCTGACCACACCAGAACATATGTGAGGAGAAACCCCAGGCACAGTGAGATCAATAAGCCTGGGAAGAATGTGGACACCATGGGAGACACACCTGTCCCTTGGCTATGCCTCCATTGGTCTGTCCAGGCAAGCAGGGGGGAGGAGAGAAGCAGGAAGGTGATGCATCAAAGCTTTTATCTACTGGTACTCCCAAGCACAAGTTATCATGTCTGTGTCCATGTGTGGTACCTGTCCAATGCCCACGTCAAAGTATTCGTAGTCAACAGCACTGGTGACAGACTGAGCCCTGTGGAACTGGGGCTGCTGCGTCGTCAATCCTGAAGACTGGCTGCCATCATTATCACTGGTGACTTGAGGTGGACCTTGCAACCCTGGTGCCAGACATATGGCTCCTGTCTTACAATTCTATTTGGATTGAGAAATATGAAAAGTTATTTAAACAATATCTGAACTCTATATGTGTGTGTCTAAATGTATTGATAGTAACTCATGGTTACCATCAATTAGAAATAAAGACCTCATGCAAAAGAGGAACTGGCCATAAATGAAATTAGCTGAATCAAACATCCTTCTTCTCATTTTGGTCTACAGTGAACCAGTTCCCTTAGAGATGGTCTGATCTTTGGAACATAAAAATACATATAAAAACCTGCCACACAGCCAGCATCAGTCAAACAGTCCACTTCAATAGAGGGAAGTAAGTACTATGTGTAGTCAAGTAGGTGTTTTCACAAATAAAGGTGCAGATCATTCTGTGGCCTTGCTATGGACAGATTATTAAAACCACCCAACTCATTTTTTAACCAGACAAGGTCAAGATCCAAGAAACAGATCAACATAAAGGAGCTGTATATGTCATATGTTCCAAAACAGGAAAAGCCATTGTAGTGACAGGTTAAGCTATGCCTCACCTCTGGAAGCCATTTCCTCCTGATGTAGTTGAGGATCTTTTTCCGAGGTCCAAGAGGAATTCCTAAATCTTTGAGATCACTATCTTGGCAAAGAGCCTAAAAGAGAAGATTCATACATTTGTACATTTACATCACACTTGGTTTGGTGGACCTTTGTACGTCCATTGTGTATGTGTGTATTACCAGTGATTCCAGGTCTAGGTTTTCTGCCTGTAGTGTATCCAGGTACTGCTGTAGGCCCAGTCTCTTTAGAGTCTGCTCCAGTGTGTCACAGTTCAGACGAAAGGGTTCATCAGAGGGCACCTGAAGCACAGGGAGAGACAGAATGAGAAAATGATATTCTTATCTACATGTAGAGAAATACAAACTATTTTCATCAGTATAGTGATGTTATCTTTTACTGTGAATGTAATCATACCCCTGTTTTGGCATCTGATCCAGTCCTCTGATTAGTTAGCAGGTCAAACAGGATCAGTGAACCTGAGAAACAAAAGACAAAGTGAAATTCAGCATTTAAATTTTAATGACTTGTGACAGTCTGAGAGTTTCTCTGTTTGCACATGTTTTACCCAGGCTATGTCCCACAACTGAAACTGCCCCATTGTACTCTGGGTGTCTCTGTTTAAAAAGAGTGTGCAGCCTGTTGATCTCTGAGGCCACTGTGTCCACTATGGTCTGGCAGTAGGTGGGGCTGTTATAGAAGAACAGGTCCAGCAGAGTGTCGTTGGTGAAATGTCTCAGTCTGCTGATGCTGGGTAAAGTGATCCTCTGGATGTCCCTGAAAAGTGAGGAATGAAGGAGAAAATAAAGGGAGGAAAGATAGAGTTCGACAATTTTCCGCAGTACTTTACAACAGATGAATCTTGTTTTGCCTATCTCTCTTCATACGTACTCGTCCACACCAGTAGCATCTCCATGTAGAGCACTGTGCCAGTTGACGGGGAGGAACTCCACCCTTCCTATCTTGCCATCCTGCTGAGCTCGCTTATAATGAGAGGCCAGGAGGGACAATGAAGCACTCCTGAAGTCATTTACTGACGTGAGACAAGAAGACAAGGAATCATATATACAGATACATATATGCATATATACATAGTGTACACACAGGCAAACTCACACTTACCACACTGTATGATGGACCTGAAGCGCAAGTCACATGCAGGACCAATGCCATGGACCATAAAGACAAGGTGGTCCACCTTTTCTGGTTCACCTGGGAACACATACAGAAATATGAGCCCAAAGGTGTCAACTGTAGATAATACTTACGGGCATATATTCCAGTTTACATACCATCAGGTATTTCTACAGAGATGTTGTCCACTCCTCTCTTGACTGTTCGAGGCCGAGCCTGTTCCGAGGGGGAGGACACCCACTCATCCTGCAATCCTATTGGCTGATACTGCATTATCAGCTGAGAGAGGAGCAGGGAAATGGAAGAGAAAAGGCTTAGTAAAAAAAAACAATGTGCCTGATTTAAAATATATATACTCAGAAAAGACATGGTGTTGCTTTTTCATGTATTTAATTATAGTGTACAAAGTCATATTTCAACAGCAGGCTTTACTTTGGGATTGTGTAAAATGACAGTCTCTCCTGTGGGAAACTCCAGTTTCCTCTTCCATTCGTCCAAGGTTACTGCAATCATATACGCCTCCTGAAAAATTGGAGGATGGGAGGGGAAGGAATCAGAGACCAACAGATACAAGAAACTATGCAACAGGCTTAAGTTAAGAAGAGGATAAAGTTAGAATATGTAACAATGAACAATGTGATGGTTAGGGTCAAACTACCTCCAGATTTTTGCTGAAGTCCTCAGGGTAAGGCATGAACCTGGTGTCTTTATCCGATTTATAGAACCAAGTACAGCGGCGGACTTCAGTGGGAGCTTGCTCCCAGTACACAGCGTAGCGCTTCCTCTCCCTGACATGCACGTCATACCGCTCTCCATCCACAGCCACCACCACCTCCTCCTCCTTTTCTTCTGCACAGTAAACACACACACACACACACAAGCAAATAAAAATATGATTTCTAAGGTTATATGAGGACAATTGAAAATGCTATTGCTGTATTTTAGGTAAGGCAACAGATTTGCAAGAGATCATGTTCCCTGACATTCCACATATTTGTCTTAAATGCATGGAGGGGAAAGGCACATGAATTCATGGCTTATGGGAATATTCAAGGCTATTGTAATTCTAAGATTCTGCAGCAGAAGCATCACCAGGAAGAAAAGTGCACTCTTCAGGAACAATATGGGTAAATAATGTGGGCAGAAAGGAACTGCCATCCTGTCTCACTGGGATTGTCAGAGAAAAACACAAAAACTTTGCTCATTTATGGAGCCCTTCTATAGAATTTGTAGAAAGTAATATTTTTGAATGATTTGGAAATTGTTCATAGCTGTTTGGTCTTGCTTTATATTTTTCTTTTGGATGGGGAATGTGTGTGATTATCAATGTGCAGTAGATATTCAACATGTCATAACTTTCTGTAAAACCAAAATGTGTTGTTTTTAACAAGCACTCTGAAGTTTTTAACATGAATATCACAGATATTAGCTTTGAATAAATGCATACAACAAAGGTTCTGCATATCAATCACAATGAGACTCACCTAAAACCGCCCTGAAACTCAACTTCAGCTTGCTGTTAAACTTCTAGTAACTCCGAACATGTCCTGTCAGGAGAGTAAACCGTTCTACTGGGCACCGGGCCAGTATTGGCAACTGTTTTGACTTTTTTCTTCCCGCAGCTGTTTATAGCAATCTCATTACTTTCCTACTTTTCACACACCAGAGTACACATAATTTTCTACATAATGTACATATCCAATATAAACACATGCGTACCAGTGTTGCAGGCATTCTCTAGTTTGTCAGAGTCCTCTCTGCTGAATGGAAGCCAGGAGGTGTTGTCCTCAGCCCGTCGACAGAAGAACCAGTGAGGCTGCACTTCTTGGTAAGGAGCTGGGACCGACTCCATGTCAAGCATCTCAAAGGAGGATGTGGAAGAAGGAGAGGCCTCATCCACCACAGGTGACACCTGGAGAAAAATTATGAATGTATGCCAAATCAAAATTTCTTGTTCATTTCAGCAACGTTGCTCAGTTACTAGGTAAAAAGCAAATACCTGCAATATGTACGACATACACCTGTGTTTTGCTTTTTCAGACGAGTCCACTGTTCAAATTTGTAGTTTCCAGATAAGGAAAGTAAATATAGAAGTCTGAGCTAAGTCTGTGCCCTTCCATTAAGCTCCTATCGAAGAACCTGACACCATCAGACAACGCACAGGACAGTCGTACAGGAAAGGATCAGGCCTCCTTGGAAAGACACACAAAGCCCTGTTTTATTCTTTCCTCCTCTACAAGCTGTCTCTTGTCTCCTCTTCTTTCCACAGCTACAGCTTGTAAACAACCTTTTTCTAATGAATATCTTAGATAAAGAAACAATGCTTCCAGTTTTTGAACTCTAATGCTACTGATGCAAATTGTTGGGGAAAAAAAGCCTGCCACTGCTTGATACAACCACAATCACCCACAGCACACAGGTGCCAAACCAGCAATCTGATTTGCAGAGTAACGTGCATACAGCAGGTGTAGAGATTTAAAATAAGATTGAGAAAAAAAAAAAAGATATGTGAATGGAACACCCTTCCAAGGAATTAAATCTGGTTGATCTCCTTGCAAGTAATACCTTCTTGTTCCTGTATTTGGTTGCATGTCATGCAAAATAACAGTGGAGTTGCTTTAACCACAAACCTTCTGGGAAGTGATAATACTACATAATATTCTATTCAGGTATATGTATGTTTCTAGCTTATCATTAACAAGCAGACGCACACTGACACTAGTCCAGGACACTGTGCTGGTTTTACTGTCTCTGCTGCACTATGTGGTGTTATACCCTAAACAGGGACAGAATGTGACTTCCATATATGCCACCCACAAGCCAACCATTTTTACTTTGCCCTACTGTCATTCAGCAGGAGGACAAGAATGCAGCAGCTATTTTTGACTCAAAGCACAGCAGCACAAACAATCTCTTGGTACTTTTTCATCCGTTGTGATTTACTTGGCAGTGAATGGTTTTAATAAGCCTTTGTTAGAGGAACGTTAGAATAAATCATATTAAAACTGAATTTCAAACACTCGCACTTTTTCAAATTCATGATCACTTGAAAGGAGTGAATTCAATTTCTAAACAGTAGATACTTTAATTCAAAGCTATAACCCTGCAGCTGATCAATGAGAAATGATGATAGGACCGAAGGTCTGTGACCCCTCAATTTGTGCTTTCCTTTACCTAAATTTAAAGACAACTGCAATCCCTACCAATCATATATGAAATGCTAAACCGTAGCCTGACCTAAATCTAATCTGTTTTCTGTAGTGCCTGCAGTTTCTGTAGCAGCCTCACCTGTTCCTCAGGTGTGTTCTCTGTTGCCACAGTCTGACTGGGGTTGTCAAACAGGTCTTGTGTGTTGACGTCTGGGGCAGCCTGAGATAGACCCCCCTCCTCACCAGGACTGCATGACATGAGCCCAAGACCTGACCCCAACCCTCAGCTCTGACCTGAGGTGGGCGGGGGGCGCACACAAACACAGAACCTGTAACAAACAAGCTACACACAGAAAGAGAACAAATAGGAGGCTTAAAGACCATCACATCATCTTCCCAACAACCACATGACATGTTAGATCCTGTCTAACTTGCAAGGGATTTACTAGTGATACCTGCACCAAGCTGCTGTTGACAGAGCATCATGGATGATGCGATAGAAGAAGAAACGAGCCAGATCACGTTAGCTCACACCCTGTTAACGGTTTAACATTAACCAGTAACTAATCCCAGGTATCAGGGTACATTAGCAGCTGTGCCATCAGCTACTGGTCAGTAACGTTTAACGTCCAACGGAAAGTGTAAACAGCCAGATTAATGAGACAGCTAGCTATATCACATAAATGACATATTATGAGTGAAGTTGATGTATACAACAATTTATCTAAATTATCTCACACAAAACTAGCTAATGCAAACATAATATCGGTGTATTTTTAATTATTAAAAGTACAACAAACACATTCCAGAAGCTAAAGGTTGTTAGCGTTGGTTCATGCTAGCTGAGTTTCAATGGCTGGATGGGACACTAATGTTAAGTTATCTGTTTTAACATCCTGTTGATGTTCTGGATGTAATAACACTAATAAGAGACAGCCGTTAAATTAAACTCACCGACAACTTCACAAGTTAAAGCAGAGGAGTCGTTGTTTAGCTCGCCATGGCTAACTCGGCTAGCAAAGGACAGCCTCCTATCAAACGCTTTACGGTTCTCGGAAAAATGACGACTACAAGAGGAACGTCAACAAATGACCCACTTACGGGCATGTAAAGGGATGAAAAACATAATATTTATATTACAGATAAGGTTTTTATTTGATGCCCAAATTTTCAAAGCGTGACGATCAGACAATGAAATACGTAAATGCAGCGGTAGAAGGTAATAGAAAAAAAAAAATCAGAATAAATTAATTAAATACTACTTTTTATTCAGGTCATTATTCAGTTGTAACACGAATCAATTGTGAATCTGTCGAATTTTAAATCAAACAATGTCAGAAAATGTCATCTGTAATGTAAAAGAACAGAACTTTCTTGCTGAAATGGCAAATTTACGAGGAACATTGAAAGTATCATCGGGCCACCGCCTCCTGAATTATGACGTGACGTCACGAGTTTATAATATTGAGAGTTTGTTTGCAGAAAAAACACCGTCACATAATCGATTTAATCAACGTAGTGGAAGGTAAAACACAACTTTCAGTAAATATAAATGGGATGGCATGGTTATATTGTTATGAACTAAAAAAAAATTTCCACCAACTAATAAACTTTTTATGCTGGTGGTTCTAATGAGGATCATTTTGTCCAACTGCCATACTCATATTATGTTATATAATGTAACAGTTATAGGAATGAATAGGTGAATATTTTATGCAAATTCACTCTTAATTTTCCTGCCTGTCAGCTGAGAGGTAACTTAAACCTACATTTTGTAGAATGTCAGATGAAATGCCAGTTCATACCAAACCTGTCACCTGAGCAGCCTAACCCAGAAATCTGTGGACTGAAATGTGCCCAGGTACGCATAAAATGTGAACGTAGTAGGTGTGGGCCTCTCAACAATGAACAACCAGATTGTAAGACATACTATTTGGCACACCTATTTGTAGATGGTTAACTGTCTTGTGGTTGCATTTTCAACAATTTCTCATTAATGAACATCGAGGATGCACCCATCATGATTCCTTTGATTTTATGTGTGAATATGTGTGAGGTTAAAAAGTAGTACATCACTTGATTATACATTAAAACATGTTCACACAGATTCACTAATGAATCATAACATTTATAATATGAAATACTTACTTCCAGCTCTACACACACTGTGAGCTTCATTCCCACCTCTCCTCCAGGGGTTATGAAGGGAGGGAGGACTGAAACATGCCAGGGGGAGGAAGCGAGAGTAGAGGTAGAATGCATATAGACACACCCAGTGCAACAAAGTGTGAGAGACACAGAGTAATGAGCCTGTGTGGAGCAATAAGAGGGTGTGGCTTTTTTACTCAGGGAGAACAGATAAGCTGAGTTTGCCTTGCAGAGAGGGGCAGGAGTCACAATCCTGAAGAGACAGTCGCTAACTTTCACTCTGCTGGGCTCCAGCTGCACAGTCCCACTCACGCTCTCCCTCTTTGTGCATTCTTCCAGCGGTCTGAAGCAAGACTTAGAGGGGAAGCAACTTCCAGCACAGAGAAGTGAAAAACACGAGAGGACAGCTGAAGAAAAACTTCAACACACAGCCATGAAGGACAAAGTGAGGAGAGGTGGAGGAAGAAATCAGGCCAAGACTGGTGAGAAATCCCTGCGATGTGTTTTCCTTTTCTGCTCCTCTCTCTCCCCTCCGTCTCCCTTTTGCACTTTCCTCTTCCTTCTTTTTTAGTGTGGTGCCTCCCTCGCTAGAGAATGTGAGGAGGGTGGGAGATTTAGCACTGCACTGCTGCTCTGAACATGGCTGGTGCCATTCTCTGCTTTCACCCACTTTCTGACCACTTGGAGAATCTGCTGCGCACTCTACTCAGCTATTCTGGTGAATGTATCTACACAGACACACACTGAAAGCAAACTGAAATCCCCACAAGAGACATGAACTAAAAGGATAAAGAACACGTTTTATTTACATCTCTGTATTCAGCTTTTCTTGGTCTTCATCCAAAATCAGAAACCGGCTCGGCTTTCTTATTTTTGTTCCAACCTCCTTATCTATCTTATAATTGCTTATCCTTTTGTCACACTCTCAGTGGGCTCTTAACCTTCTTTAACCTCTGCCACTCCCCTTTTTCAAGACAGACTGATTGAATTAAGGTAAAGTGTGTGTTGACACGTCCTCAGAGGAGATTGCCCTAAGGTGTTTATACCCTCACAATAGAGATAATAGAGAATCCACAGGCACAGCATTATGATTGACAGGTTGCCCCTTTGAAGAACTCATTTAAAAGTAACGAGAGTCACATTTTTCCATTATTCATATATGATATATAGGGGAGGAATTTAACCTGCTTGTGTAATTAATTTTAATGGAATAGTGCCAAAATAAACTTCTAAGGCCGAAGACAATGCTGTTTTCTTTAGTTGTAAAGCAGTAGCTCCAACAGAAAAGACTCTGGTGGTTCCAAGCCTGCATGGAGGAGGGACCTCATTTCAACCAATGATGAAGAGAGAAGCTATTTTTTGGGTGGTTTCCAGTGGTAAACTGGTCCCAGATTGACAGCAAGAGCTGGGGATTTACTGTAGAATAAACTACAGCGTTCAAAGATGAGTGCAAGAAGTGAATTTTCTGCTTTGCTGTGCACATGAAAAGACCTTGTACATACAATAATTCCATCCATGCACGAAAGCACGCTCTACTCCTAAGAAAGAGGATTGTTCGTTGATGAGATTTAGCATTCTACTGTCTCTACATGCCGGTGCTGGGTGTGGTTGTCCCTTCACCCTGAGATGGCATGAAGACCAGTAGGCAAATTCAATAGGTTTAGTCACACTGCAGGTTGAGGAACACACCAGGTCCTGCTCTCCCTCTGGGTCTTTCTGTGTGTGTGTGTGTGTGTGTGTGTTTCAAAATGCAGGCACACCCCACTTTCCCTTACTTTAAAATGCATACATTCACTTTTCACCCTCAGGCGTTCCCTCTCTCGCTCTCTCTCTCTCTCTCTCTCTCTCTCTCTCTCTCTCTCACACACACACACACACACACACACACACACACACACACATATAGACACCTGTTTTGTTGCAGCGGTGACAAATCTGAATGTGCTTAAATCTACTTGCTCAGATTGCGTGACAAAAAATGACAGGAACAGTATTCCCGCTACAGTGACAATTAGATGCTTTTAGCTGACAAATAACACATTTTCTGTGCAAAAATAACGGACTTGGGTGCATANCACACACACACACACACACACACACACACACACACACACAGACTCTTCAGTTCAGCTCATGAAAAGTTTTGAGGAGATTAGTCATCTTGCTTGATTCTGCAGTGAAGAACATAATAGGTCGTGATTGTCTTTCATTCAGTCATTCATGCGTTTTCTCCAACAGTGTAAGTCTTTTCAGGGTCTGAGGAAAATATCCCAGCATGTAATGAATGGAAGGCATGAAAATGTGAAAAGAGATTTGCTTGTCCATGGCAGGGTCCTGTGATTATCCTCAGTTAGTCAGCTACTCTGATTTCTCCCTCTAACAGATGTAAACGGTCTGAGCGGTGCCGTCAGTATGAAGCAAGATGATGACACATCGTTCCCTGTGAAGATCCAGGGGGCAGGAGTGGAGCCGTTTGAGCTGCAGGTAAAAACAACAGACTGCCGTTTCTTCTCTGTTCCCTCATATTCTGCTCATAATAAGATGGAAACTAAAAGTGAGAACTGAGCCTACATATTGATAACATTTCATCATCTTTATCTTGAGTTGTGTCAGTTTTGAAAATGTAGAATCCTTACAGTACAAAGTTGTGCTTTGAATATGTTCCTCTATCTGTATCTCTGACCGTGTAAAGACCTCAGAGGATGTGGGTTTTTTTTCTGCTTTCTGCTACTTAGTACGAGCACATAAATCCTCACGGGTTACTACATTCTTTTATAAAATATGCAGGTTTATGATCTCTATTCTGACATGACTTGATGTCTTTGTAGGTTCATGCATTTTGGCTTGTTCAAGACGCAGTAATGGCTCTGCTTTCAAGGGATGAGGTGTGTCCTCGTTCAAACCTGTCCCTGGCACTCGCTGGCACGACTCTGGACCCCCTCGCAGAACTGCAGAGCCTCAAAGGACTTAAACCAGGAGCCATCCTTCGCCTGGTAGAAGGTACTGGAATTTATTTTCTCTTTGTTAATACCCTCTCTTTTAGTGTAGCTCTCCAATCTACATCAATCAGGCCTTATAACAATATATTTTTACTCTCCTACATGTCCATTTATGTTTCTATTTATCTGAGGTAATTAATGGTATCATAATTAATTGTAGATTATTAAAATCAGAATAGAACAGTCCTGTCCATATTTGCAACACACCCATCACGCTTTCGCTTTCACACACAGTTAAGTTTCTCTCAGCTCAATGTAAATAGCTGACTCACCTTTTCTGAGTCATAACACGGTTTATAGTTGTGGAGATTACAGCTGTGTGCCAAACAATTAGTCTGTCCCTTACTGGCTAGCTGTTGAAATACTGAAACAAACTCTCCTGCAGCCCATTTGTTGTTATGTACAGTGTGTGCCCTGTCAGATTTATGTCTATGAGAATCTGCATAATTACTAAATTGATACTCAATGTGCTTTTAAGCGTTAAAATAGAACAGATAACATAATTATATAGGCTCTGGTCCAATAAAACATTGATTTTAAGTGCTTAATGACATCCTTGACTCGAGTCTTTCTCTTGTGCGCTCTGGCTGTTTACAGAGACAGACAGTTCACAGAGAGAGTTGTTTGTGTTCACAGATTCTAAAGGTCAGTGTGACCCTTGTAATAACAGTGTGTGTCTTTCCAGAACCCTACACCGCCCGCACGGCCCAGCTCCATCTGGCCCGTGTGCTGGAGCTGCTGAGAGTGTCTGGACCGCAGGATGCGCTGAGAGAAGGACGCTCACCAAGCATACTGGAGACACTCACACATACACAAATACCAGGTACACACGCATTCTGTGTATGTAGACAAAAGGGTAAATATACAGTCTTTCTTCTTTTCAAAATGAACAATTAAGCACTTAAATGTCCCTTCATGACTGGTCCAGACTCTAGCTTACCCAATGGAAAGAGCCTGAAACGCTCTTTAAGCAACACAAAAACAGAAGCAACCAACCAGGACGGAG
The DNA here is from genome assembly GCA_037975185.1 of Centropyge bicolor. Classification (NCBI taxonomy): domain Eukaryota; kingdom Metazoa; phylum Chordata; class Actinopteri; family Pomacanthidae; genus Centropyge; species Centropyge bicolor. The sequence goes on from JBBMOC010000037.1 coordinate 700,943, forward strand.
CTCCACCCGTGTACCTCCTCCCTGGTTCCTCAGAGAGACCGCTCATGGCCCTGCTACCCCAGAGCTCCCAGCCAGATGTATGTACATAGCTGAATCTTGTTTCCCTCTGGGCCAGCACATAATGCACACAGACACACTGACTCTCTGCCACATTTGTCTCATCAGACTCCCAGCTACTTGAAGGACGTGTCTCTCAGCTGCTGGAACCCGCCTCCAGGACACAGGAAGCTGCAGGGAGACTTCCTGTACATCACTGTGGTGACAATGGAGGGACGACGGTGTGACATCACATCCTGTCCAAAAGGTTTCTTTTTCAATAGGTAAAGAAATTCAATAACTCTTTTGTAGTTGTAAAATGAAATGACAGGGTAATAGTGTGCCCTAATCTAATAATATGAGGATAGGATAATAGAATAATAGATAATGAATGTGTCGGTCTAATTATGAATTCCTTTCTGTCCTCCCTTCTCCATGTCAGGTCTACAGAAGACCTGTTTGATCCTCGCCCTGCACAGTCTTCCCCAGTTTGTCACAGCTTCACTGACCTGCTCTGTCACATCAGTGCTGCCTTCAAACAAACTTTTACCAACAACAAAAACAGGTAACATTATTATCAGTGCATAAAGGAAGCATGCATGCTACAGTGTCCTAACAGTGGGGTTTGGTGAGACATATATTCCACATTCAAATCATAAAAATGATCAGAATAACCGATTATAAACAATTCGAATCAGATAAACAGTTGCATTAAAAACAACTGGAAGTGAAGTGGATTTGGTTTAAAGCAGCTTGTTCTCTTTCTTCATTTAGGCCTCAGTTAAATTCAGTGGAGGTGGTGCCCACTCCCTATCACACTCTGAGCTGGCTCGGGCCTCCCTGTGCCTCCCGCACTCACAAAAACACCTTCAGCAGACTGGGAGTGGATGAACAGCCAGCAACACAGGTTATTTACAAGACAGTCTAATCATTTGTTGCTATTTGTCGAGTACTGTGTTGATGACAGAGACATGATGTGTAACTGTGTGTGTTATGTGTAGGCGCCAGACTGGAATGAGGAGTTGCAGGCAGCCAGAGATCTTCCACTTGGCAGTCTGGAGGAGAGGCTGCAGAGAGACAGGGCTCAGCTCCAGGTAATGAAGAAAGGCTGTGATGTATCTGGAAACGACAGCAGGACAGTTCAGGACTCTGATCAACTATGTATTCAACTTCCCCTCCTCTCACCTTCATTCGTACCTTTTTTCTCAGGTGAACAGTGCCTTCGTTAGGGCTGTGATGCAGGGGGCGGAGACGGTTGTAGATGGCCTTGTGGAGCCAGTGAATGGAAACCCTGAGGACCCAGCTTTCCTGTGGGGTGGCCTGTTCCTGAGCCAGGGAGCAGCAAGTGCAACGTTTGGTGGGGAAAGAGGTCGCAGGTGAGAGTTCAGTGACGAGACCCTATAGCCCTTTACCCTTAATAATGTTATGGCTATAAGGGATTCAAGTACACTTTGGCCTCTGGTTGTTTTTTGGGGAAAAAAAGCCTTATAAAGTAGCCTTTGTTTGACTTTTAGAATGTCTTTGTCTTGGGGCAGATTATTTAAATGCTTCCTCATGTGTGACCTGCAGGGCTGCTCAGAGGCTGGAGCTTAAAGGAGTGCAGGCCTATTGTAACGTAGAGGGTCTACAGGGGCTGCACACTCTACCCACAGCCATCGTGGACTACAGAGGAGTTCGTCTGTCCGCTCAGGGTCTGGCTCCTGGCTTGGAAGGCTCAGAGCAGGACCAGGGAGCAACTCCTGCCTCAAGGTCCAACCTGTGAACTCATTGTTCACTGATCCACTGGAGCAGTGGTGCTAACACTCTGAGGCCCTTGTTTTTGTCTTATTGTCTTCTTCTGTTCTACAGAGGGTTGCTGTACGGGGTGAATGCAGGACCCCAAGAGTCCCCCCAACGCAGACGGCTACTAGAGCTCTTGGCTCAATCTGCCAAGTCCCTCGGTCTCCAGAGACATGTTGTTGTGGCGCCCAACGGTCACCAGGTCCCACTGTTCACCTCGGTGGACGCTCAGGGATTGTTGGGGGCTGATGGGAGGTTCTACGTACTGGATGTGTTCAGGACCTTTCCAGCTGATGCCAACTTCTGTCCAGAGGCGGAGACAGAAAGTCAGACAGAAACAGGAGAGGAGGAGGATGAGGAGAAGAAGGGTGGTGTGAAAGAAGGCTGGCCGGAGAATTATCACTCCGACTCTGAGCTGCCAAAGAGCTTTGTTCATGGACTCTGTAGACTGAAGCCAGAGCTGGTGTGCGCCTTCATCCAGCACAAGTGAGTTCTGCATGAAATAAAGCTCCTTTAAACTCAGTTTGAACGTTTTGTCACAAAGTTGAAGTTTTGTTTTTTTGCTTCTTTTAGACATTGCCAGTTCGCCCAGCGTGTCAGGGAGATGTTGGATGAGAACGGAGGCTTTGAAGAATGTGCCACTGCTTGTAAGAAGTGTTTTAGTAGATGTGAGCAAACTGAACTCAAACCTGTAGTTAATACATACGGACATTTGAAACCACTTTTAACTCGACTTGCAGGTGACTCTCGAGCCACCACGGCGGTACGAGCTGCTTGTAAAGAAGTGGGCTCAGTTAGCGACATCATCTTCGAGATGCGCTTTAACTCAAGTGTCTTCTCTCCAGGTAACATGACAACTACACACACTCAAACACACACCTACAGTCAAATCTTTTGCTAGAACTAAATAAGACAAGCTCATTGTACTTTGTGTTCAGGAGTGTCCTTCCCTCCTGCTGAAAGTAAGTCCAGGAAGCTGCAGGAGAGGTTACTGAGGGAAGCTGCGTCCTTCATCATCACACATCAGATACCATCCTTTGTAAGTGGAGCCATTGTTTACAAACTATAATGGGCACATCTCCTGCAAACATGGTGCAAGTTCAGCATATGTATATATGTGCACAGGTGGAGCATTGCCTACAAAGCAACGAGGCACCGATGGATGGAGCTTCTCTAAAACAGGCGCTACACCAGAGAGGCATCAATCTGCGCTATTTGGGCCACGTGATCAAGGCCATCAGCCAGTCAGAACACAAGGACCGCCTGAGGCATATAATGGTGTGTTTGATTTACAACAAGCCAAGCCCAAACTCGTCTCACTGATGTAATCACTCTCCTAACTGTTTCCTCTTTCTGTCTTACTCAGAGATTGGTCATAGGTGAAATTTTCATCCGCTCAACAAGACGAGTGTTCAACAGTTTCCTCCAGGTACTTCGCAGTGTTCTGTAATAAGCATTATTATTCATTCTCCTGTTTGCACAGCTCACAGTGGGGTGATGAACTATCAGCAGGCGTGGGTCCGCACACACACAAAGAATGAACCTCAGCCTCTGGTTATGTCTTCACAGGGTGTGGACGTGCCGAGTCTCTCTGCAGCTGTCAGTCACTTTCTCTGCTGCCTATTGGTTCCCCACTTTACGCCCATTCCTGTTGGGGAGGAGACTAAAAAGAAGTCAAGGCGGCGCGGTCGAGGGGCTGGGGCCTCTGAAAGCACGCCCTGGAGCACGCTCACAGGAGCTGAGCTGTGGAACCTGGTCTGCCAGGATGCAGTTGAAACATATAACGTCTCTGCCAGCCTTGGGTGAGGACAGAGCCTTTGTTTGTTCTCACCTCAAGTTTGTTAATCACGCAATGACTCACAGTCCATTTTAGAGTAACTGTCATTTTTCTGTGTGACAGCTCTGGTCCAAACCACCTGGTGGAGCACTACAGCCTTCAGAAGCTCTCTTTGCTCCGAGAGTTCTGTCTGAAGACCGGAGTACAGGTAACAGACATCTGAAATATGGATCCAGTGTGTTAGCCTGGTAAAATTAGAAATATTCTGATAGACACCAAGTTGTACATGCAAAATTAAGTGCCAGATAGAAATCTGAAAAAAGAGATGTTAATAAAAATAAGTTTGTTAATTCTGTGTCTACACTAGTTGAGACTGAGAGACTATTTCCTCGACAACCAAAACAAAGCTCCCATTGGTCCCGATGATGTCCTCAACATCTTCCCTGTTGTCAAGCACATTCACATGCCAACTGTGGATGCCTCAGCAGCGCATCGTGCTGCACAGGCATCCATTCAGAAGGGTGGGTCAATAAAACTGGGCACTTTACTGAAGCGCTTGTCCATATTCATTCATTTATAATCTTTACATTTAGTGTGTTTTATTGAACAAAATCTGAATGAAATCTGTTCTTTGCAAAATGATTGTGTGTTTCCCACCTGCAGGTCTGCTGGATCAGGCCCACGAGCACCTGAAAGAAGCTGCTTACCTGTTTGGTAGAGTGTGTGATGACCTACACCCTGAGGCCTGTTATTGCCACAGCCTGTTGGCCAAAGTGGCCTTCATGCAGGGAAAGGCACCTGAGGTAGGCCGACTGCTCCACAACCATTTACAGCCACATCAACACATTTTGCAGTGGTAGAAAGTAACATTTCTTTTACACATTGAGAGGGTCTGTGTAATGAATATTTTTACGTTTCATACTTTAATTTCATTTTGATGATGATACAGCTGAACCAAGTATAATTTTGAATGGAGGACTTTTAATGGCACTGATACTGGGTTAATTTTAAACAGTGCTATTGCTACATAAGTAGTCTATCTGTCTTCCACCATTCTACTTTAGGTGTCAGATTAATGTAGTACTGTAATACTGAGGCCTAAGTGTCTATGTCAGTTTCAGGAGGTATTGAAGTGATAGTAATTCTTAATATACTTGAAGCTGTCCATTATCATCACTGTGACTTTCTCTGTTCTCAAGGCTCGCGGTATCCAGCTGAAAGCAGTGGTCATCAGTGAAAGAGTGCTTGGCTTTGACCATCCAAACACTATCCTGCAATATGTGAGTATAACTGCACATTTTGAGCCACTAGAAATCAAACTCCTGTGTCCATAACTACTCATTTCCATAGGATTTTTATGCAATATGCATTGTGTCATGTGTGTTGTGTGTTAATATTAATAGCTTTGTTGTTATATTGAGAACCCCATTGTGGGACAAGTAAAGGAATATCTTATCTTATCTTATATGTAGGCCCTGTTAGGTGTCTATGTGTTTGCTGGAGGGGAGACTGCCCTGGCCCAGAAGTGTTTCCTCAGAGCTCGCCTGCTAACACTCACAGTCCACGGAGAGGACCATCCCTACATCGCAACACTGGATGTAGGTTACAGCACCTTGGTGTTCACTCCAAGCACAAAAGGGGGCTTTTCGCAGTCTCATCATAAACATGTTTAGTTTCTGACATTGTTTCTGACTCATTGTTTTCTTGCAGAGCTGTCTTGGGTTGGTGCTGACAGGAGATCAGAGAGGACAGTACTTAAAAAATGCCCTCAGACTCAACACTTCCTTCTTCGGTCCCACAAATCTGCACACTGCTCTCAAGTAAGATGCCAATTATAGCTTGCACTGACATTTTGTAAGAAAACCCATTAAGGTTACTTGATCTATTTGATCTACTCTTCCAACACCATCATTTCTCTCCTGGTTACTTCTTTGTGCAGTCAGCACCTGTTGGCCCAGTGGATGTGTAGCAAGGGCGACTACCGAGGAGCTATGACCCACGAGAAAGAGGCCCTCACTGCTTTTACATCCTTGGTCAGTATATCTGCTTTACAGGGGGTGAGTTAGTGGATGGGTAGTGTGTGCGTGTTATCTAATGGTTATTTTCTTTCTCAGCTTGGAGAGGATCACTCTCAGACACTCTGCAGCAAAGAATTTCTGTGCACCATAACCAAGCAAGCAGTGAAGGTGGAGCGCTCTCTCAGACAGGCAGGACCTGACTGCACGGAGCAAACTGTGGAGGTACTGTATGGAGAGGAGCTAATGTGGTCTCTGATTCCATAAACATCTTTGAATCTTATGCAGAAAAATGAGAATTGATTATTAAATTCCCTGTCCTCTCTGTCCTCAGTGTCTAACTCCCTCAAATGACACTGTCCTGGAGCAAATGGTTCTGGTGATGGGAATCAGGAAGATTACACAAAGGTAAACATGCACTCTATAATATGATACCATATGATTCTTTAAATGTATCATTTGATTAATTTCCACCTGTTGTTTCTGCTCTAAAAAGCTAATAAACTGTAAATTCTAGGTTTTAAAGAATTTATGAATGTTTGTGTACTTGCAACTCTCTACTGCAACTATTATAAATGTAAAATCACCTCTACAAAAACAACTGTCTCCCGTAGCATGCATATGTATTTTAATAATCCTTTGTTAGGTAGGAAGCCATTCATGAATTTATTATGTTTTCATAGTGACAGATTCCAGGAGTACAAGCAGAAACACAAGGAACTGAAGGCAGCTGTGGCAAAAGAACTGGGATTGACACTAAGCAACGAGCCTGTCACCTCAAAAACTGTGGACGGGGGAGAGAAAAGCTCAGATCAAGAAACAGGATGCGGGAAGGAAGCTGAGGACGGAGGAAGCCCAGCAGTGGAGAATACCAGCGAGAGCCAACAGGAGCAGCCAGTGGAAGAGACCGTGGTGGAGAGTGCTGCCATAGTTTCAGTTAATGGTCATGTGGTGGGGTCAGCTGAGCAGAACCAGCATGAGCAGAAAACAGACAGTGAGGACAGTGACAGAGCAGCTTCAGATGCTGAGGTGAAGACAGTGGATGGGGAGTCAGAGGTCAGAGGTCAGACCAGCGTAGCCAATGGAGACATAAAACCTGATGCAACAGCTGCTGAGATGAAGTCAGAGTCAAATGAGGTTAATGGTGAAGTAAATGGAGCTTTGGACATCGCTGATAGCCCACCAGTCCTTAAGAGCAAAGGAACCTGGGCAGATATTGTTTCAAAAGATGCTGTAGCCAATGGAACAGGAGGCAAAGACACAGCAGTCAATGGAGTGGCAGGTAATGTCACTGCCAATGGAGTAGCTGAGGAGTGAACACAGGAAAACAGTGTTGTAGTGAAGTTTTTCCCAAGTCACTGCTGTAAGATAAAACTCTCCCAGGATCCCAGATGTAATTTGATCCAACGAACATGAAGCAGAGCGTAAGATAACAGAGAGTAAGATGATGAGTATTACTTTGTGTTGGAGATGTTGCTGATGCTGGGAGAGGGCTGTGCTGTTGAGTGCTTTTTTCTTTCAACAATAAAGTTTTTACATTGTTTTATCAGTGTTCTCGCTTTTTCTAAGTATTGTTAAATGTAAGAAATGATGTACCGGGAGCACCCTTGGGGATTACCTGGTAGAGTGTGCACACCATGTACTAAATCTGAGCCCATACTGGTGTTTGATTCTAACCCAGGGCCTGTTGCTGTATGTCACCCCCTCCTCTCTCTCTTCTCCAATTCTTGTCTCTCTGCGACTGTACTATCAAATAAAGGTAAAAAACCCTAAAAAAAATAAAGTTTTAAAAAATGATGTATGAAGGTATGATTCTATTAATTACCAAATCATGAGTAAGAAACTAACCAAAATAAAAGAAAATACAGAGACATTGTTCTGTCATGATAAACAGCACAAAGTGAAAGATAAAAATATATTTGACATTAATAACATTGGAAAGTTTTAGAACATCTGAATCTGAAAATGCAAACAGGAAAAAACACTTAAGTATCTAAATATGAGAGTAAACCTGTGTTTTCCCAATTTACTAGAATTTTTGTATACATTACTACCAAGCACTTTATAAAACACCATAGTAGTAGTGTTTATTCGTCTTCTAACCGCTGATGTGGTCCATGGTAAGACATCAGTGGAACTCTATTGGCACAGCCATGAAACTTGCTGAAGATGTAGAAACCGTGATATAAAAAAATAAACAGTATATATATTTACATAAATGTTACAATTTTACTACAGGGTAATGTTCCGGAAAGAACATACCTTTTCAAAAAGTAAGTTCCAGCAATGAAAAAGTTGTTTTCAGAAAAAAGAAACTCACACCAGTAGACATGTTGTGAAGACAGAAAGCCAGTTTGCCAGATTCTCTATTATATTGTTGGATTGTTAGATTTTCCTCTGTGTGCTTAAATGCACATAACTAAACACATAGCAGAGGATTTTTTTCTTTAATGTGTTACCTCTGATGTACCCATTAGGCGATGTGAGGAGGAATGTCATCCCCCCTTGTTACCTATCATAACAGTGGCTCAGTATTACAAGGCTGAATCCTCAACTTGAAGCAGAGTTAATTTATTTAGAAACTGCTTACATGAATGGCAACAATAAAAAAAACATACAGTTCTGTCCATTTCTTGTCCAGCTCCTCTCAGCTCTGTGTTTCCCTCCGAATAATCTCCAAATCAGAGCAGTGTTCATACTGTGGTTCAGGCGGCTCCGTCCAGGTGGATTGTGGGAGTCTGTTAAGGCCGCTGGCAGGAAAGGTGATGACTGCTGTGTCACTGAAGACATCAACCAGTTGGGCTGGACAAGGCAGCAGACTCTCCTCACACACAGACACAGCCTGAGTAATGTAGCTGTAGTCTCGCTTGAACTCTCGCTCAATTGTCCTGTTGGGACGACAGACAGAAAACATCACCTCACTCATCATTTCTTAAACATCATCACCCTCATTGATGTCTTGTACAAACCTGTCCCTCATTCCATTGAAGCTGTTTCCAATGATTATCATCAGAGGAAGACATTGTGTATTCCAGTTCTTCCACAGAAGGTTGTTGTACAGGGCTTTCCCACAATGCATCAGGTAAAAGAGTGTTGGCTTAGTTGCCAGGCGCTTCCCCTCCTGCACAATACAGACAGACAGCTGTTGTTTTTGCATTGATTTCCTACTTTCCGGACAGGCCGTAAGTTATGAAAGTCAACTTGCAGTGACCTGAAACTTGCTTGAGATAAGTCATCCTTGCTTTTATAATTATTGCATGTTCATTCATTATTTGAATTAATATGCTAAAAGGAAACTCAGATATCTAAAATCTACAACTAATCAGTAACTTTCAAATGCAACAGTCTATCAGATTTGTGTTACTTGTGTATTCTTATTCTTTGAGAGCTGGATCTGAGTTTCTGGAATTCTTGGGACTGTTTGCTCTTTTGTAGCTGACTCTTAAAACTTTGTATTTCTTAAAGAAAAGAGTATATATTTACAGCTCAGATACCACACAATAAAAATCTAAGGATTATTTTGATAAATTTTAAGCAACTTGGCAGCACTGTTAAGCAATTGTAAATACATATAATTACATTGAACAACACTGGCACCATCCACTTATTGTCTGCCAACTGTTTTTCACTTTTCTGACAGGGAAAAAAAAAAAAACGGACCTCATTTTCTGTGAGTACAGTCACACCCAGCTCTCTCAAAACATCCCTCTCTCCAGAAGTGAACGCGGGGTCATAAACAGAGCAGTCCTTCAGAGGAATCTGACGGCAGAGGAGGGGTGAGACAGAATAATAAATGCATAATAAACAGGGTCCCATGCAGGCTGTTTGTTAGCTCATTGGATAAACATATCCTCTAACCTGTCCTGCATCCAGTAGCAGCAGCAACAAGGCCAGCTGGTAGCGAGCTGAGACACAGGAGGAAAAGGAGCCGAGGCCATAACACACACACTCCAGCTGTATGTCCTCTCTGCTCCCCTCCAGCTGCTTGATGGCCCCCTCTGTCTTACTGTCCCCTGGAGCTTTTGAAAGGGCTGCTGATCTTGCAACCAGGAGCTGCTCTGAAGACAAGAAGAAATGATAAATGATTCCGCGGCCAGGCAAAATATTTGGTGATAACTTGCCCAACATACTCACCTTTCCACTGCTGCCAAAACTCCTCGCATCTGAGCTCGGACCTACAGATCAGGAGGACAAGCAGAGTTAGAGGACTCTCTTGAATTTGTGAACAAGAATGTGGTGAAAACATGTATCGACTGTATATATTAATGATATCACAGGACTCTACTGCTCAACTGGACTTCTTACAGTGTGTCTTTGATTCGTTTGACAGTTTTCTGGATGTCCAGTTGCTCCTGGCAGTGTGTTGAGTTTAGGGGCACCTGAAGTGTTTTGGATTTCCGGGCTGCACCTTTTCGTCGCCGGGCCACCTGCCACTCCTCCCCGGTGTCCGACATCTGTACTGATTCACTTGGTCCCCATGTACACACGCACTGACATGTGATTAAAAATATCTGTTTTATTGTCAAAGTTATGACTGAAGTACTGCCCGGCGAGTCTGTACAACGTGGGACTTTTTTGAGTGAAACACACGTATTTACTCTTCCGGTGTTACGCCATTTTTTAAATTACTTTGTGTATCGTCGTGTTTGTCAAATTAATGCGTTGTCAATAAATTGACTGTAGACAAATAACTTTGCTTTCGAAATTATTTTGTTTTTCCTCTGTAAATGGAGACATATTTACCGGTGCACGTGCGAACATATAGATCCGGGAAAGACATTTTTATCCGGGGCAACAAACTTTGGTGCACCGGTAGTAAACTTGACAACCGGAAGTAGTTGTGTTTTCATGCGTACAGCGAACTACGTGAAGCTCTCTGACTTTAGTTAACGTTCATTACTGCCGTAGAAGAATGCATACTTAATCTGTGGATAGTGGAATAACCAACGTTTCAGGTGAGCTAGAGAAAATCGTCTTTTTCATTTTTTCCCTACACGCATGTTTTTCGGGTAAAGCGAGCAGTTTACATTAGCTAACGTTAGCTTCTGCTAGTAATTGTTAGCTTGTCATAACATTGCGTTTTCTCCACAGGGGCAGATCCAGTCGTGTAACGTTAGATGTTAAAATGTGTTTAATAAGCGCTAATGTGTCACTTATTTAATTAGCTATTTGAAATGGCGCTGTTTATATTTTTCTTTGAGTAAGTATGAACTTAGCTAAAGATAGTTACACGATCTTGATCTCATATCTGAGCAAGATACAAGATAGTGCAACGCTAGTTTATATATATGTAAAAATCAATTTCTTCGATGGATTTCTTAGAATTCTGGATGTAACTTATCATTTGAAGTGTTCACACTTATCATCTTTATATTTTGTTCATTGTGATATTCAGAGATGTCAATGTCCCATCTGTATGGGCGGAGAGGAGAAGAGGAGGAGGAGGGTGTGGAAGTGGAGAGCTTTGAGGTGACAGACTGGGATCTGGCCAATGAGTTCAACCCAGACCGCCGCAGACACAGGCAGACTAAGGAGCAGGCTACATATGGCATTTGGGCTGACAGGGACTCAGACGAGGATGAGAGACCTAGCTTTGGAGGCAAGAAGTAAGTCATGGGTTTATGCATTTTTCCCCAATGCCCCTGATGTGTTGAAGCCTGTTTCTTTGTTGATGTGTCTTTCACCGGGCCTTAATCTGCATCTAACCTTATCCTTAACTTCAACCTATTGTCTTAGCTGCGTCTAGTCATAACCTACCATAAGCCCTAACCTCAATGGGTTTAACACAAATTTGACGGGAGGTAAACACAAACCAAAATGGAACAGACTTCAACAAAAGACCCCATCTTAGTCATCCCAAGAGGAATAGTCCATATAAACACCATACTGCATTTTCCCCCAACAACTGTTGGCAAAATGGGTCATTTTTTGTGTGTTGTTTTTGTTTTTTAAGAACAAAAGACTACACTGCTCCAGTGAACTTTGTCAGCGGTGGTTTGCGTAAGACTGCAGCTGAGGAGAAACAGCACCAGCAAAAAGGAGAGGGAGGCTCTGATGACTCTGATGATGATGGTCCTTCAGCACCTCCCGCTCCTCGCAGCAGTGCACCCAAAAAACTTCAGATGGTAAATATTCTTGTGCCCATGTTCTTTCCCCATTGCAGTGTATGCGGTTTCCCTGTTTTTTCAGTAACATTTTTTTTTCCTAGGGTAATTTCCGGGGGAACCAGTCCCAGAGGTTTGCAGGTGGCATACAGTCTGGTAAAGGCATTGGTAGCTGGGAGAAGCACACAAAGGGCATTGGGCAGAAACTTCTGCAGAAAATGGGCTACCAACCAGGCAAAGGCCTGGGCAAAAATGCTCAAGGTGGGTAGGCTTGGATGTTAATTGGACGTTTAGTAATACATAGTGGTGTAACTGAACGTTGTTGATCTGAATAGAGTGAGTTGATATATTCTGACCTTGCTCAATCTTTGTACTGCAGGTATTATAAACCCCATTGAGGCAAAGGTTCGGAAAGGCAAGGGAGCAGTGGGTGCTTATGGCAATGAGCGAACCCAGCAGAGTCTTCAGGATTTTCCTGTGGTCGACTCAGAGGAAGAGGAGGAAAAGGTAAAAAAAAATAAAATAAAAATCTTGGTTTCTTTTTCCAAAGAATAGATTATATAGCAGAAGTAATATTGTAGAGTCAGTCAACATTACTTTTCAATTTCTGTCTGCATAGGAGTTTCAGAAGGAGCTAGGTCAATGGCGTAAAGATCCTGCAGGCCCTGGAGGAAAGAAGAAACCCAAGTACTCCTACAGAACTGTAGATGAGCTAAAGGCTAAAGGGAAACTGGCAGGGCGCAGTACAGCGGCATCCGCTGGGGAGTTGGCACAGGTCAAGGTATGTTTGAAAGGACCTGCATTAACACTCTTTTGTGTCTGTCTCACAGGAAGTTATCAGGGCACCATGAGTTTAATCTTCATACATATTAAAATAGATTTTAATGTTGTAATAAGCTTCAGAACATAAGTTCATTGTGTTTTTACACTCCGTACAAGCCCCTGTGGATTAAATTGTTATTAATGCAAGCACATGGTCAGCCACCTGATTTGTCTCTGAATCTCATTTTCCCATATCACTTTCCATCTCTAGGTAATTGATATGACTGGAAGAGAGCAAAAGGTATACTACAGTTACAGTCAGATGTCCAACAAGCACAGTGTTCCAGATGAAGGTCCACCAAGCATGTCCACTCAGGACCAGAAGGGATCTGGCTTTGCTCTCCCTGAACTTGAACATAACCTGCAGCTGCTGATAGACCTCACAGAACAGGACATATTACAGGTATGAGGAAAAGAAAAATACCTGCCAAATATCTTCTGCTAATGAGGGCTCTGGATCAGCCACCTGAGACTTTACGTTGTTGTGGTTTCTTTTATATGTACCACTTCTCCTTCTATCACATATTTTCTCTTTTGCTGTCTTATTACCACCCCTTGTAGTCTGCCAGACGTCTGCAGCATGAAAAAGATGTAGTTGTGTCCCTGAGTCATGAGTCAAGAGCACTGCAGAGCAGACTGGATGCAGAGCAAGACGCCATCCAGAGAATGGAGGCTGTTCTGGCATTGGTGGAGCGTTTTCCTTCTGGAGAGATGGCGCCGGGGGAAGGGCCGACCCTGCAGGTGCATACTTGTTTAACAGAACACCTACAGTTATCAGATTGTGCCAATTTGTTAGTCCTTGCTCTGCTATCATATCCATGTAAGTAATTGTTTTGGTGCCTTCCTTCTCTTTCTTCAGGAGTGTGCCCGGATCTTTGAGACTTTACAAACAGACTACTATGAGGAATACAAGACAATGGGATTGGCAGATCTGGCTGTAGCTGTTGTTCAGCCATTGCTCAAAGAGAAACTTCGTTCCTGGGACCCTTTGAAAGTATGCTTTTGCAATTAACCTACTACATACTTTCATTATTTGCTGTAATTGATAATAATGAAGCTACTACTGTTCTTTTTTTTTTCAGGACACCTCTTATTGTCTGGAAGACATCGGTCAGTGGAGAGCAATTCTAGAATCTCGAGATGTCCACTCCAGTGCCCCAGATTCAAACATGGACCCTTACCACAGGTCATTTTAAAAACACAGTCATATATTTTAAGCTGTGCTTGTGTATTTACATGGGTAAGTTCTTTTGGCTGGGTCTAGCCTGTTTTTGATGGCATGTGTCCTATTTTTGTTGGTCCAGACTGTTATGGGAAGTGTGGATCCCAGTGATGCGGTCCTGTGTGTCAGGCTGGCAGCCTCGTATGGTAGGGTCAATGGTGGACTGTGTGGAAGTGTGGGCTCCTCTTCTGCCCCTATGGATCCTGGATCACCTGTTGGAGCAGCTGATCTTACCCCGGCTTCAGCGAGAGGCAAGACACGCACACATTTCAACTCCATCACACACTTGCTCAGATGTAGAGAAGCTCCTGAGGTTTTGATAATTTCACATGATTAACTTGTGGATAATTGCTTTCTATATTGCAAGCTTTTACCTTTTTGTTTCGTTTTTGATAGGTGGACAACTGGAACCCTTTAACTGACACAGTGCCCATCCACTCCTGGATCCACCCTTGGCTGCCTCTGCTTCAAACACGTCTAGAGCCACTTTACCCACCAATCAGGAGCAAACTATCCAATGCATTGCAGAGGTGGCATCCCAGCGACGCCTCAGCCCGCCTCATCCTGCAGCCATGGAAAGATGTTTTCACACCAGGTGCATGGGAGGCCTTCATGGTGAAAAACATCATCCCTAAGCTAGGTATGTCCTCATCAGTGAAAGCTTTCAGTATGTCACAGCGGTGGATGAAAATATATGTCCCTTGTTTTCACACTGGTTTCTCCTCTTCATGCGATGGCTCCTGTTTCTCTCCTCAGCTCTGTGTCTGGAAGAGCTGGTCATCAATCCTCACCAGCAGCAGATGGAGCCATTTCACTGGGTGATGGACTGGGAGGGCATGTTGTCACCCTCCAGCCTTGTGTCCCTGCTGGACAAAAACTTCTTTACAAAATGGTTGCAGGTAAGGTGAATATACCTACACAGTAAATTGTACACCGAATAGAAAGTAATTAAGATGCATTTAGCTACAATTTATTATTGTATATGTTCTGTTTTTTTGAGACTTTATCTGTTTGTGTTTTGTTGATTATAGGTCCTGTGTTCATGGTTGAGCAACAGTCCTAACTATGAAGAAATCACTAAATGGTACCTGGGTTGGAAGAGCATGTTTAGTGATGTCTTGCTGGCACAACCGCTCATTAAAGAGAAGTTTAATGAAGCTCTGGACATCATGAACCGTGCAGTGTCTTCGGGCATGGGTTGGTATTACACACAGTTTCAGAAAGTAAACACATGAAAACTACAGAACAGCATTTCGTTATCAAATTATGATAATGCAGCACTTGAGCCATTTTTTCACTCTGTAGCAAAACATACTTCAAAACATTCTTTCTTTCTTCCACAGGCGGATATATGCAACCTGGTGCAAGGGAGAATATTGCATATCTAACACAGACAGAGAGAAGAAAGGACTTCCAGTATGAGGCGATGCAGGAGAGAAGAGATGCAGAGAGTGTGGCTCACAGGGGCATCAGTGCTGGTGTGCCAACTAACTTCAAAGATCTCATCCAGACCAAGGCAGAGGAGAACAACATTGTCTTTATGCCCTTAGTGGCCAAACGCCACGAGGGCAAACAGCTGTACACATTCGGGCGTATTGTCATTTACATAGACAGAGGGGTTGTGTTTGTGCAAGGAGAGAAGACTTGGGTGCCCACGTCTTTGCAGAGTCTGATAGATATGGCCAAATGAGGGTGGACTGACTGATCCCTTGGTCTGTCAAGTGCAAAGAGAATAAGTTGAGCAAATGTTTGCTTCATATGTAACTTCAGTATGTTGATCTTTGTCATAGGTGTCTTCATATATTTTTAAAGTGTCATTAGAACTGTGAATAAATCATTTTGGAATTTACTGTATGTGGTCTACTTTGTTGCTGTTTCATTGCATTTGAAATTTGAGTAAGCACATATGTTCAAGTACTGTACGTCTACAGAGTAGTACAGGTATGTATATTATATTAGCTTATGGTCAGAAGGTCTTGTATTCAACACAGCCAATAACTTTTCTTCATATAGCATATTACTATATGTATCACTTTTTTGTAAAAATATACAGTTGTAAGGTAGTACTAGAGAATACAGATTCTATTTTTGATGTACATGATTCATTTTTATTTATTGTGGTATTGCTACTTTTACCTTTTTGAGTACATTTTCACCTTTAGTGCTTTTTTTATTCTAATTCTATTTTTTCTTTTTGTTTGAAATTATAAACTAACAATAGAGTTAAGGAGACTAAATAAAGTAATTCATGTTTTAGTGTAATTCAGCCTATGGGAATGGCTTGCAGTACTAGTATTTACATTTTTGTTCTGTAGGTGGCAGTGTAGGTTTTCGTTCTTCTTCCGGCAAATTGGTTTGAGACGGCGCGGCTTCCGTCCTTATTCGGCGCTTTGCGGTGAAACAAAGTATTGTGTAAATGCGCACGATTTAATATTTCAGACGTGTTTTGCATCACAGAGGTATGTGGATGTGAATATATATCTAACAAATACACAATATACCGACGATTTGGTATTTTGATTGGAAAACCTACCTTTATGGGCCGAAAAGTTGACGGTGTGAATGAGCTAGTCACTCTTAGCTATCAGAGCTAACGCTAGCTAGCTTGCTAAAAGGACTAATAACTAAGGGTTTTGACGCTTTGTCTCATTGCATTTCTCGTCTATATATTGTCGATCTTTAACCAGCCGCCCATGTCGTCGGACGTCCTGAAGAAGCGAAAGTCAAAGGTTCTCCGCAGTGAAGGAGGAACCCCAGAGATGAAGCGAGGTCGCGCAGAGGGGGACCAGCAGGTAGGAAGGACACCACCGGGGAGGACCGGCTCTCCGGGCCGCAGTGTAGGGAGGCTCTCAACCGAAGCACTGGGATCAAGGTCCTGTGTCAACAGGAATTATTCACCCCCTCAAATTGTCATTGGGCGATGTAGCTGAGATATAACGTTTAAAACAGTTTTAAAAAATATATAAGATCAAGATTAATTACTGAATCAAACAAACATCTTGGATATAATGCTGCATCCAGCAGAATCATTACAGCCTCAAAAATGATCACTAGTGAATCTGCAGCTTTTTGAGAGTCTCCACTAAAGCTGGATACTATAAGCCTTAAAAAGAATAAGTTATAAGTTATCAAAGTTGTAGCTTGAGTCAAGTTCAGAGTCTTGCAATTTGTGACTTTAGTTATCTCAGTCACTCACCACATCTTTGGCCACAAGTCTGAATCCTTGCTAGATGGGATATAATGGATTGATGGAATGGAAGATTGATGTAAGTTTTTTAAATTTTATTTTGTAGGATGCGCGTGTGTATAGTGAGGAGGTTGAACTGGATGGGAGGGACCCTGAGCAGGACTACCTGCAGTACAAAGAGTCATGTGAGAGTTTGGCCACACTCATGAGTGAGATCCAGGATCTGAAGGCAAATGGAGCCAAGGAGGGGGTAAGAATCTCTTTTTAAAATACACAACCAATCTAAAATATTAAAATGAGCCTTTTTTCTAGTCTGCTAATAAAAATTGTATTTAAAGTCACATATTAGTAATTTTGTTTTAGTTTGTGGAACTAATTTTAGTCTCTGTTTTAGCCATAAGTTTCTTGGATGCTTTCATGATACTGTGTTGGATTTTGCTGAAGAATATTTATCCTAGCTTAAGCATATGTTGAATTCAGCTATGTGGTTAGTTATCTAAACTGAGAATTTAAAAAAAAATTACATGCCTAAAGTTTGTTGAGTCTCATCAAGTGAGTCTGACCTGGAAACATCACACATAACAAAGTCTAACCAGTTTCATCTGTTCTCAGTGTGCTGAGGTGGAGCAGAGACGCATGCAGAGCTGCATCCATTTCATGAATCTGAAAAAACTCAATCGTCTGGCTCATATGAGACTAAAGAGAGGCAGAGACCAGACACACGAGGTAACTCCCACACAACTGTCAAATGCTGTCCAACATTTAGGAGATATTAAAAGAAATACCAGTTTAGGTTACGTTCAGACTTTTCTTTTGCTTGAAAAGTGCTGCCTCAGCTCCTTTTTGTGCTGATCAGGGAAGGCAAGTTGAACACCAAGCACTTTGTTTCTTATAACACCTAACTGCAGTAGCAACTGTCAGCAAAGAAAGCTTACACACCCTCCGGTTTGTTTTCGTTTACAACTTATTGATCCAGTTTTGGATCCTGCTTATTGATTCTTGTTCTTATTGAATCCTGGTTCTGATTCTTGGCATACTGTTTGGTGTGTGTTTATCTCCAGAGTCATCTGGGTTGGGTTTGCAAACCAGCTTTAATCACTTTTTTTCCCATCAGGCAAAGCAGAGAGTGGATGTGCTGCACCTTCAGTTACAGAACCTGCTGTATGAAGTGTTGCATCTTCAGAAGGAGATCAGCAAGTGTCTGGAGTTCAAGTTAGTAATATGACTTCCTATTACTTCCAGTCTTGACATTTAATGTACATAATGTACATGTACACATTTTAAGACATGCATTCTTCTACTCTGGCAGTAAACATTGCTAATATAGCATCTTTCATACACGAAATTCTTAGTTAACATACCTTTTCCTGACCCAGGTCTAAACACGAGGAAATAGACTTGGTGTCTGAGGAAGAGTTTCACCAGGAGGCACCACCAGAGATTTCCAGGCCCCACCTCACAAAAAATGATCCCCACCAACTCACACTGGCACGACTGGACTGGGAGCTTGAACAGAGGAAGAGGTATGCATACCTTCATAGAGCATAGTGCATTAGTAGCATGCTGTAGTCAAAAAAAAGTCTTGATTTTTGGGGAGCGCGAAGCATCTGTTAAAAGTTCTTGCTTGGTTACAGGTTGGCAGAGAAATACAAGGAGTCACTGGCCACAAAGGAGAAGATCCAGAAGAGCATCGAGGTGAAGAAGGAACATCTGACCAGCTTGCAGCCAGGACTCAATGCCATCATGCAGGTATGAGAACTGTCCTCGTCCCACATCAGACAGGTTTTGAGCTTTGATTGGACCACACAGTTACTCTGTCTGAGCAGCTTGGGGCATGGATTTTATAAAGTGGTTTGAAAACTTGTTGTTCATTTATTATTTATAATATTGGATGTTATTTTTAAAGAAAGCGTTCTGTAGAGTCCCATTAGTCATTTTGGCTTCATTGAGATAAAAATCTCTGCTGTGCCACCACGGGACACCATGTGTGGATCCACTGAATGACCATGTACTCTCCTTTATCACAGGCCTCCCTCCCAGTGCAGAAGTACCTGTCCATGCCTTTCGAACAGACTCAGAAACAGACAGAGGTTGCTCGCCACCTGCCTCCACCTCTCTATGTCCTGTTTGTTCAGGCCAATGCCTACAGCCAGGCCTGTGGTGAGTATCATTACAGAGGATGTTTCAAGACAAAATAGAGCTTTTCTTTATGGGATAGAAGGGCTGAGTGTCAATCATTTATTTTTGTTTTCATTTCAGACAAGAACCTAACTGTCTCAATCACTGGTGATGTGGATGAGGCCAAGGCCTTGTCTAAACCTCCTGAAGATTCCCAGGGTACAAACACTACTTTACATTCCCACAGCATGTGTTTATAACACACATGAACACCTAGCTCTGTTGTGCAACTCATACACTCTCACTCATATACTCATAAACATGTTGTTTAAAATTCCAGATGTTATAATCGTGAGAGACACCCCCAGCAAAAAAAATAACATAACATTATCTGCTCTGGTTTCATCTAGATGATGAGAGCGATTCAGATGCAGAGGAGGAGCAAGAGAAAACGGTGAGTTGGCTTTACTCCCAGCACACACACACACACACACACACACACACACTGAGGTCAGTGAGTTCAATGATTTCTTAATATACTCCTCTCTGCAACGGACACACAAACCGTCCCTGAAGCCCTTGCTGTCACTCATTGTGGTCTGGCGGGTTGAGGTGCGGCAGCTATCGATCGCTTCCTGTTTCCGTACGAGTGCCAGCTAAGGGGATTCTGGGAAATTTTTACCAAGAATGGCTAGGTGACTGTAACCTGAGTCCACCTCGGGCATGCACACTCAGCACCAAACCAGTGCTCGTGTTTTGTTGTCAGACTGTCTGTTGGGATATTTTTCCTGATCTCGAGTAAATGTGTATTTTCTAAATAACAGATAACCAACTATTTTGTTGCAACATCTTTTTGACCTTTTACTGTCTGCGTATGAAAGCTCATCTGAAACACGCTCTTCCTTTTCACTCTTTCACTTCTTCAGTCCTTCCTTTGAACTGCCGCCTCCTCCTTTTATCAGTAATAGTATAGAGCTAAAATGCTAACGATGCTAAATGACTATCATGTTTCTCCTGTCAGCTGCTGCAATTTGACGCAAATTGTTTTTCTAATTTATTTGATAAGCCACAATATCAAACAAGCACTTTGTTTTGCTTTCTTTCTTTTCATCCCTTGTTTCCATTGCCTTTTATTGTCTGCTTAACAGAAGAGGAGAAGGCCAACTACAGGTGGCCAACTGGATGACAAAAGACGGGAGATGCTGAAAAGACACCCTCTGTCCCTCTGCTTAGACCTCAAGTGTAAAGGTAACTCCTTCCTTTATGATGACTTCAAATTTTAGTGTCTGCACCAAATAGGCTTGTGATATTGTGCAGGCAGACACATGTCCTGTCTTTAGCAACATGTTTCAGCCCAAGCTTTTACAAATCATCTGCGTTTACATTCCCTGTAATATTATAATAGCTATACTGTGTATTGTGGTAACTATACCTGCCAGATAGTATGAGAAAGAAAGGGAGCATGACCCACGTTGCTGTCACGACACCTCTTGACCCTCGTGTTCCCTCTGCTGGCAATAAAAGGAATAGTGACAGATTATAGGGAGATCTGCATTGCAGGCGTAACTCTACCTAAGGGGGGAGGAGGGAGAGAGGTGAGAGAGATGCTTACAGCAGTGTGGGTCTGCAGCATCTACCACATGGTATAAGCATATTTTCTCATCGTCAGTCGTTCTCTCATTTTCATTTCTGGTGCCTTCCCTCTCGCCTGTTATCTTCACTGCTGCCAGCTGCAGCAGTCTTTTTCCTGCAGTAAAAGCAAAAGGTGAGCAGTGTAGGTGTCAGTGAGTGACACTGGCCTCGCTGTGACTGCAGAGAGTGGAGTGAGACAGATGACCATCAGCATAGTATACATCCCCTGGGTGCTGCTAGCTATCATCTGGACCACACCCCGTTATTGCTCTCTAATGCGCTGCAGTGTAAAGTAAACCCTTGGGGACGTTCACTGGGAGGATTAATGAAAAGAGCCGGGTAGAGGGAGTATTGAATGAAGCTAGTAATGGATTTGTTCATCACCATGTGTTATCCATCATGTCTCCACAGATGGCAGCATCCTCCATCTCTATTTCTACTACCTGATGAATCTGAACATTATGACAGTAAAGACCAAGGTCTCTACCTCCACAGACCTCAACACAGCCATCAGTGCAGGGTGTGTAAAAGTGTGTGTGTGTGTGTGTGTGTGTGTGTGTGTGTGTGAGTGAGTGAATGGAGCATTCATCTCTCTCGAGTCCCTGAAAGGAAAGTCTAATGATGTCTTCTTTTGCAGGGATCTGCTGAAATCCAACACTCTGCTCAGCTGTCTCTACACCGGCGACCAGGGACGAGAAACACCAAATCCAGCTAATCGCTACCAGTTTGATAAAGTCGGGTGAGGATGTTAAAGAATTAAAATGAATTCAAAGATGTGCTGCAATCACGCCTTTGAATTTAACTAATCAGCTGAGTTGACTCATACTTCTCTTTTAGTATTCTCACCTTTGCGGACTATGTGGAGGAGATTGGCCATCCCTACATCTGGGTTCAGACTTTGGGAGGACTACATTTCCCCAGTGATGCTTCAGAGGTGTGTGTTGAAATCAGTGGTTTCCCAGTTGAGCACGGCGTCTGTGTGTCACAGCCTGGTCATGTTGGTTTATGCTCTTGTTTTTCCAGGGTGTGCGTGGAGGCAGTTCTCTGAGTGCGAGCCAAATGGAGAGCACCATGAAGCTGCTGAGGGGACGCGTTCAGTCCCGCCTGGCTTTGCACAAACAGTTCGCCTCTCTAGGTACATTATATCTTAACGACCACAAATTAAATACTGCTGAAGAAGAGATTAGAGGTTGTGAATGAGATTGTTTGTGGTTGTGTCCTCAGAGCACAGCATCATCCCGGTCTCCAGTGAGTGTCAACACCTCTTTCCTGCAAAGATCATGTCCCGTTTAGCTGGCTGGACCACTGTCACCCACGAGGAGTACATGGTAAGCACATATCAACACACATGTACAGATAGGAGAAATCCCCTCAGACAGCTTATCTCACTCTGATGTTTTTCTTCCTTGATAGGATCTGCCTTATACACGTCATGTGATTGATGCTGGCCTGGCGAAGGAGAGTGATCTGTACTTTATGGGTGTGGTGGAGAGGGGCACAGGTAAATACTAGCTCTGATGCTACAATTGGCCAATATTCAAATCTGATTTATATTTGTTTCTTATGAACTGCCTCCCTCACTCTTTTCTTCCTCAGCTCGTCTCCAGGCTGCTGTGGTACTGAGCCCTCGTTACCCAGAAGTCTCTCCTCTTTTCTCCCTCTCCCTCAGCTGGAAGGGAGAGCGCAGTGGACGCACCGATGACAACCTTCGAGTAAGAACATTTTTCTGTATTGATCTCACTGGTTCTGTAAGTGTTTTGTTGTTTTACAAGCTAGGCTCTAACAGATCTGTTCCTTTTTTTTAGGCCATGGAGAGCGAGGTGAACGTGTTCAAAAATGAACTGCAGGGACCACGTCCAGGACACCAGCTCCTGACCAATCAGATTTCCCGCCTGTGTGTCTGCCTGGATGTGTATTTGGAGACTGAAGGCCAAGACGACGGCGTCGAGGGACCGCGAGAGTTTCCCAGAGAGAAGATGTGCTTGCGTACTGTCAGGTACACAGTCACAAGAAGCAAATAGTAAAGTCTCTACACATTTGTTTAAAGACACTTTGGTCTCTGACATCTCTCTCTCTGTCTTTCTCAGGGGTCCAAATCGTCTGAAGCCGTTCAAGTACAACCATCCTCAGGGCTTCTTCAGCCATCGCTAATTCTGTTCTTATGATCCACTCTGCTCTATTTTACATCTCTAACTCCCATCACATTTGTGATTCTGTTTTGACACAAAGTATCACTTTTTAATTCTTTATAACAGTTTGAAAATAAAAAAAAACAGTTTCTTGAATGATTGTGTATCTGGTCTATTTGAGGCTGTGCTGCATCCCTGCTTTGTTGTGCTCTCCAGATGTGTCTGTTTTATCCCTCTGTCTGTCTCTACCTTCACCTCTCTCTCTGCTGCTCTATTTATAGGTGGCGTCTGCACTACCTGATTATTATGCCATTGTGGTTCAGTGCTACAGCGAGCTGAGTCATTTCCCCTGAGAATTACATCCATGGAATATGATATTTGGTGTGTCGTTAGCCTTTGACCTTTCATTCTTCATCACGGATGCTAAAACAAAAGACAAACAGGTTGTTATTCAAGATGCCACTTCCATCAAGAATCACACTCTTAACGAGTTAGCTGGCAGCTGTTCACAGAAGTGTTGGGCAAAAATATCATTTTGTTGTCTTTGGCATTGAAGTGCAAATCCAGCAGGCTGTAACCTAATCCAGACGTTAATGCCTCATAGATTTATGGACAAGGATGTATATAATTAGATGGAGAAGACAAGGCCATTTTTAAAAATTATTCTGAGGATTTTCAGTGGTGAAAGAGTAGTGCAAACAGGGACTCGCATCTTGTACGGGTCTGTCTTCATTATGATCCAAAATCTATTCATAGTAGAATTTATATATTTGAAAGAAAACAAAATAACTTGCAACTGAAAAATTCAAGCTTATCAGTAAAGAGCACAAACAAAATGAGATAGCTTGTCTTGGCTGACTCAACTGAACGACTTCACAACTGCTCCATTCTGAAAATATACTGAGAACAGTCAGAACATATGTTTTTCATATATATGTAATGAGTATTTCAGGAACATTTTCACATAAGTCCTGTTCAAATTCAATGATAAGCAAAACACCCTTTGTGTTTTTAATGGTCAGGTCGTTGATCCCATTAAAACAAAGCCATCAATCAGATGCAATGAGATTGCTTCTGAAGGGGATACGATGTAAAGCGAACACTGAAATCATGCCAGGAGAGGAATCCTTCCAATGTCAGCCAAAGTGTTTCCACTGTCACTGTCGTATCCACTAAAACAAGGTTATCTCATCCTGTTCAGCTGCTTTTAATAGACATGAATGAAACGGTAAAATGGATGACTTCCAAACAGCTGCTGCACTCGGTAGTAAATCCTATTAAATATTAAGCGACACCTTTTCTGTCAAAGATTGTAGAAATTTGCAAGTCATGACCAAAATGAAGGGAGGATTTGTATTTCTTCATTAATGTTGTAAACTGAAGGCCTGCTTTGTGTTGGTCTTAACAATAATGAGATAAATGAGGGAGGGGTGAAAGGATTATAGAACCTTGTGTTTGCAGTGAGGCAGAGCTGGGAAGGAAGCAGGAAATGGAGCCTGTTCTGTGCAGGCGAGCAGCACTGCTCCTGATTTATACATGAGCGTGGTCTCTGGGACGTGAGGAAGGGTGCGCTGGGTGGGTACAGCTCCCCCTCTCCTTATCCGCAATGCAGTGCAGTTAATGGCAGCGTTTACCTTCGGCCTCACACCTCGTGCTTTTACTCTTCACACTTCTCCTTCACTCATGTCTTCACTTAAGGTCAGCGGGTTACAGTTTGTCATGCAGCGCGAACAGATGAAGAAAAGCCTCGTGTGTTTGATTTTTCATTCTTTATTTATCTGTTTCATATTGCATATTCTCAGCAGTTTATACATAGCACAGTCATCATTGTCCTAGCATTGCAGACCAGAGGAGTGAGACACTGCACTTCACCTGTCTGGAGAAGCTGCATTAAGGTGCACAACAAGCAAAATTCAAGTCTTTCTTACTCGTGTATCTGTAAATATAATAGACATTTGTATCTACATTTTTATATTGAATATCTGTCACAATCTTTAGCTTGACATTGTTTTGACATCTCTACCCTTGAAGGCTTGTGTAGGTACAGCAGGCCCCTGCAGTCCCCCTCAGCGGGAGTCGCTTTAAATGCACTTGTTATTTATTAAGGGCAGTTGTCACATTCAGATAAAGAGTTTAGAGCATGTTGCATTCACTACAGTCATACATCAGAAGCATCGGGGGGGTGTAATGGCCATACA
Source organism: Centropyge bicolor (assembly GCA_037975185.1). Classification (NCBI taxonomy): domain Eukaryota; kingdom Metazoa; phylum Chordata; class Actinopteri; family Pomacanthidae; genus Centropyge; species Centropyge bicolor. Next base: position 725,962 of record JBBMOC010000037.1, read on the forward strand.
TACGGAGCAAGGGATTATTTGCTACAGAAATCACTATTGCTTACATACCGTCACCTGCTCGGCTCTGGACATTAAAGCGCCCGTCTGCTGTCTCCTGCTCTTTGGCGTCTCCACCTCCTCATGCCCTGAATCACAGTTCATCACTTTACTTCTTGGCCTTCTCCTCCTTGCTCTCCTTTGACTCAGTGCCAGAAGATTTCTCTGCTTTCTCCGCCTTCCCTCCTTCCCTCACCTCCTTACTCTCTTCTTTACTGCTCTCCTTTTTCTCCTCTGGCTTCTTCTCCTCCTTCTTGCTCTCTGTTTTCTTGGGTTCAGCTTTAGGTGAAGGCTTCTCCTCTGGCTTCTCCTCTGGCTTCTCCTCTGGCTTCTTCTCCTCCTTCTTGTCCTCCGGTTTCTCAGGCTCAGCTTTGGGAGCAGGCTTCGCCTCGGGCTCGGCCTTCTCTGCTTTAGGAGGAGCGGCTTTCTCCTCCTTTGCAGGGGGAGCGCTCTCTTTCGGCTCAGGCTTGGGAGCAGGTTTCTCCTCTGCAGGTTTGCTGGGGGCAGCAGCTTTTGAGGCGTCATCCGTCTTGGGTGCTTCTTCTGCTTTGCTCTCTTTCTTTACGTCGGGTTTGTCCGCCTTCTCAGGCTCTTTCTCCTTTGGCTCCTGCTTCTTCTCCTCCTTCACAGGCTGCTCTTTCTCCTTCTTCTCCTCCTTCACGGGCTCAGGCTTCTCCTCCTTTTTCTCCTCCTTTTTCTCCTCTTTCGGGGTTTCTTTGGCAGCAACAGGCTTGGCCTTCTCTTTTTCTGGAGACTTTGGTTCGGGGGTCTTGGGGGGAGGAGATTTGGGTTCAGGAGATTTGCTGGGTGGGGATTTTGACACAGGTGACTTTGCCTCATCTCCTGCAGGGGATTTGACTGCAGGAGACTTAGCGGGTGATTTGGGCATCGGGGATTTGGCTGCTGGTGATTTGGACTCTGGTGATTTAGATTCTGGTGATTTGGCAGCAGGGGATTTGGGTTGAGGAGACTTTGAAGGAGGAGACGCAGCCTTTTCTGGAGTTTTGGACTTCTCTTCCTCCTCATCTGCCTTCTCTTCCTCTGCCTTCTCCTCACCCTCCTCCTCCTTCTCCTCCTCTCCCTTTTCTTCCTCCTTCTCCTCTTCTGCCTCACCTTCCTCCTCCTCTTCTCCTTCCTCACCTTCTCCCTCCTCTTCTTTGGTTTCCTCCCCTCCCTCTTCTTCCTCTCCTGCCTCTTCCTCCTCCTCCTCTTTCTTTTCCTCCTCTTCCTCCTCGTCTGCCTCCTCTGTCACCTCTGTCACCTGGGTTTCATCTGTCTGTTCCTCCACGATGACTGTATCTGAGATCTCCTCCCCCTTCACTTTGAAGTGGGCAGAGATTCTGCTCTCCAGGTAAGAGTACGGACTTCCTCCTGACACGAAGCGATTCTCCTCTCCCTCCAGCAGCTTCCTGTTTTAAAGACAAACACACAGAGTCAGTGAAAGTCTCAATGACCTTTGACATGAAAAAGCCAAAGAATCAATTTGATCATGCGTGGTTTTAAACCCTGACCAACCTATAAGCAGCGATCTCAATGTCTAGAGCCATCTTCACGTTCAGCAGCTCCTGGTAGTCCTTCAGCTGGCTGGCCATCTCCCATTTGGTGGTTTTCAGCTCATTGTCCAGCTGATTGATGGTCTCCTGCAGAATGACACACAGACTCACAGGTTAGATCACGCTGATGTACAATCAATGTGCATTTCTGGTTTTGGTCAGCGGGATGTTTGTGGTGTGTTCCTGCCTGTAGTGAGTTGAGGTCATCGTGGTGTCTGTCTTCGCTCTCCATACGCTGCCTCTCCAGCGACTCCTTGGTTCCTCGAAGAGTCTCCAGCTCGATTGTGCGGCTCTGGAGCTGACGGCGGTACTCTGCGATCTCCTCCTTGCTTCCGCGAAGGGCGTCCTGGTTAGACCTCGCAGCATCAGACAGGTGCTCCATACGCACTGCAGAGACGACATACAGAAGGACGAAGGATTTCATATTTGCTGTGTCACACCACTGACAGTTTGACATGACAAGTTCAGCATTGTGACTCAGTCCATATTGTTGTTTTATCTCGGTCCTGAGACACTTGACCTGTCCTCTGTCCACAAGGCCTCAGGGGCCACTGGGAGCCTGAATAACCTTGACACTGACCATCTGTCAGTCAACAGTCTGACTCAGCTCGCTCCCTTTTCCAAGCATGAACGAGCCACGCTGCTGCAGTCAGCTGGACACCAGGGAAGGTCACTCTGTTTGCACCTTTCACTGGTCACATCGAGCCAGCATGCCGACGTCCAGCAAGCATCCAGCTATACATCATTAACTCTGTGATGTGCAGTAGACCTGCTGTGCAGATTAAAAGGGTGCAGACTGTGCCTGTGTATCGCACCACAGAGGTCAGCAGCTCTCTCTGCATGTTGCATCTTGCAGTGAAACTGTGAGGAGGATTCTCACAGGGCTTGTAACAAGATGGTGTCTCAGTTACTGCCTCGCCTCAGTGAATCTATCCATCAAATCCACACCTTTAACTTACTTCCTCGTCCTCCAATCAGGCATCAGAGAGGAAGCCCAGTGATGAAGCATTATCTGTCTGCTCTGCTGGCCACAAACAGTGACCTTGAAACCATGAGTCTATTCGTAGAGGTTCAGGTTCAGGGTGAGAGACACACACATAGTGCACATGGGGGGCAGCAAGAACACACCCACTGTTATCCACAGTGAGAGTGCAAATTAATCACAGCCTGCTCTCAGTGGGGCATCTCAGTCCTGCAGAGCCTGCTTTCAGGAAAAATGATCATTCTGCGGAAAAGATGCAACATCTGAACTGGATCATATTATTTAAATGTTGATCTTTCTTATTTTAATGTTCTGTTAATGTTTCCTGACTCTTTTGTTAAAGTTCGTGGTGTGGAAGGTAGTGGGTTCTGCTGTTCTGCAGAGATTTAGAAGTCTGTGCTTAGTTGCACAGTCTCATATAAAAAATAAGAGATCCTTGTAAACTTATAGCAAGATAATGCATTAGCTGCTTAGTCACCCTGTATGTTACAATTAGGTTACAGCCTCAGTTAAAGGAGAGTTGAAACTTCAGCACCCTGGACAGAGAACGGGCTCAGTGCTGCTCAGAGGAAATCACATGCACGAGTTGACTAAAAAAACAGAAAGATTTTTGAAACTTTCTCTTCACAACCAGACTCACCCTTGAACCACTCCTCTGCGTGCGTGGAGCTCTTGGATGCGTGACTGTCCAGCTGCGCGCGGATCTCCCGCAGCGCGCCGGTGACGTCCGCCTTCAGCGCGTCCCGCATGTCGAAGCTCACCTGCGCGCCCTGGATCTGCGCCAGCAGCTCGGCCACCTCCTCCTCGTGGTTCTTCTTCAGGAACACGTCCTCCTCCTCCAGGGCCCGGAGCTTCTTGTCCAGCTCCTGCCGCGCCAGCCGGCACTCCTCCACGTACTTCTTCATGGCCCGGGCCGCCGCCTCCAGCTCCTCCCGGTTGCGCGCCTCGTCCTCCAGCCTGGCCCTCAGGTGCTGGATGTCCTCCTCCAGGTGTTCGTGCTCCAGAGCCGCGCGGGCCTTCTCCCCGGTCAGCTGCTGCAGGAGCCCCCGCAGGTCGCCCAGCTCTCGCTCGTAGTGCTCCCCGACCGAGGCGCGCCCGGCCTGGCTCTGCCGCAGCGCCGCCGCCTCCGCCTCCAGGTTGCGGTTGTGCATCTCCAGGTTCCGCACCTTGTCGATGTAGCCGGCGAAGCGGTCGTTGAGAGTCTGCAGGATCTCCTTCTCGCTCCTGCGGGTCATGTCGCCGTTGAAGGTGTCCAGGCTGTCGGCGGAGGAGGGCTGGCTGTAGGTGAGGCGGCGGCGCTGCGAGTGGAAGCCGCTGGAGGACACGGAGGCGGGCCGAGCCTTGCGGTACGAGGTCGGGCCGAAGAAGTGGTGCTCCACCGAGAAACTCATGTTGGCCGGAGAGGAGGAGAAGTGACTGCAGCAGGAGGGGGAGAGCTGGGCTTATATAGGAGGGAGGGAAAAGTCAGTAGTCAGCAGCAGGACAGGCTCTATTTAAAGAGATATGTGCAGAAAGTGGTGCCTCATCAGTGTAGCTCCTCATGGATGGGTTTGAGTCTTCTGAACGTGTTAATGAGGTGTTTTTTTTTACTGAAGCAACAAACCTTGATATTAGTTTTATAGCATGCAGAATGTTTGTCAAGCTTCGCTTTTTACTTTTCAACTTGAAGTGTTTTGCACATGAAGACACCTGAGCAGAATAAAGCCTGATACATGATGAGGACAGGAGCAATTTTAGGTCTGTTTGCAACTGCTGTTTTTTTTTTTTTTAAACAATCCTGATTAATCATTAATTAATGCATCTGTGCAAGGTTTTAAAAATGTGAAGACATATTCATATTTGGTGTGTGCCGTGTGAAGTGGCTGTGTGGGTGTGCAGTGTGTTCTGCTGATGCTCTCTGTAGCTGTACTGCTGCAGTGTGAGTTTGCAGATCCATGCCAACCCCCCTGGGACTCAGCTCAACTGCTGGGCCATTGACACATCCTCTTCCTCTCTCTCTCTCTCTCACACACACAAAAGATTTGTTTCCCCAATTCAAATGTAACTTTTCATCCTCCGGTGTGTGACTGAGTGAATCCTCTCCGTGCAGATGTGGTTGCAGGCCGAGCAGGACATGTGACATCACTGACATAAAAACCAAAAGCAGCAGCAGCATAAACAGCAACTTCATAGTGCAGGACACGCACTGAGCTGCGATGATACAGCATTCACAGTCAAACAAACTGAGCTGTCTGCTGATCAGAGAAGAGGACCAGTTCTGAAGAGCACGTACAGCACCTATTGATTACTCACAGTCAGGGTGAGTGAGTTTAGTCCGCATGCCTTAAAGGAGCAGGGAGAAGTGTGCCTTTCCCTCGAGATGCATGTTGAAGAATAGATGGATCAGCACACAGTCAATCCTCTGTATCAGCCATTCTTCGACCCTGTGGACATGTGTGTTGTCAGCCCAATGACACCCAGGGGACCGTGTGACGGCCGGGCCCTTCACCTGTCCTCCAGCACATGTCTGTTTAAGGCCCACGGATCTGTCTCTCAAAGTGAAACCCAATACACTTTTATAGTCTGTGTTAATGCACGTTGGGATGTGTTGGTACTGGGAAACAGTCGCAGTGTGTTTTGCACCACATCTCACATGTTGAGGGGGCTCGCAGGACAGAAACAACATGTGTCACATCCCCCCCCTACAGCAGCTTCATGTTTCATTAATGAGAACAATAGTGCAGAGTAGGCAGAATTCAGTTGTGATGTTATGAGGGTCTCATGTTCAATATAACTCATGTTCCTCAACACCTTGTTATTTGAACCATGTGCACACAGCTGACGTCGGCAAAGATACACCATCTTTCATTGTTCTGTGTTAGAACAGTCCTGCTGGAGAAATGAAACACACATGGACACGTTTGGGGTTTATCACCAGTGATGCTGTGTGACTGTTGTCAGAACACTGTTGGGAAGATTTCAAATCAATGCATCTGCTGTTTTTTTTTTATCTTGTTTGCTAAAATGAGATTAGAGACAGAAAAATACCTCAAAAAGCAGCAGGAATACTATTTAACAGATAAACTCAAATTCAGGCTGTTTGTTCCTGGTTTCTCCAAATGAACATAATCTGCACGTTAATGCTGCCCAACGTGGATTTGTCGCAGTAACAATTTCATACATTGAATGAAAGTTTGAAGTCTTGCTATGTGAATGACATTGAGAGAGGGACGGAGGAGAAGGAGGTGGGAGGCTCCTGCCATGTAACGACCTTGTCCTTGGAGGGATGGATTGAGAGAGTGGAGACAGTTAGACAGAGAGATGGAAAATAGCAGGATCGATGCAGAGGAAAATGTCACAAAACAGTGAAACCCATCCTAGGGGGAAAAGATGTGGGGAATCAGGATGGCACGATGTCTTGTTGGTATGTGTGTGTGTGCATGCCTGTGTAGCTGCATGTGTGTGAGGGATTATTGTGGAGCAGTGGATTTGAGGAGCTTCCCTTGTTTTCCATGGTGATATATTTAGAGCTTTGTGTGACGTGAGACAATGAAAGAAAGCTGGGAGGCTGTGATGAAGGCACACAATGGAGGTTACAGACAACAGGGAACAAGATGATGCACTGATGAAGGGATGACAGAGACACACAGGAAGAGGGATGAGGGAGAGGAGAAGAGAGGAATTGGGTGAGAAAAGAGGGAGTCACCTTGGAAGGGACAACCAGAAAAATGGCTGTCCTGGCAGTCTCAAGGATGACTCAGCTGTAATACAATTAAGGCCTTGGATTGTATTTACTTGCTTTAGACCTGTAGGTGTGTGTGTGTGCATGTGATCGTGGTCAATGCAGATTTTCTAAGAACAGCCATCATGCAAACTCGAACAGAATATATTAAGGTTGTGCAATTATGAGTGTATCTGCATGTTTATTTCGAGGGTAAAGCTAATGACCAAAACAAACACTAGCAGCACTTCACAGTTTGATGGCTGTCAAAAAAATACTACAACTGACAGACTGAAGTTTCCAGAACACGACAGAAGCTTTGTCACAGCACCATCTGCTGGACAGTTAGCAGACTGTCGGTGTCATTTCCTGATTTGTCCACTGGGGGCAGCACCGCACCAAACGCACTCATATTTACTTCCGGTTTCCTTCCGTGTGGCAAACGAGGGAAAATTCAAGGAAAACACCGCAATGTTTATCACAGAACAGCGATTTGCTGTCGAATAAAATGTGCGAACCAACTTCTTTGTTAGATAGATGGACTCAGGAAAACAACGAATTGGTAAACAAATGGAAGGTAAGAAAGTAGCAGTTACATAACTCTTGTTTTACAGCACACTACAGCATTATGAAACACAATAACGTTAATGTATTAGATTATTGGAAAATTATTACAGATGCAATAATATGTGAGCAGCCTTTTAATGTAGTAGGGTGATTTTGAGTAAGTTAGGAATAATGTAATAAATCTCATGGTGTAAAACGTGTCATGATTCCCTGAAAATGACAGACAAGTAGCATAAAAAGTAAATACTCAAGTAAGTTAAAAAGTTTGCTTTCACTTCATTGTTTCAGCAACAAGAAGGAGGAGGAGATGCCTTTTGCCGAGATCAGAACCAGACCCATCTGAGATGGTGTTCCTCTGAGTTTGACAAACTTCTAAGGAAAATCCAAGGTGTTTTTGTCTCTCATAATACAAAGGCCTAGCTCCTTATGGTGGGAAGCTCAGTTCTTACCTTCATGCATTTTGTGTCTCACTCCTTTTCTTTCCCCAGGTATCCCTCCTCTTGTGGATCACACACAGTTGGAGCTGACAGTAGTGTACAATGCCTGTGTGTGCTCTGTTGCTCAGTCTCAGTTCTCAGAGGCTGAGCTGCTCCTCACACAAGCCACAGAGAGAGGTAGGCCTGCACTGTGAGATGATGACAAATCCATAGATGTAGACGACACAGGAACTAATGCCATGCAACCAGGATTGTTTAGCTCTGACACAGCCTGCTGTCGTCCCCCACAGTTCTGCAGATGACAGGAGATGACCCTGTTGTTTCAGACCCTCTTGTGTTTTGGAGAACAATTTTCAAATCAGTGAGAGACACAGCTTTGAATTCCTCTGTGCAGTACCTTCTTTGTCTACGTTGGGCAGTATGGCTGGCCACCTGCCAGCTAAAAACTATTCTGGAATTTCAGGTAGGAGCCTGTTTAAAGGCTGTCTGTCCAGCTAACTTGTTTGATGTGGTTAGAAGGAACCCTGTTGCATCTATGTATTCAGGTCCAGTGTGTTTAGATCACAGAGGTAGCTGTTATTTAACCTTCATTGTTGAACAAACCAAAACGGCGGCAGTCAGTTAGCTTCCAAGTGAACTCCACCACAGTTTCTTTGTGATGTAACCAATGAGAACGTTTTGTTAAGAAAGCCCATGGAGAATTTGCATATATTTTGTTTTTTGTTTGTTTGAAGGAAAACAAAAATGCATACTTTACTTTTCATACTTTATTGAAAACACTTCAAGTGCAGTTTTCCACAATATTTCTTTTCCTGTCACTGCCAGCAAAACCCTAATGTATATTTGCTAGCATGCTACAATGTCCAGTCCCGAACTGTGTGCAGGATAGTGCAGGATCGATCTTTTGTTGATATTGTGGACATGACTTTGATGTATTTTTTCTGTTATGCAGAATGAGCTGTTCTCTCTGTTTGAGACACTATCTGCTGCAGCTGGGGATGACAGAAGAAGCAAGACCAGGAGGAAGTCCTCTGACATTCCACTGCTGGTGATGGACCCAAGACAGCTTATTGAATTATTGCAGATCTGTACTTTCATTGCCCAAGGTCAGCAACATCTGATTACCGATGCCAATATATATGCACACTTTTCCCCACCTAATTGCTGAGAACACAACAAATCTGTTGTAAAATTAACAAAGTATTACATCTACTCTTATCATGATGGTCCCATGGCAGATTAACTTGCAGCCCTGGTCAGAATCAGCTTAATTGACCAAGCATGTGAAGACATACAAGACTCTGTTTTTTTGTTTCTCTCAGTAAGCAACATAGGAGGGACATGTGTGTATTATTTGTACTCACTCATTGGTGAGGTGCAGTATATGTATATGTTAATGATTTTATATGGGTGGGATGAGATTATGATGTTGTGGTGTTTTTCTGTGTTCTGGATGTTTAATGAAGGTGCAGAGAGGTTGAGTGAGGGTCAGAGTTCAGAAGCCCTGTCCGGTCTGCACACAGCTTCTTCCCTGCCTGCTCCCAGAACTCTGGTAGCATACACACACCTCCTCTCAGGCTCCTGCCTTGCCCATATGGTACACACAGACAGAGTCTACACATACAAACAGAAAGTTTGCATGCGTCATGCAAGGACATAACAGGTTTGAGTATCTGCATGCAGTGAGAGTCTGTGTTTGCATTTGTCTCCAGGGCTGCCCTCAGATGGCATTGCAGTGTTACAGGAAGGCACTGGAGACAGATGCCCAGTGTGTATATGCTCTGTACCAGAGCATGCTCATCTACAGAGAACTGGGCAACACACAGGCTGAGATACAAGCTCTTCGTTTGCTGCACTCGGTGAGTAACAGACCTACACAGTTTATACAGGGAAGGCAGAAAAACGGTGCTACATATCTGTAGAATGTGTCTAAATGTTTGTCTTATAGCTGTAGATAAATTATTTTTACTGTTTAAAACGACTAAATTATTGTCTGTCTTTGTTGTAGTAGAATAGCTCAGATGAGCCAACAGGTTTATTTGGGACACTGACACATATTCATGTAAGTGTAGGCCTGCATACTGAAATGTGAAACCTCCCTTGTCCCACAGACTTTGATGCTGCCCTCTGCCACAGAGCCTGCTCTGGCTGGTACTCATCTCCTCTCCCCGTCCTTATTGCTCCGCAGCCAAGCACTGAACAGCCTGCTCTCAGCCCCGTCTGCCCTCTCTGTCCTTCACAGTCTGGCCCAGAAGTGTGTGCTGCACGGGAGGTGAGAAGACCAGCGTGGAGCTCAGAGTTTCTGTCCTTTGCTGGCACCTGACCTCTACTAAAACAGAAAATGGAGATGAGAGTAGTACACACATAATGTCCACTGTCGTGGTAACATGGGTGTCTTTGCTGTTTCTTCAGGGTGTCAGAGGGTGTGGAATATTATTTGGACCTGCTGGCTGCTCTTCACTCAGAAGATCAGCATGGAGTAAGACTGAAAACCCTGACAGACAAGGTAATTTAACAAAGAGCTTTGGATATATGTTGTGTATGCCATGATCTCACTTGTGAGAAGTCAACATGTTTTTGCTCCAGGGAAAATACTTTCATGTTAACTGACATGTGTATGCTGTACGTCTCTTTCTCAGGTGCATGCTGAGGTCTCTCCCCTCCCCAGGTTGCCCGAGCTTTACCTGGAGGCTGGTGCTGCCTTGCTCATGGCCCGACGGGCCGCTGATTGCATGGTTCTGTGCGATGAAGTCATCAGCACGACACTGGAGCTGCTGCCAGAGAAGCTGGTGTTGGAGGAGCCAGAGGAGAAGTGTGAGGCTGAGACCAGGACGGCATGTGCTGTGCATGAAGACAGGATGGCAATGCTGCTCTGGGCCGGAGCCGCCTACCTCCTTCAAGGTCACTGCCACACTCACTTAAAGGCCTGGAAACAAGCCGTGATTCACTATACAAGGTCTGTAAGATAAAATTGGCTTTATTTCTGTCATTGATTTTTGTGATTATAAACAAAGAGTTAAAGTTGTACTCTGCATTACAGGTGTATCAACCTGCTGGTGAAAGTGCACTTTAAAAAGAGAGGTGAGCATATTTCTGACTTGAACTTGACTGAGTGCTTTGAAGAGAAATTTCCCTTTTTACACCCTACAGCTGCTGACTGTTAAATTCCAGGTTTCCAACCACAGATCCCCAGTGCGGACATGGTTGACACGCAGGGAACAGATCTGTGCATCCTCCAGAGGCTGAAGGGGCTTTCACTCGCAGGAAGGGGGACCAGCTTCTCCCAGACTGACCAACTGAGAGAGGCTCTGAGAGACCTCCAGCTCAGCCTGCAGGCTCTTCCAGGTATGCACACCACAGCTTTAACTTAATGACATTTACAGCCTGAAGCTTGAACCTCAGTCATATGGCCCATACTCGGACATTATTAACTAAGATTTTAACAATGTTGAATCTGTGCTTGGTTCTCGTGGTCTGTTGTTAGAACATGCCATCATGCTGTATGTACTGTCTCAGACTGTGTAGGTGCAGGGCTGTGGTGTGGTGAGGTGCTGTGGAGGCTTGGAAGGAGACAGGAGGCAGCAGCTTGTTGGGAAAAGACCTGGAGCTTCAGCACACAGTCCTCTGCAGAGTAAGACACTGTTCTTATATCAAACTGTTCTGTATGTCATACAGTATGTGCACACTTCAACAATGTTTACACAAAAAGGCATCTCCTTGACCTGGTTACATCTGTACTCCACTGTGGAGTAGTGGGATTTGAATGTATGAGCCACACTTAGGGGGGATCAGGAACCCATGTGACCTTGCACTATGAAGAGTTTAGGTGAACACAGATGCATCCCCAACCACACTAACACACTTTAGACTCGACTCAAAGTGCATAAAACAAACCAAATCTTATAAAAACAATTACTAATGACTTCAGATGGGGTTTTTAAAAGACAGGAGTTGTTATAAATTTCAGTAAAACTATGAACGATGTTTCATCCAATTGTTGTTGGTATGCAGGGAAAACGTCATCACTAGGTAACAGGAACTCAAATATATAAAGACACCTTTAATATTGCCAACTGGACATGTGTGGCCTAACCATGAGAAATGCATTATCGTAAGCAGTTCACTACATTCCACTGTACAGATTGATTAAATACCTGTAGTATATGTTAGTAAGAAAATGTTCAAATGTAAACGGGAAGTCTGAAGTCTGGAGTTTGCGATGCATTCTGATGCCTCATATCAACGGCAGTCTATCTCAGCTGGATCAAGAGACAATCTGAATACAGTATGTGCTGACTTAAGATATCCGGTCTGAACAGGATATTTTTCAAAGACAATAAAATGTAAGCCCCTATTAGCAGAGCACATTTACTAAACTGTGGTGCTACCCTCCTTTTGACTGGTATGCGCCATCTGTGTTGCAGGGGTCTGTCTCTGTACCTGCAGGAACCCCAAACTGGGCCTTTGTTGGACTCCACAGAGCTGCGCCACAGAGTACAGGCACTTGGCCCTACTATGTCAGCCTAGAGAGGGACAAAAGAAGAATACCCTATCACTTACTGAACCGGATCAACTTTCTCTGGCCTGTGAACTGAAACCCATACCCACAACAAACATCTCTGCTGCTGGGACACTAAAATGTTGCATGTTGATAAGACCTACATTGTTTCTGAATGAACACAGTGTGCATGATAAACCTAGCAGGTGGTTTATGCAAGAAATGATGAAAGATTACTAGACATACTATAAAGTTGCCTCGTGGTAGGAAATACAATGTGTATTTTGGCAAGAGTAATCAAGACTGCTACTATAATAACAATTTATTATCCTTATCAAGATAAAGAACAGTGTATACTACTTCAGAAGATGCACACCTTAAAGTGTTTATTGTGGTTTTGTATGGTTTGTTTCTATGAATAAAGCACAATACAAACACCTTGATTTCCACTGTTTCCACTTATTATCAAGAGTAAAAGGCCAATTTCATGTTTTTATGCTTCTTCAATATCAACGCGGTGCACAGTAATTGGATAACAGAAGTTTGGTGACAGGCTTGAATGACCAATAAGAGACAAGTTAATGAAAATAGGAACCCCCCACTCGTTTGTAACTGGTCATGTTTCCACAATATTTCATTTGACGTCAGACTCCACGTTCTTGCATTGGTTACCGAACTTGACGGACCGCCTCCAGCCAATCAGAAAGGCAGATGCATCCAGCTCACGGTATAACTGTAAAGCAGAGCACGGAAACTGCTGCTGTTTCGTGTGAAATCACAGAGAACGTTGAGTAACGAGAACCGGTTAAGCCTCTTAAACATTTAGCTAGAATTTCTTTATTTATTAATTGTAATCCAGGTGGACGACCATGGCCTCTGGAGGAGAGTAAGTAGAAATATCTTTTAGTCTTATTACAATGCGTTTTTCCAAACAATGGCTATCAAGGTTTGCCTTTTAAATGGCTCTGAATACGTTAGTTTATTAAAGTTAGCTCGATTGCTAATATATTACCGAGTTTGCTAGCAGGAGAGCTAATGGGGTCAGTTAATTCAGCCTCCGCACTTTTGTCCGTTGGTTAGATAAGCTAGCATTAAAAATCCACAGACAGATTGGTTTTTACACGACGGATTGTTAAGATGTTGAACAGTTGTCATCCACACACGGTTGTCTTTGACCGGTTACCGGTATTGAGTTAGCCAGCTGTGTGACAGCGACTTGACAAAGCGCAGTCATTGCTGTCGTGTTTGAATGCTAACGTTAGCTTAGCAACAGTGTCAAGGCCAAAGCCATCCACCATCACACCGACAAGGTGGCCTGTCCACCGGCTAATAGCCTGTTATTAAAAGTGGCTTCAAATTGTAAATTTATTCAATAACGTTATTAATCCATTCGGCAAGATGCTTAGACTTCGGTAACGTGCTAACGATTAGACGAAAGAAAACGCTAGCTAACGTCAGCTATCCAGACGGCTAGCTAACGGTACGTGGTTAGCCGTCTGTAGCCTCTCTACACAGTGCACCAAAGCTAACATGCTAACAGGGTTAGGCTATTCATTCTAAACGATCGACAATTTACTTGGGCTCTATTTTTCTGTTAGCCACACAGTCGTGAAATAATACATTCCCCAAATGCTATCTGGGTCATTCGCACGTTGGTACCCAATATATTTAAAGTCCCGACGGAGTTGTAGCCCAGTCTCTCCGTGGAGGAAACCGTCTAGCTAACAAAGTTTTTTTCTAATTCTTTTGCTGTGTCATCTGGGCTCGCTCGCTCGCCAGTCACTTAGCTAAAAGGCTAACGCTAGCATGCTAACAACACGAAAGGGAAACTACAAAACCGATCCAAGAGTTTTCTAGAAACTCGTGACACTTAGAACCTTAACGTTTACGACAGGCTAGTTTTTGACAGTATTTTTAGTGTACGCGGGATTGTGCGTATTATCCGTAGTAGGTGACGTTTAGTCATCGTAACCGAGTCGTGTAAACGACCTGTTTGCACTTACGGTTGCACTACAATACTTAGTTATTCTTAGTTACTACTATTAATATTAATAGGCGTATACACTTAATAGGATACTGGATTACTAGAATTGACGGTTACCTCAATTTTGTCAATTTTATTCCGTTTTACAACTAGCTGAACAAAAGACAAGCTATAGTAAAAGTACTCATTCCTGAGTACAAATTATGCCAGATCTCTCTTCAGACACAGTTTGATCTTGGGTTTAAGACGATCACAGTAACTTAATTAGGGCAATGAGTTCAGCACAGTACCACATGAAAAGAGAAAGCCAGATGTTTAAGGAAAGGGTATTTTCCAATTTTCTGTTGACTTACAAGTGAAACTGAAGCAGAAACTGAGATGTTTCAGAGTTCCCGAGCTCTATAACTGATGGGTTTAGCCATTTAGACATTAGTGGTTTCCTCTACAGATTTTTTTCTTCTGAAGTTACTAATACAGCAACATGGTCATTTGCTGTGAAGGTGCACAAAAGGTATTTTGTTTGACCTACAACTTGTTTTATCTGTTGCTCTTCATAGATCCAAAAATGATGATCTAGCCACTGCAATTCTGAAACAGAAGAACAGACCCAACAGACTGATCGTTGATGAATCCATCAATGAAGACAACAGCGTGGTCTCGCTCTCTCAGGTAGACTTTCAGCAGGTTTTATGCATGGCTGGTGCTCCTATAAGTTCTAGAACCTGTAATCAGTCATAATAAACCAGAATTGTCATTATTTTTCACATTGATATTTTAAATGTAGTGACACAAGTAATTAACAATAAGTTTGGTTAATATTTCTTAAGACCAAGATGGATGAGCTGCAGCTCTTCCGTGGAGACACAGTGCTGATGAAGGGAAAGAAGAGGCGGGAGACCGTGTGCATCGTGCTGTCCGATGACACCTGTTCTGATGAAAAGGTTCGCATGAACAGGGTAGTCCGCAACAATCTGAGGGTCCGACTGGGCGATGTCATCAGGTGGGGAAAAGCAAGTCTTAAGTTCTTTTCAAGGTCATTAAAAAAAAAAAAAATAGAAGTGGTGTTAAGTCTAGCATCTTCTTCAGCATTCAGCCATGTCCTGATGTGAAGTATGGAAAGAGGATCCACGTTCTCCCAATAGATGACACAGTAGAGGGAATTACTGGCAACCTGTTTGAGGTCTACCTGAAGCCATACTTTCTGGAGGCATACAGGCCAATCCGCAAAGGTAAGTGGGTTAGGGTTGAACATATCCATCATCAGAGATTTGTTTGCAGCTTTGTTACATAAGATCACCATTTTTTCCCTTTACCTTGTGAAGGTGATATTTTCCTGGTCAGAGGAGGCATGCGTGCTGTGGAATTCAAGGTGGTAGAGACCGATCCATCTCCCTACTGCATCGTCGCTCCTGATACAGTCATCCACTGCGAGGGAGAGCCAATAAGGAGAGAGGTGGGTAGCAGGTACACACACAGTACATGGGTTAACATTTACCAAACAAATAAACTGTATTCAAATGTTGAACATTTTTTGTTTGAACGTGCAGGATGAGGAAGAATCCCTGAACGAGGTGGGCTATGATGACATTGGAGGAGTGAGGAAGCAGTTAGCTCAGATCAAAGAGATGGTGGAGCTGCCTCTGAGACACCCTGCTCTGTTCAAGGCAATAGGAGTCAAGGTAAGGCACCTTTCTAACCTGCTTGAAGGAACAACCAGACTTGTTTCACCTTCAATGTAGAAAGTAACCCAATGTTACATATAAATGGAAAAAACAGGCTCTTCTGTCTCATTCTATGATTGAAGTTGAATTTGTATTTAATAAAATTAGTCACTTTAGGAGTATTCTACAGCTATGCTAAGTACATATGCTGCTCTGTAACATGTATGTTGTTTACTGGTCTTGGTTTTCTCAGTATGTATAATGATGACGTCATTAAAGGAACTGACTCAAGGTGCAGAGAAATTCATACTGCCATTATTAGTTCTCATCTAAAAAATGCTTCCTTTCAGCCCCCACGTGGAATTCTGCTGTATGGACCCCCTGGAACTGGAAAGACCTTGATTGCCAGAGCCGTAGCCAATGAAACTGGAGCTTTCTTCTTCTTGATTAATGGTGAGAGCACTCACATTTATTTATATTCTATCCACACTTAATCCTAGTTGGGTCCATTTTATGATAGTACTGTGTTTGTCCTTGATAGTATGGCCTTGCTGTTGGATAGGATTTTTGAGGGTTAGATAGTTTTGAGATTGATAAAATGGAGGGAAATTGTTTTGTGTGCTTAATACTTTATGCAGTTTTGCTATGCATGTATTGTATGAAGTGGATTCTAAGCCACAATATAGCTATATGTATTCCAAGGGTAAAAATGTTCTCTTCTTCATTGTAGGTCCTGAGATCATGAGTAAGCTGGCAGGAGAGAGCGAGAGTAACCTGAGAAAGGCCTTCGAGGAAGCAGAGAAGAATGCTCCTGCCATCATCTTTATTGATGAGCTTGACGCCATCGCTCCTAAGAGAGAGAAGGTGAGCGGGAAGAGGGGAAAACAACATGGATGCCTGAATAACCGTAGCATGTTTGTTTATGATTTATTAGTGTTCTCTGGCATCCTGATCACTGGCTGAAGTATTCTAATTCAGTCAAGACACTAATGTTGAGATACAGTTTAAAATGTGAATTGTATATAACAATGTATATTGTGGGGTGTTTTTTGTTTGTTTGTTTTTGGGTAGACTCACGGAGAGGTGGAGAGGCGCATTGTTTCTCAGCTGCTGACTCTTATGGATGGCCTGAAACAGAGAGCTCATGTTATTGTCATGGCTGCCACCAACAGACCCAACAGCATTGACCCAGCTCTCAGGAGATTTGGTAAGTTATCTGTTTAAAGCAGTGAATTAAGCAGTGGTTAAGGGTTCAGTTAATTCAGTGGTAACTAGAAGAAGCATCTAGCATGAACTTCTGTTCATCTTTAGCAAATTCAAAAGCAATGTTCAACCAACAGCATCACTTCAGTGGAGTTGTGCGACTAAAAAAAAGTCACTACAATAGACCTATCGTTACTGTGTCTTGTTTTCTAAAATCTGGAGCGGCTCTGTGTGTGGCTCTCTAAAGCATGTTTTCGTTTCACTGATTAAAACTGCTGCCTGCCGTTTATTTTGTGGCCTCTGCAGGTCACTAGCTGGTCAGTGTCTCACAATGCTATGCATTTTCAGTTTTAATGTTCCTCCCTTGATCTTGATTAAATCCCTAAAAACCTATCTCTATTCGTCAAAATCTTATTTTAGAGGGTTTTTTTAAATGAAAAATATCCCATAATGCCTCAAAATGGCTTAGATGTAACTCTACACCTTTACCATCATTTAGTATGTGTCAATCAAGGAATATGCAGATAGTCCCCACCTCTATCTCACCCTTCCCTGCACATGTATTCTGCTCGATGTGTTTGAGCTGGAAACTGATTCCAAAGACGAGCAGATTGTACAGGGTTGCCTACAAGTTGATGTGTCAGACTGGTAATGGATTTGTTTGTATTGCTCTCTGATGTTCGAAACGTAACAGTAATAATATGACACTTCAGCTTGTCTAAATGATCATTATCTGGAAAGCCCCACCTAACAAGTTGACAGGATTGGTTCCTTAGGTATGTGTCGTATGAAACCCCGGCTGTCTGAATCTGTTTCTGAGACTGGCACACTGCAGTTCCTAGGCTGAAATACTCAGCCATGATGCTGACTGCTTATTTCCCTCCTAAAATGTCTTGCAGCACATAAAACACATTCCATGTACATGTTAACGAGGTTAGAAACTTGATTTTCATTGGAGCAGATATTTAAAGGTAAAGGGATATTTCTGACAGCTTCAACAAATTATTGGAATTGGATCTTGCTAGTCTGTCACATACCGATGTTTTGTACAATGTAGATGGTTACTTTTGCAATTTGGATGTACGATTTGACCGGCACAGAGGAGGCAGTACATCATTGTATTACATTGTACTGAGGTGTGTCTGGTATGAGTCTGTTTCACTGGAACTGATTAGTTTGTATTTAAACTCTCACCACCTCAGGGCGTTTTGATAGGGAAGTGGACATCGGCATCCCTGATGCCACTGGCAGATTGGAGATTCTCCAGATTCACACCAAGAACATGAAACTGGCTGACGATGTTGACTTGGAACAGGTCTGTAAACATATTTATCCTGCATTCAGATTTCCCCACACACACTGTCACTGAGGAAGAGTAAAGTCCTGTGGTTATTGTCTGCAAGGTCTAAGTAAAATGGCACAGGAAATTCTGTTTGCTTATATTGGATCTGAAGGAATGTGGAGTTCAATTTAATGTGGAATGGCTTTTGGACTCTCAAATCAGGTGCCCTGTTTACATTTCTTATAGAGTACTGTGATAACATTTGGCTACATTGTGCATCATCTAGTGGGTTTATTTAATTCAACAGTAGCCATTTTACATGACGCAGACGTGCAGTAGTTGGCAAACCGTAAAGAAATGCACACATCTAAGTCATGGTCATCTTTAGAGTTGTGCCATTGTAGTAACAGTGTTCATGGTTGTAGTTGAAGATGTAATGTGTGGCATCCTGGACAGGGAAGTATCAATGTACTTTCTGTATGTCGTTATGCAGGTAGCCAACGAGACCCATGGACATGTGGGTGCAGATCTGGCTGCTCTTTGCTCTGAGGCTGCCCTGCAGGCCATCAGGAAGAAGATGGACCTGATCGACCTCGAGGATGAGACTATTGATGCTGAAGTCATGAACTCACTTGCTGTCACAATGGATGACTTCAAGGTAAAAACTCTAATATGTTCTTTGGTGTGTTGGCTTATCATGGCCTTCTGAGCCCTTACTCATGTGCTCAATGCTGTCCTGCAGTGGGCCCTGAGCCAGAGCAACCCATCTGCACTGAGGGAGACGGTTGTTGAGGTTCCCAACATCACCTGGGAGGACATTGGAGGTCTGGATGACGTCAAGAGGGAGCTGCAGGAGTTGGTGCAGGTATGAACCTCTTCTAGGAGTAAAATCAGATCTGAAATGGACACTAAACTGTAAAATTAGAACTTTTTTTTTCTTTTTTTCTTACTGTGCTTTTCCTCCCTCCTGTAATTCAGTACCCAGTGGAGCACCCAGACAAGTTCCTCAAGTTTGGCATGACCCCATCCAAGGGTGTGCTGTTCTACGGTCCCCCTGGTTGTGGTAAGACTCTGCTGGCCAAAGCCATCGCCAATGAGTGCCAGGCAAATTTCATCTCCATCAAGGGACCTGAGCTGCTCACCATGTGGTTTGGAGAGTCTGAGGCCAACGTCAGAGAGATCTTTGACAAGGTAAGAAGGTCGTTCTGGTGTCTGTCATAGAGCTTTGGTGCAGAGTGGATGAATTTGGAATATTGTACATTTAATCTGCAGAACACCACGTACTTCAGTGTTTGTAGTGTTTTCCCTTGGTTCGGTATCTTCACACACAAAGATCCAAGCAAACCAAAAAGCATCAGTAATAAACCATGTGAGATTGTGTTCTCTACTTATTGATCAGATGTGTCTGGGGTGGGAGCAACAACATAAATACAGGAAAAAGGTCCTGTGTTCTGGACTAGTGCATATTTCTGTAAGAGACGTTGCTTTACAATTGAACATGTAGCCCCTTTGTCTCCAACTAGCTGCAACTACTAGAAACTGTTTGAATGATCTGCCACATCCCAGAAAGCAAAGCACCTGGCCACAGCAGCCGTTAAGCTCAAACTAGAGGAGTGCACCTGGTTGTTGGGTTGGATCAAGATGAGCTCATGTTACCACCGTATACAAACTGCTCCAGTCCTGTTTTTTCAGTCCACACGTCGTCATACCTGCACCAAGGGGAAAACAAACTGATTCCACTGGACTGAAAAGCATGATGTAAGATATGATAACATCTGAGACCATTTTTCTGTGTCTGTGGGATCTTTCAGGCTCGTCAAGCAGCCCCATGTGTTCTCTTCTTTGATGAGCTGGACTCCATAGCCAAGGCCCGTGGAGGCAACGTGGGAGATGGTGGTGGAGCCGCTGACCGTGTCATCAACCAGATCCTGACTGAGATGGATGGCATGTCTAGCAAGAAGAACGTCTTCATCATCGGAGCCACGAACAGACCAGACATCATTGACCCTGCCATCCTGAGACCTGGCCGTCTGGATCAGCTCATCTACATCCCCCTGCCCGACGAGAAGAGCAGGATGAGCATCCTGAAAGCCAACCTGCGCAAGAGCCCCATCAGCAAGGTGACAGAGCTGCTACTCAGAGTTCCACTAACAGACCCACTACTGGGTTTCTGTTTTTTAAAGACTGGTTTATGTGCAGGCCTTTGTTGTCCAATATAGGCATGAGAAGATTTTTTTTTCCCAGTCATACCATGTTGCTTCTTAAATTAACTGCTCTTATAATACTCCCAGTTTGTTAAAAAAAAAAAAAAAAAAAAAAAAAAAAAAAAATAGGTTGACTTCGTGAAAGATCCCAGAGAAAAAAAAACATAAATAAAAATGTTATTCTGATAAACCTCATCAGAAGTGAGTTGGAAGGAATCAACATGTAAATGTGTGTCTATTTCTGATTTCTAATTTTGATTGGTTGGTAGGATGTGGACTTGGACTTCCTGGCAAAGATGACCAATGGCTTCTCTGGAGCAGATCTTACAGAGATCTGCCAGCGGGCGTGTAAGCTGGCCATCAGAGAGAGCATTGAGAATGAGATCCGCAGAGAGAGGGAGAGGCAGACCAACCCGTCAGCCATGGTCAGTACTTGTTCTGTCCCCTTGTTCACTTTTTCATATGGTCACACTGCTGCTCTGCTGCTGCTTCACATGTTTTCCATGTTACGTACACGCTCTTGTATCTTTTTTTCATAGGAGGTGGAAGAGGATGATCCTGTGCCAGAGATCAGGAAGGACCACTTCGAGGAGGCAATGCGATTCGCTCGTCGTTCCGTCAGCGACAACGACATTCGCAAATACGAGATGTTTGCTCAGACACTGCAGCAGAGCCGTGGCTTTGGCAGCTTCAGGTACATTACCTGTTCTTTTTGTAATACCATGAATGTTGGTGGCTGCATACATAAGCCTTCTCCTATAGAGTTGCTACACAGAATCAGCTTCTGTTAATGAGGTTCCGTTCTGATTGGCAGCAATACTGGAGCAGAGCTTTAAATCAGATCTTAACAGTCAGTTTCAGACAAGTTGTCCATCTACACAAACATTAAACATAATCTGCTTGTGAAAAAAGCTTTATCGTATTACTGATGGCATTTTCCTTGAATCACTGACTATAGAAGATCCAGTTATGACTTTGAAATTGCCAGAAATACTAGCTGCCACAGCATAATCCCCCGATAAAAAGGGTAAATGATTGTTCTCTTCTTCAGGTTTCCCTCCAGTGCTACAGGCGGCAGTGGTCCAAGCCATGGCTCAGGAGGAACTGGCAGTGGTCCAGTGTTCAATGAAGATAACGACGATGACCTTTATGGATAAATGTACACTGCCCCACAGTGGTCAGTACTGGGATCACACCTGTACAAATTCTCACCAGATTCCACATTTTTAGGACTTTGTGCTTCTTTCATGTGTTCCTTTTTTTGTATGACTTCCCTCGGAGAAAGCATGTAGCCGCTTGGTTTGCCCTGGCTTTGATGTGGGTGGGGGTAAGGGGATGTTGGAATTGGAAGGTGAACGACTGATGCAGATTGGGAAGGGAGGGGGGGAGGGAGGGGTGGGGGGGGGGCGTTATTGAGTGGCCTCATTCTCAGTATATCACAACCAACATGAATGGCTTTAGTGATGGGATTCTATGCTAGACTATAAGAAAGAAAGAAAAAAACATATTGCTAATGACTTCCTCTTTTTTTTTTTAAATAAACAGTAGCATATAATGTATTACAAATTTGTCAAGGTTATGTTGTTGAAAATAAAATCTCACGAAATGGAAGTGTTATCAGTGTCTGTTTGAAAATTCTTTATTGATAGTCAGTGTACATTCCAATTCTGGATATCTAATCTTCAAAAAATCTTAATGATGTACATATCCTATTAAGAGCATTCATTTTAGTGCAGTTGCAGACGTGCAGTAATTGTCCAAAGGGAGTTGTCATTTTTTCTTTAGGAGGATTTTTTCCCTTCATAACTTTACAGTAGACCTAAACAGAGAACAAAGTTCTCTTGGCTGGAACTTTTGCAACATTTGTATTTAATTTAACACAGAAAAGGTCTTCAAAAGATAAGTCACTGTTTATTAGTTGCATCAGAATATCAACATGATTGAAAGTTTAAGTTCTGAGAGCAGTGACTCACTGATCTACCCTGCAAAGCATTTTCACTTTGCAGCCCCCATGTGATCAAAGTTACTGACATGAAGCAGATGGAGCAGTTCTGTTGCTGACCACAACGTGTCACTCTGGCTGTGAAATAAAGTGAAGGCAAAGGCATGTTTTTCTCATCACTGCAATCTGAGTGAAGACATGACTGGAAAAACATCAAGCACATTTCTTAAATTAAGTCACTCTAATTAACGCAATTCATGTCAAAGAGGGAAAGGAAAATTAGTTCTGATCATATTTGAATTTGTTTTAGGAATTTGGTTTCTTCAGTATAAGTATTCATTTCTTAATACACAATATTGCATTCGTTGTGTGTAGACTCAGTATGGATCATGAAAAGGGAAATGAGGGTGCTCAGCATCTCTCCACACCTTCTTGCCATCCCTCTGTAAGAAAAGAAAAAGGAAAAGACAGTTATGGTCACGTTATGATGAAATGATTTGTTTACAACATACAAAAAAAAAACAACAGTCAGGACATTTGACCTAAATTCACAGTCCAGCTCTCTTCAGAGTTCCCCCCCCTGCATATCAGAGATCCATGAGCTCTAAAAGTGCCTGATGTTTCAGCCATGTGGTGTCATCAGTGAGTCTGCAGCAGTTCTCAGAGATGGCTGCTGTATATTTAAACATAGGTCAGTGTTGCTCTATGGGCTGTGCTTGGGAAAGACATTCTGCTGAAATCATACGAGGTGACTCACCTCGACTGCTGGGACGATGAAGCGCTCGTTACGGTTGAAGGATTCAATCAGCTTCATGTCGTCTTCTGACAGAGAAAAGTCAAACACCTGCAAGTTCTGCTGGATCCTGGAGGGCGTCACGCTTTTAGGGATACACACGACGCCCCTCTGCACGTTCCACCTGCCGAAAGGACGCCACAGATTTAAGCAGCTGGCACACAGGTGTGTGTTTGGAGGGTTGTGTGTGTGTTACCTGAGAATGAGCTGGGCTGGGCCTTTCTGGTATCTCTGGGCGATAACTCCCAGTCGAGGATCCTGGAGCAGACTGGGCTCATCAGGAGAGGCCCAGGGTCTGTCCCCGCTGCCCAGGGGACTGTAGGCTGTCACACAGACTGCCACTGACCTGAGGCAGAGCAATGTTCTCAGGTACTGACACAACAACATTTGATGGAATTGACTTCAAAGAAAAGAAGAAGATTAATGACACTGACCGACAGTGAGACAGAAGATCTGCCTGAGACAGGTAAGGGTGGCATTCCACCTGTAGCATAATGACACATGATTACAATGCACCATTCTCACTATAGCCTGGTGACATGTATTTATTTCAGCCTATGAGTTTGTACCTGATTCACCACAGGTTTATGTCTGGCCATGCTGATGACATCATCAATCTGCCTGGCATTGAAGTTGGACAGTCCTATAGCTTTGACCAGACCTTCGTCCACAAGGCTCTCCATGGCCGCCCACGTGTCTCTGTAGTGTGTGTCAGAGTAACAAACACTTCCATCTCCCCGTCGAGGCATCAGCTCCGCCCCCCGCCTAAAACACTCACACACACACATACATGCTACTTAGATACACTGTGTGTGACTTTACAGTGATCCACACAGTCACAACCACAGGGAGACAAGATCAGTTAACTGTGTGCAGCTGCTCACTGAAAAGCCATTGGCCAGTGCATAAGGTACAGGTCCAAGTAGGAGAGACCCAGGTGGGCCAGACTGGTCCTGCACGCCTCCTCCACATCCCCTGGGTGGTGTTTGGTGTTCCACAGCTTGGATGTCACAAACACCTCGTCACGACACAGAGCCTAAAGGGGAAAGAACAATGAATATTCAAACCATTTTTAATTCAGGGAAAATGTCTTAAAAGGCTTGGATCAGAGACGTTTCAGGAAATGTTTTTGGAAGCTTTAACCTAGAACCTATACTACACTCCAGTTCCAACAATGACCCCTTTGTTCATCCTAAATCCACAATAATCTAACTCCAGTTTCCCAAACAGGTTTTAACCTCATCTTAGAACATATATGCACTGATGTTGTAATCATCTTGAGTATTAATGTCTTTATTTTTTTATAGCAGTGTAGCAATGACAGGAAATGAAGGAGAGAGATGAGACAAAAGGTCAAAAACTGCAGACGCTGCAGTTCATGGTCAACAGCTTAACCCCCCAAACCCACAGGGGGCCCCGCTGACTCTCTTGTGAGCTCTGAATCAAGGCTCATGTCACCAGGCTGCTTACTGAGTGACAAGGAAACGGATCATCAAAATCAAGGTTTGCAAAGCTGTTTACAAAAAAAGGTTTACTTACTCTTTTAACCCTTTATAGGGCAAGTGACTATTTTTGGTCATTTCCTCATCCTTTACAAAAGTGAACAATTGTGAAAAATGTTACAACAGAAATAAAGTTTTGTCATGTCCGCTGATAACACTCAACAAAGGTTGAATTTTAAAGTATTTCAATGAGCGCCCCATAAAGGGTTAAACATATTCTGATTGAACTATTAAGCCCAACTTTTTAACCCAACATTAACAGCCAACTGATGAAGAGTAAGTGGATCTACTTTTCCAACTGTTTCCAAGGTCAAGAGTCGTGAAGAGTTTCTCACCTTCCCAGGTCCGACCCTGAGAGTGAGGGCTTCTCCCACCTCCTGTTCATTGCTGTAAGCAGCAGCACAGTCAATGTGTCTGTAGCCACAGTCTAAAGCTGCCAGGACGGCCTGCTTCACCTGAGGACACGGACACAGACCAGACATTGCTTTTTAACCATTTCCAGAAGTGTGGTGACAAACACAAGCTGTGTCAGAGTTTAGAGCTCTACCTGTCCTGGAGCGCTCTTCCACGTGCCCAGTCCGACCACGGGCATCCGCTGGCCCGTCGAGAGAGTCACCACGGCGCTCATGCTTCAGCTGTGAGAAGCTGACAGACAAATGTTCGAGGTGTTCACATGCAGAGTCCTGTGGACCTGGACCCAGTCATCATGACTAAGTCCTAATACTTTGTTACTGATTCACACTCACATCTTAATTCATTAACTCCTGCACAGCAGCAAAGGTTACATTTACATACACTCCACATGTGCAAAGGCCTTCTCAAAGCAGCAGACAGAAATTCTGCCTACGAAGCATCAAAGAGTACCTTTCATTGGCCTGCTTTTTCTTGTTATTTCACCCTGTGAGCTGGAAACATAAACCCTCTGCGAACCCATCCTCATGCCAGAAATAGCTGGTACAGGTATATGGGATTAGTCACAGTGCGGTGTTGTTGCAGCAGCACATCTCAGAGCCTTCCCATGGTTCACTCATTGTCTGCTATATCCTCACCATGTGATACACACACAACTCCTCTACCACTGTCGTCGATCAGTTTCACATGATCAGTCCCTTAATGCAGATCACCTGCCCTGGCTGGCTGCTGACCCAGCTGCAGGACAGACTGTGGAAGTGGACAAGGCTCGAACACAGGCTTAAAATCATGCAGGCGGTGAATGAATGTCTCTTCTCTGCTTACCTGGGATCGCTCTTTTAGATGGGCCACTGATCATCTGAGGGTTTGCTGTCCATCAGGATTTTAACAGGCTGAGGTCAAAGTCCAACTTCCATTTGTTTATCTGTAACTTAACTGATAGAAAAATGTCCAAACTCCACTGTTCTCACCAAAGTAGCACACAGTTAAACATACATTGCCAATGTTTGATTACACTGGATTTATCCATTAGTTTGTAGCATATAGAATTTTTCACTCTTTTTGATCTTATTCATCATGTGATGTTTACACAGAACATGTGAAACCTGTTACTGCTGTCCTTCTATATATGATCATAACAGGATGCATGTGTGTGATCATCTGTATCCAGGCTTGTCTTTGTTCCTCAGCAGCCCACTCATTTCTGTACCAACACAGAATGAACAGTACTGAAGGATCAAGATCAGTGATGCATTTAAAATCTGAAGTAAAACGTTATCAGAAGAATGTGCTCTAAGTATCAACAGTACAAGTAGAAAAATGTCCTCTGTGACTGATTTATATATGACATTATTAAATGTAATACTGATGCATTGACGTGTGAGCAGCATGTCACTGTTGCAGCTGGTGGAGGTGGAGCTAGTTTTACCTGCTGCTTATACAGGTGGGTTGTTTGGTCCACTGGGTCTCAGCCTTGGGGTCCCCTCCCAGTGGACAGAGGATAAATCTGAGGGGCTGTGAGATGATTAATGTCAGTTGTGCTACACACATTTATATTAATGTTGTTGTTGTTGTTGTTTTACTTTTCTGTGATGAAATATTGCACAATTTTGCCTTTTGAGCCTGAAACACAACTGAAACCATATTAGAAGTCTAGAGGGAAAATCGGTCCGTTGTGGAACTGCTATGTGTAATAATATTTTCTCAGTGTATCATGTTTCTTGTGTAAAATCTTAATCACAAGTGTCTATGGCTGTCTGATAAATGCAGCTTGGTAAAAAGTAAAAAAAAAAGAGAGTAATTCTCAGGTTATTCTTGAAAGAAAAACCCAAATGACAAATGGTGAAGTTCACACATTTGGTTTATTTGCCATTTTGAAAAGATCATAAATATTGTCAAATGCACATAAGTAGTGAGTTTTTCAGCAGCAGCACATGTGCATTCTGGCTGTGGCCACAGTCCAGCGTCCCCAGAGGCTCTGAGAGGCAGGACGCTCACACACTCAGACAGGTCATTCAAGTCTCCCCCGTCAGCTCATACATGTGTCAGTGTCTTTCATGACATAAAAGTGCATTTATCAACATGTTCCATTCCAACGTTTCCCACACACATTCTCCATATGACCTACCAGGGCTGCCTGCATAAACCATCCTCACACGTACAGTACATCTCATCATTGCTGTAAACTACAGTAGGAAGAGCTTCAGAGAGCTTCAGAGGCTCCTGCAGCTGAGACAGAGAACAGCTGCTGTAAGATACAAAACCTGTGTCCTAAACAGGGTTTTCTACTGAAAAAACAGATGCAAAGATTAATGTACAGATGTTACGGAGGACAGAAGCAGTTATCAAATCACAAATTGAGGATTCCAGGAAACCAAAAAGTAGACCCTAAAGAGGTCTACTTTTGGCACTGCTCACAGTAGCACCGTGACATTGCCTTCATATGGCACAAGAGAAAGCAGAATATACACAACAAAGCTGGCTTCCCCAGAGAAATCTCTACCATTTACTAGAGATTCAAGATGAACTTCATGCTAACTTTCCTCTGGGAAATCCAGCCTGTACTTGTACGGCACTTTACAGGGATACATTGGCAAAGTTCATCCGTTTTCTATCAGATCTGTCCCGAAAATGTCCTTGCTTACATACAGTACAATTCTGTGATTGACTTCACATTGCTTACTTAATGCTTTTCCAAGATCACCAGCTCCCAATGGTAATGTCTAACACAGCATAGGGCATCGTCTGTTGTGCACTGAACATGGCTGGTTGTTCATACTGTGTTACAGTGTGACCTCTGTGTGTGTGTGTGTGTGTGTGTGTGTGTGTGTGTGTGTGTGTGTGTGTGTGCGTGTGTTCATATATGTGGTATGACACTGGGCTAAGGCACCTGAATGTCCCTCAGATAACGAGCCCGGCTCTTCAGTCCAGAGGAGCCCCACAGCTCAGAAGGGAAAGCACCCATATTATGTGCAGACTGTAAAATCCAAGCAAGCACTGCTGTTACAGTATGTGATTGTCATTCCCAGATTTTCCAATGTAGCTGAGATACACTGTTATTACTTGGAGTGATGTGGGACTTTAAGTGCACACACATCAGAATACAACTGATTTTAGGGGAGACAGATCTTACTAAACAGTAAATGGCCTACAGACTTCAAGCACAATGCTTTATCAGACTGAAAGCAAGAGAAGCAGGTGGCAGGACTGGAGTCATGTTAAAAGTGGGATTTGCTCTGAACACACTGAAGCTGCTGGTACACTCAAGGTAAAAATAAATATTCCTATTTGAAACTTCCTTTGGAAAAGAAAATCCTGGGGAAAAAAAGTTTCTTTTAAAAAATATGTCACGCTTCATCCTATCACAAAAAGACGAGGATCAGAGAGTTGGACAGCTTATAAAACCACTGATAAATCCGTAAAAAACAGAGTTAAGAAAAGACGATCCGGTAAAAGCCACAATTGTGCCGAGCCCATCCTCAGCGCCGCTCCACTGCTCGGATGCTTGTGTGCGAGCTTGGGCCGAAAGACAAAAGAGACAAATGATTACGTCCTGATACTGCCATTGATCTTGAAATTCTTCCCTCATTCTCCCACTGCAAAGTACACAAACACCAGCGTCTGTTTAATGCTGCGAGCATTAACACAGGACATGAGGACTGGAAGTGTGAAGGGAATCTACAATGAGAGTCAAAGCACGGTAGATAAGTGAGTGGTACAGGTCGGGGATCTGGGTTGGGCCATTTTGTCTGGAGTGTGTGGAGGTGGGTGGGGGGGGGGGGGGGTTGCAGGTGACTCCTCCTATGACTGAGGGAGGTGTTGTCTGATAATCTCTCTGGACTGGGGGGGGATCCTGTCGGGGAAACGGACAGAAAACTCCACGATGAGGTCACCGCGCTGTGACGGGTTCTTGGGGAAAGGCAGGCCTTCCCCCCTGACTCGTTTCACCGTCCCTGGCTTGATGATGTCATGACAGGGGAGCGAGATAATGCGGTTTTCCAGCGTGGGAATGCTCACTGTGCAGCCACACAACGCCTGGAAGAGAAAGGAGGAGAGGAGATGGAAAGGGTTAATATCTTTATTAGGAATGTCAAAGCCGTGAATATCTGGATGACTTAATGTTTCCATGAACTAAAAACACAAGTTCCTCTTCCCTCAGTACGTCATCCTCACAAGTCAAACCTCCACGTGTTTCCTGTGTGTGTTCACCGTGTGTGTGTGTGTGTGTGTGCCCATATGAGAGAGACAGTCGGCTTTGCTGGCAGATCGTTTCAGACCGTGGGGTCTACAGAGCAGCATTTGGATCAGGAACATTCGGAAAACAGGACTTGGCAGTGGGAAAGTTTTCTGGTCTTTGTGTCAGTGTGTGTGTGTGTGTAGGTGGAAGGGGTGTGTGTGTCAGTGTTGGAGGGGCTACACATTGCACAGGGGACTAAATTTAGCAGCAGTCTCATAGCCGGGGCTAATGAAGTGAGGCAGGAATCGGCTGAGCTCGTAAATAGTTGGAGGGCTTGTCAGATGGGCTGGCAGGACGAGCTGAGAGAACACACACACACACACACACACACACACACACACACACACACACACACACACGTACACACACACACACACACACACGTACACACACACACACACACACACACACACACACACATACACACACACACACACACACACACACACACACACACACACACACACACACACACACACACACACACACACTAAGCCTCACCTCCTTATCACAATGCCTGATGGATCCAGTCAGAGCGCAGAGAGCGCTAAACTAAACATGGAGACCTGTGGTTATCACGACTTCACAGACTTTCCAGTGAGCATCACTCGCCAGATTTGTGCCGAACAAAAAGAACTATTTAAATCCTCAACTCTGTGAATGAACATCCTGATGAATAAAAAACTTTTCTTATATAATTCATTTCGAAGGAACTGTTACAAAATGACTTACTACAGCACCGTGCCAATGTGGATGACCTATAATTCACAAGGACTGAACGTTTAGGAAAGAAAGTAATAAAAAGAGAAAACAATAGAACAACAGCTTGAAGAGTTCGAAATGAGCCAGAGATGAAAGAAGACTTAAAGGTAGGTATTGTAAAGGGGTGTGTCTGGGTCGTCAGTATGTGTGGGGCACTGACCACGTGGCTCTGACTGCCCTGGTTTAGAGTCTGGCCGATGACCTTTGTTACATCTCCCTTCATTTCCTCTTTTACTGTCCTGTCTAATTCAGGCAGAATGACTGTGAAGTGCTCCAAAAATAACAGAGATATACTGGAGCTACCTTCACTCTGTCCAGCACAGCTTGTCAAGAATTGGGAGTACTGGTCACAGCATTTGTTGCTATTTGAGTCCTTGGCACGAGCAGCTGCTCTGTAAAGACTGGTCTGGACTCTTCATGGTGTGGAAGCACAGTGGTGCTCTGAGCTGAGCGCTGATGTCTCCGTGCTAACATGCCTGACAGCCACAGCGCTAATGAATGTGTGTGACAAATCCACCTAATACTTATTGAGACATTTCTCTCAAAACAACAAAAGTGAAACTGGTGCAAAAGTTAGGGGATCACTAAAATCATGACATCATCTGGGAACCATGAATGTTTCTGTTTTTGGGATTCATCTTCTTTGCAACACAGATATCTGTAGAAGATTTCATGACAATCCATCAATTGGTTGTTGAGGTAATTCAAAGTGTTGGACCCATCGACAGAGCAACAGACTGACTGACATCCATCCATCCATAGCACCAATCTCCTACAAATAAGGGCTAAAATCTTAAACTAACAGACAGACAGTGTAAGAGTGTTACCTTTTGTGGAGAGCAAGTCAGACACCAGTGAAAAGGGTAGATGAGATGAAATGTTTGTGTGGACAGTTAAAAAAAGACTCATCTTGTTTCTTTAACGAAGGAATTCAAGCTGAGAATGAAGACTTGAAGACTTAGCGGTGTCTTTGATAATGAATTGAGCTATGCAAGGCAACCGTTTTGATGGAGAGGAACGCATTAGTAGTTCAACTTTCTATGTCAGTTTTTCTAAAACATACCAACTCCTAACAACAACCATCTCTTGCAGCCAGTCCATCATGACATAATAGTGATTATTCCCTCATTGGCACGTGTTTCACCTCTAACACTCCGTCCATGTCATTATGTAGTCGATGTCATATTAAGACTGCTGGTGGATTTTCTCGTCTCGTCTGGTGAGTTTTTTTTTTAACAATCAAGAGATGGACGTGTGGACAGTTGAAGTTCAGTCCAGCAGAGCAGCTGCTCCACAGACAGAGTGTTCCAGCCATGACATCAGCCTCCTTTTACCCACTACATACATTAGGAGGTGATGTAGCCGATGACTGTGATGGAGACTAGTGCTCATCCTCTTCTTATGAACACTTTCATTCACTGACACACACACACAGACATGTTGCCATGACACTCGACACACACTGATCCGATTCCACTCCACTCATTACATAAGCTTCAGCTCAGACAACATAGTTATAGAGACACAAACACACACACTTTGATATTGCTATGATTGTGTGAATGTTCTGTCGATTTACATTCGTTCGCTTGGACCATGTGCAAACCTCACTGTCAACTGTAACCCTACACTTATGGTCTGCTTTCTACTGAAAGCACCAATGTAAAAGTGTCCTCAGAAGACCATGGGCTGTCAGTTCAGTTCAGTCCATACCCTTAATGCATGCTTGTCCTGATACTGGTTGATATTACTGCTTTAATTGAACTGACATGATTAAAATAAAGAAATGACATCCTGCCAGTGATTCACCTCCTTCTACCATCCTGGATAACAATATATCTGCCTTTCTAAATGATATCAGAGGTGGAGCTGTACAGAGCTGTCCACGGTCTTTAGAGCCCAACAGCCACAGTTAGCACCTATGTGTGTCTGGACGGGGGCTTTGCTGCTGAGATGAGTGAGTGTGGTGGTAACAGGAGCTGGAAATGCACGGCCACAGAGGACACCGTCTCCCTGCAGAGGCATCACTAGTGCCACGAGGAGCCGGCCCACTGATCCAGGTACAGGTCGGTTTCAGGGAAATGGACGTGTCACATTCGTGTCTAACAGCTTCTGACGGCTGTCACAGTGAAGACACTGCAGAGCTGGAGGTGGCCTCCAGCAGAGTCTCCCTGGGGTTTATAGCCCGGTCAAAGCAGGGCTGGGTGCCACTGAATGCAGCTGCTCATCAGGCCACGCTTCAGGCTGGAAACAAGCCTGAGCAGGCAAACAGCAGGTGAACTGCACTGACAGAGAAACCTACTGAGTCTGAGCCTCCCTCTCCTGTCTCTGTGCCTGAGTGACTGAGCTCTTGCACAGTTTTCATCCAGTGTGTTCAGACATATTACCACTAACACTAACAGGTGCCATGTTATGTGGCAGGTTGTGGTGTGTGCAGCATGTAGCATGTAGCATGTAGCTGCTGCTGTGTTTTCTTCAGGGAGGCAGAGCACAGTGAAGCTGGAACATGAGCTCTTATTTGCTTTGGATACTGAATCATCTGACCCACTTCCCTAATATTCCCTGGATAGCCCACCCCACCCCCATCCACATCCCCCCTTCTCTCCCCCATCCACACCCCACCTGCATCAGACTGAGGTCTCTTATCCTGCCTGTGTTGGAGCAGAGGACGGAGCTGTGGGAGTTCTGCAGTGCAGGCCTTCATCAGGTGCCATCTCCTGCTTCATGCAACCTAACCCAGTCTGATGTGCTCTCATTAGCTGGGCTGTCGTCACAGTTGTGCCGCGTGCAGGCGCCCTTGTTTCCTGGTGAATTACTTCTGTGGAGATGTACGAGAGTCAAACTGTTCAGAACGGTCTCTCCTGGAGCACACACAGCTCCCCTGACATTTCCAACTCTTTGAGAACACCTGCCATTAAGCTGACCGTGGGGAGAGCAGGCCAGTGAGTGGCAGCGTGATTAGAAACATTAAAGCCTGTGTAATTCACAGACAGAGAGCAGAGCTGTGCCGGACCCGTTGCCCTCGAAGGAGCTGCTAATTAAATGTCCTGCCAGTCACAGTAATAGCAGCTGGACTGTCAGAACTGTCACACTACAATCCATCTTTGTCTGAGTGTGTTTGCAAATAAGCTGCAGGATGCAGGAGTGTGTACGCTTACATACATGTTTATGTCTGTGTGTAGCTTTATGTGTGCCTGGCTGCATGTGTTTATATATAGACTGTATATATTCATACAGCAGTGCAGAACAAGTGAGGACGGTGGCTCCACGCCGGTCACACAAGGACACCACATTCCTGCTGCCTCTCTCACACTGCAGCGACAGAGACGCTGCTGCTCACTGATCCTGCCCTCCAGCAACACACACACACACACACACACACACACACACACACACACACACAC